>OX578279.1:35007357-35611523 GCA_951217055.1 Gerris lacustris
AATTTCTATGATCCTTTTTTTTATGAGAAAAAAGTTATGCTTCTCTCCTTAAGAATTATTTAGTGCCAAATAGTGAATATATAATTTTTTGTAATAAATGGATTACTTTACAGTGGTTCCAAACTTTATCGATTCTTGGCACTCCAGCTGATTCCTGTAGTTCTAAAGGCACCTTATGTAAAATTCTTTCAATCGACTTTAAAGGGACTTAAGGTTGCTTCCCTATTGGGAGAAATTTTTAGTGTTCACCTTTTAAAAAAATAACATGTTGCAATGAATTGAAAATGGAAATAGAATTTTAAACAAGAATTTTTAGGGTAGCCCCGTGAGGAAGTCGCAAGTCCCCAGGTTGCCATGATGTACACTTGGGGAACCATTGGGTTTTCAATTTTTACTTTTTGTACATTCTGATTTTAGTGAGAAAAAATGGTAATAATATTTAAAAAATAATTTGTTTACATACATCTAAAATGCAACTGAAGAGGAATTATTATCATATAGTAAGATAAGGCAATACAATCTATTTAGAGCTTTTAAATTATTAGGTTTGTTCCAACCAAGCATTGTACCTTCCGCGGGATCGTCATGGGCATGCACAACGGATAAAACCCGTTCCAAGCCGACTTGTGACAGTGTTTTGTACCGTCCACGAAACTGTTCCAACCTGGGCAGGGATCGTTTGCGAACCGATCACTGTACGGTCCCAATGATCCTCTGACAATACCATGTACTGGTTTGTATGACATGCGCAGTAATGTCAATAGTCACAAATATCAACAGGAAGGTTCCCTAACTGTTAGGTTTCCTTGAATGTTTTTAATACAGTGCAAATTATAGTCCTAAACCCGTTCCAACCTGACATGATTTTATTACAGTACAATGTTAGCGTATGCGTATAAAACCTGTCCTAAACGATTCCCGAACGATCCGCGGGACGATACAAATAGGGGGGTTGGAACAAACCTATTGTTTATTCTATTATATCACACATAAACTTTGATAATATCTTAATTCAAGATCTTTCATTTTATAATTTATGTTTTCATACTGACAAAATAAGACAATAATCGCAGGCATCAAATTGACAATTTTAATTTCAGAAAATTGGTCGCAGACCAATTTGATTTTAATGTCATAATCACAAAATGATGGAGGAAAATATAAATTAAGTACAGTAGAACCCCCCATATCCGACCTTGGGATATCCGACTCCTCGGAATATCCGACCATGACACCCCTTGGATTTAAAAAAAGTTTAATCTGACACGACCGAACTTCATCCTTATCAGAATATTGAGTACAAAACAATAAAAGCAGCTAGTCGGGTCTTTGTTATCGTACTGATACTGATCGCTAGACTTTGTTTCTTATTATGGTGCGTGTCATTCTATATTTACAATCCAGTGTTACGCTATATTTTTAGTGAATATGGCGGCTCAACTGAAACAAAAACGGGTTGTGTGTACATTACTGTAAGAAATTCATATTTTACGATTTTGGAAGTATTCATACTACGGAAAGATTAAGTTTTAATTTAAATCAAATTATAATTATTATTAACTACGGGAAACAGACAGAGAAAAATACACTCCAGCGCTGGGATTTGAACCACAGGCTTCTATATTTAAAAGCTCTATATATGAAAGCTTAAATTCGGGACAAGGTATCATTAACATCAGAGGAAATTATTCTCCTGCGTAGCTTAGTTGGTAGAGCGCTATACCGGAAATATAGAGGCCTGTGGTTCAAATCCCAGCGCTGGAGTGTATTTTTCTCTGTCTGTTTCCCGTAGTTAATAATAATTATAATTTGATTTAAATTAAAGAGTTAGATATTCTTTAATGGCTTGACAAAGGTGAGTCTAAAACTAGCTTCAGAGTAAGCAGTTGGTGCAACAACAATTAAAGATCAGAAAAAGGGTCTGAAAGACTTTGAAGCGTATTCCTCAACTGGATTAGTTTGAATATTCTTATATACACATTCAGAATAGAGAATTAAAATTGATTTTAATAAAATTGATTTTTAATAATAAAGATTTAATTTTTACTCTGAAAAATTCGCTTTTCTTTGTTCCTCGGATTATCCAACCTTTTTTGTGTTCCGACCATGCTCCAGTCCCGTAGGTGATGGATATGGGGGTTCTACTGTATAGTAGTTAAATTTAATAGGTTTTTTTTTTTTTTTTTTTTTTTTTTTTTTTTTTTTTTTTTTTAATCTTAGATTTTAATAGGATGGTTAATTACGAGTCACTTTAGGATGTTCTAGGGCTTCATTATTAACTTCTTCTTATTACAAGTTATATTTTATTTATTATCAGATTAGAATCAGTGTTGATATCTGATTCTGTTAATAACTTAATACTACAAGAACACAATTAATTTTGTTAATATAAGACAGTAAAATACTCATTTTTAATATCTTATTTTTGTGTTTAATTCATGAGAAGAAGTATAACAACATATATATTAAAAAAAATAATTATACGTTCATTTTCCAAGAATTGCTATTTAATCAAAATTAGAAAACTTGTTTCTTGTAAAAATTCAGTAAACACTCTTTTAAACAATGGACATATTTTTCATTTTTAAAAATATTTTCATTGAACTCTGGCATTTCTTTACTTGGAGTTATAACAGCTTCAAAATCAACAGCATACTGAGGATCAGACTTGACCACTGACATGATCATAATAACAGCGATTAGACCAAAGAATGATGTCTTCTCCATTTCATCTAGTACATCTTGATAGGAAGGGATCTTAGCTTGATCATACTTAAATATGTTTAGAGTTTCACTGAGTGAAGCCTGGTACAATTTAAGAAGATCAAAGAAATGTTTTTTTCTTACTTCGTGTGATAGTGAGGAATAAAGGAAATGATTTAGGTCAAAAGCGTAAGTTGTGTAGAATGTCATCTGAAAATCTATAATTCTTGCACTTACAGGATCAGCATGACCTTTAATGTATCTATACAAGATATTAGGAGCCCAAAGGTCACCATGATTTAATACGTTGAACCTAGTATCATCTCTTTCTCCAAATTTCTTCATAAAATCTGGAACATAGTCGGCAGCTTTTTTTAACCTTAGACCGATATCATGCCATTCCGGGCCCCATTCTTTCAATACCAACTTCGAGAGGGATACAAACATTGCTTGAATGTAATTTCTTACCAATATTTTACTATGTGGTAGTACATGTTCAACATGCATGGTTGGATCTAGAACACCTCGTTCAGTTAAAATCACAGACATAGCATGGAATCTTCCAATATAATCCATCACCAAACTTGCTTGACCCAGAGTAAAACCAAGTTGACGATCTTCCAACTCATAGCCGTATACTTTCAAATCTTCTATAATGACTTCTGAGTACGGCGTATAATGGATTAATTTTGGCCAGAATACTTCTCTTCTATCATCGAATTCCTCCATTAAACTTTCCATACCTGGTAGTATAACTTCCATTACATCTACTTCTCTTTTGAAACAGCTAAATCTTTTTAACCATTTGTTAGTTTCTACGCCATCAGCCATACGTTTGATAATCACAGATTTACGACACTTTCTTCCAGATCCTAGGACAACTTGAATAGAGGCTCTTAATACACTGCTGGAATAATTGTCTCCTTGATTGCTAGCATTTCCTGTGTTTTCTGAAATTACTTTCACAACACTATTATCATAATCATGTTTTTTTAAAGCACATTCTATGAAATTTAAATCCAAACTGCTCATTGTAAAGATTTGTAAACAAAAAAACTTTATATTAAACAAAAAAACCGAAATTGAAATTAAAAATTAATGCGCTGGTGGGTAAGGAATGTTACTTTCACTTTAAAATGAATCTCGCGAAAGAAAGATACAAATGTTATGTGGGAGACCTGATCTATCAGATAAATTGAGTTCAACTGACCACTAAAAGGCCTATGTGGAACGTGTAGAATATTTAAAGAGCGATCTTCTTTTTTAGCCAATGAAACGCACTCAATTACTTGAGTATTATTTGTTCGTACACTTTAATCAAATCTTATCTTAAAATTTGTTTAAATAATGGAATGTAATTATGTAGTTTAGTTTTACAAGGACTAGAAATATTTAAACATTCATTAAACACAGAGTGATATAATATGAAACATAAATCACAGCTCAACTGTTTATCTTTTAACATGGAAACACACATAAACATAACCTTACATGACACTGAGAGGTTGTATTATTGTATTGTGTTTCCCTCAAACATATACTACGTTCACACATCGTTTTGGAAACGGTTTTGAAAACGATCCGCTAGTTCAAAACGCTGTACGAACGGAGATCGACGGATCGTATCGGTTTAGATCCGATCCACCAAAAATACGTGATCGAAACGGGGGATCGAATTCAAAACGCTCGTGTGAACAGGTCGTGGAGGGGATCGAGGGTTCAGGTTATTTTACTCTTAACCACTTTTTAAGTTCTTTGTTTTCGTGAGCTTCCGTTTCTTTTTTTTTTAACTGCAAAAACGTTTTTAAACAAAAGTTAAAACTATAAAGAACCTGTAAAAACTTTTAATAACTTGTAAATAAAATGTAAAAATTCGCGGACATATTGGGTAACAAGAAAGAAGGTTTTACTCGTGACGTCACCGTTACGAGATTTCGAAAACAAATATTTCGATCACCTGTATTTTTTGTTGTAAGAACGCGTATCGTTTTGAAAACGAATTGGATCCGAAACGCTTTCAAAACGATGTGTGAACGTAGTAATACAACTCAACCCAGACAATCAGTGTAGTGGGAATGTGGGAATTACCAGGGGCTTAGCGGAAAATGTCGCCTGTCGCCCCCCCCCCCCCCCCGTAAGATGTCGACAATTTGATACCCCATCAAAACTTAAGACAAAATCTTGGTGCACTGCCAGGCACACAAAATTTGCAATTTATAAAAAGTGGGAATTTTTTCCAGAAAATTTCATCGGCTTATAATAAGATAATAATATTATCATGAATTTTTCTACAATTTTAGGACAAACCCTTATGGGTAGCTGGGGTTTTTGACTAAAAAAACAAAAAAAAGTTTTTATAAATGTTGGCTCTAAAAACCCAATATTGGTGGTAAAAATCGCAAAACTCATAAAAAGTTATGTTCGTCTCATCGAATAGATGATGATAGAATCTTTTCCCGTCCTGAAATTCCAATTTAATTTTTGAACCTCTCGTTTACGCGAGCGTTGCGCGCGAACTCTTGGACGGATCACGCTGTCCAACGAACTTAGCCTGAGTATTAGTAAGAGGATCATGTATACCAAATTTCAACTAAATCGGTCAACTTTTACTCAAGTTATCGTCACACGCGTGAACGTTACTGACAGACAGACAGACAGACAGACAGACAGACACGGAGCATATTTCGTTGAATGTAGGAAGCTCGCTACGCTCGCTTCAATAACTGTAATCTACTTTTTAGTTGCCTTCATTTGATACCCCTCTTGAATTTATGATATAAAAATTATTATTTGTAATCTATATATACTAGGCATCGCGTGGCTCTATCATTGAAGCGAGCGTATTGCAATGAAATACTGAATATTGAAATTTATTAATCATGATGAATGTCATAGTTGAAGATAAGTGGAAGAAGGTAGTGTAGGGAAGAGTGGGGGTACTCGGTACAAAGCTTACTTCCTAAACAAACCTATACACCACATGTGGGCAACCCCCGGCCCGCGGGCCAGATCCGGCCCTTGGCATGTTTTGATCCGGCCCGTGGACGTGCAGAGTTTCTATCGTACCAAAAGGCTGACTTTTATCGTAGTTTCTTTTTTTTAATGCCTAGTGAGTTTTAGAATAAAACTAGACAAAAAACATCTCTAGAATTTTTTGAAGAACACGTTTTTTGCTAATACAATTTAGTCCCCTCCAACTGGATCTTTTTTTACTTTTGAACACATTTTCGAAATTAGAGTTAAATTCCCTATAAAACTAGAGCACTTTCATTTTTGGAAACCAATAACTTAACACCAAAATAACAGTTCAAACGTTCAAAAATTAGAAAAATTTAAACTTCTGAAATACTTGAAATGCTCACTCACTATTTTCCTAAAAAAAAAACTCTTGGAGGGTGTCAAATCTCACAAAAACTTCATCATTCAATTTCGAACAGTTTAATCAACATTGCGATTCCATATCGATTTCATGGAGAAATTCAAGTTCGAATGCAAAAACAAAACGTCACCTACAATACTTGAAGTAGGTACGGTACCTACCAAAATGCTTGGGTGGAACGAGAAAAATCCACAACAATTTTTCAAATGGGAATTAAATACATAAAACATTTCAATAGAAAACCATTTTTGGTTAAGAAAAATTAGATATATCTATAATAATATTACGATAATGTATCAATGTATCACTTGTGTTTTTCTTTAAATTTATATAGTATTTCTATAATGTGACTCACTTTTTTTTATTCAATTTTTTTAATTCATATACTTACTACTCAAAATTCCAACTTCGTTTTATTTTAATAAATCCCAATCATAAAATCATTGAAAACAATGGCAATGAACGTTAACACAAAGGATCTCACAGGAGAATTTTCCACTATTTTTAAAAATACTTATTCGTATTTCGAGTTTCCTTTAAAAACCAGGTCATTTTAACACTCTCATGACATTAAATATCTTATACCCAATTATGATATTCACCATTCATGCTTATTCAATATCTGGTGCAAAGACCTCCCCCCCCCCCCCAGGATTTTTGAATTTATATTTTGATCCGGCCCGCGACTCGGAGGAACCGTGACAATCCGGCTCCAGACGAGAAAAGGTTGCCCATGCCTGCTATACACTATACGACTATAACAATCGTCACCACCCGCGGTAGCTTTTAAACAATTATTATAAATGTATCTCGTCGCTATGAAAAGAATTTTGCTTGTATCAAGTTGAAATTTTGCATACCTGTTTCAATTGTGCATTAGATGGTGTATATGAAGTTTTATTAAAATCGATACGTTAGAACGTAAGATATCGGTAAAAAGGTTGTTTTCTCTATTATAAACGTTTAGGTCCGCTTTAATAGTTTTAGCGATCTTTATTAAGTCATAGCGGTGTCGCTGTTGGTTTTAGTAAAAAATGTTATTTGAAAATAATGTTCGTCTCATCAAATAGATGATGATAGAATCTTTTCCCGTCCTGAAATTCCATTTTAATTTTTGTACCTCTCGTTTACGCGAGCGTTGCGCGCGAACTCTTGGACGGATCACGCTGTCCAACGAACTTAGCCTGAGTATTAGTAAGAGGATCATGTATACCAAATTTCAACTAAATCGGTCAACTTTTACTCAAGTTATCGTCACACGCGTGAACGTTACTGACAGACAGACAGACAGACAGACAGACAGACACGGAGCATATTTCGTTGAATGTAGGAAGCTCGCTACGCTCGCTTCAATAACTGTAATCTACTTTTTAGTTGCCTTCATTTGATACCCCTCTTGAATTTATGATATAAAAATTATTATTTGTAATCTATATATACTAGGCATCGCGTGGCTCTATCATTGAAGCGAGCGTATTGCAATGAAATACTGAATATTGAAATTTATTAATCATGATGAATGTCATAGTTGAAGATAAGTGGAAGAAGGTAGTGTAGGGAAGAGTGGGGGTACTCGGTACAAAGCTTACTTCCTAAACAAACCTATACACTATACGACTATAACAATCGTCACCACCCGCGGTAGCTTTTAAACAATTATTATAAATGTATCTCGTCGCTATGAAAAGAATTTTGCTTGTATCAAGTTGAAATTTTGCATACCTGTTTCAATTGTGCATTAGATGGTGTATATGAAGTTTTATTAAAATCGATACGTTAGAACGTAAGATATCGGTAAAAAGGTTGTTTTCTCTATTATAAACGTTTAGGTCCGCTTTAATAGTTTTAGCGATCTTTATTAAGTCATAGCGGTGTCGCTGTTGGTTTTAGTAAAAAATGTTATTTGAAAATAATGTTCGTCTCATCAAATAGATGATGATAGAATCTTTTCCCGTCCTGAAATTCCATTTTAATTTTTGTACCTCTCGTTTACGCGAGCGTTGCGCGCGAACTCTTGGACGGATCACGCTGTCCAACGAACTTAGCCTGAGTATTAGTAAGAGGATCATGTATACCAAATTTCAACTAAATCGGTCAACTTTTACTCAAGTTATCGTCACACGCGTGAACGTTACTGACAGACAGACAGACAGACAGACAGACAGACAGACAGACAGACACGGAACATATTTCGTTGAATGTAGGAAGCTCGCTACGCTCGCTTCAATAAAAGTCAACGTATGTGTGTGTGTGTGTGTGTGTGTGTGTGTGTGTTTGTTCTTTATACAAATCTACAGTTTTAGCCCGATTGAGATGAAAATTTGCACACTTGACCTTCAAAGCAAGGAAAAAAACAAGGTCTACATGAATTTTCGAAATTCAAATTTTGGTACACAGGGGTACGGGGTACAAGTAATGAATACGGGGTCAAAGTAATGAATACCCTTCGTGATGCATATCGTTGAAAAGCTCTCTAAGAGTGCAGTAATTGTTGTTATGTACACTTTTGTCATATTTTCATTTAGGAGGGGGGTAAAATGGAAAATATAACTATATCGATACATAGAAAGAAGAGTATCTATATAAGAGAATGTCTTTTATACAAATCTACAGTTTTATCCCAATTTGATGAATATTAACACGCTTTTTCTTCCAAACAAGGTGAAGGTCACTGCCTACATCATTTTCCGAAATTAAAATTTTGGTACACAGAGGTACGGGGTACAAATGTCAAAGTAATGGATACCCTTCATGATGCATATCGTTGAAAAGCTTTTTAAGAGTACAGTAATTGTTGTTAAGTACGTTTTTGTCATATTTTTATTTAGGAGGGGGGTAAAATGGAAATGTATATCTATATCTATAAAAGTCAACGTATGTGTGAGTGTGTTTATGTTCTTTATACAAATCAACAGTTTTAATTCGATCTCGATGAAAATTTGCTCACTTGACCTTCAAAGCAAGGGGAAGATCTCTGTCTACATAAATGTTCGAAATTTAAGTTTTGGTACACAGGGGTAGGGGGTACAAATGTCAAAGTTGAAATCCCTTCATGATGCATAGTGTTGAAAAGCTCTTTAAGAGTACAATAATTGTTTTTACGTGCATTTAGGGGGTAAATGGAAAAATATATCTAAAAGTCAACGTATGTGTGTATGTTCTTTATACAAATCCATAGTTTTAGTCCGATCTCGATCAAAAAATGCACACTTGACCTTCAAAGGAAGAAAAAATCAGTGTCTACATGAATTTTCAAAATTTAAATTTTGGTAAACAGGAAACAGGGTACAATAATGAATACGGGGTCAAAGGACTGAATACCCTTTATGATGGATATCGTTGAAAAGCTCTTTAAGATTACATTAATTGTTGTTATGTACAGTTTTGTCATATGTGTTTTCATTTAGGAGGGGGTAAAATGGAAAAATATAGCTATATCTTATATAAAAAGAAGAGTGCCTGTATGAGGGTATGTCTTTTATACAAATCTACAGTTTTATCCCAATTTAATGAATATTTACTCACTTTCCCTTCAAAGCAAGGGGGAGGTCACTGTCTACATGAATTTTCGTAATTTAAATTTTGGTACAAAGGGGTACGGTGTAAAAGTGTCAAAGTAATGGATTTCCTTCATATGATGAATATCGTTGAAAAGCACTTTAAGAGAAAAGTAATTGTTGTTATGTACAATTTTATTTAGGAGGGGGTAAAATGGAAAGTTATAGCTATATATATAAAAATTAACGTATGTGGGTGTATGTTCTTTATACAAATCTACAGTTTTAGTTCGATGTCAATAAAAATTTGCCCACTTGTCCTTCAAAGCAAGGGGAAAATTACAGCCTACATGAATTTTCGAAATTTAAGTTTGGTACACAGAGGTATGGTACAAGTAATGAATACGGGGTCAATGTAATGAATACCCTTCATGATGCAAAAGCTCTTTAAGAGTACAGTAATAGTTTTTATGTACAGTTTAGTCATATTTTAATTTAGGGGGGGGGGCGAATTTAGGATATTTGTAATTAGCTTATCAAAGAGGAGAGGAGGGGGTATAGAAATAGGTGGGAGAGATAGAATCTAGATATTCTTGCATAGTAAAATAATTTATATGTTTCATTATGGTTGTTTATAAACTTATCTAATTATAATAACACTCCGTAGCGAAGCACGGGTACCCAGCTAGTTAGAATATATAATTTAACGTAAATAAATAGCAAGCAGGTTGTATTGCTAGGCGATTCTATAGCCTGAATCAGCCCTTTAATAATGTATAGCGCGCAATGTAACATTGGCCGACGGTGTCTGGCGACTGGATTTGAGAATCTCATGCGAATCGCCTACCGAAATCATAAAGTCTGAATGGTGAATAGTGTGTAGGTTACAAATATAATAAATATAAGAGTATATAAAATTTTTAGACCTGAAGACACCTCTAAAAATTTTATATAAAACATAAAGGGGACAGTAAAAAAGAGAAAGGAAAAAATTAATAAGAGTATATGTTTTAATTATTGTATTGTTTTAGTTATTGTTAGAGTTGCAATCCCCTAACCAACCTATAATAACGCCTAGTCCAAATTTATTGAAATAATTCAAGCAAGCTAATTCCTATGATGGGCCAATGAAAATTTCCGGAAAAAAGTTAATTTACCTTGTCGCTATTAACGATAAAAAGCGTTGTGACCCTCCGGGGATCGAACCAGGGACCCCTTACTACACTTAAGTTTTTGTTTCTTGGGGCCTTCGATTTAAATTGGCGAGGTGTGGAATTAAAATGCATATTATATGTTATTTCATTAAGATAACGTATGTTATCAAGATACGCGTATGTGCTTAATACGAAACCTGCGATTTTTTAACAGCTTAATTTTAAACCCCGGAGCCCAGCCAGCAATACATTCTGAGGACATTAAATTGGAGGTTTAGTTTTTCTGTAAAACAATTTTACACAAATCGAACAAATGAGTTTAGTGACAGCTGAGGTCTAAAAAAAAAAATAGTTAGTTCCCCACCCCATTTGTTCGACTTTCCCGCGCTGTCGACGTACTAAAACTTATTTGGTGCAGACTGTAATCAAAGTTTTTTTTGAAGTGAAACTTCTTTGGTGGCGATAGAGTGAATTTTTTGATATAGTGAAATCGTGTAACGAAGTTTGCGATTCGAGACTCGTCCTAGTGTAACATTTTTACAGATTAATTGTATTATATCTATTTAAAGACCAGCAAATCAAAACAAACATTGATTTTTATTGGAATAAAAGTGGTTGCCTTAGCGTAGAAATATGTTTTTTTTTTTCAATTAAATTTCCCATAACCTTTTCTTGATTCTGAAATAATAAAATTCCTCAAAAAATGAAAGAGAGCAATGCATTCTAGAACTTAAGTTTCACTTCTAATGCGTGAGAGCCTCAAACATATATATATATTTTTTTCTTTTCCTTTAAATACCTTTTCATAATCATTAAATTATTACATATTTATTAATAATTCTTCAGCTGAGGGCCCTAATTCTCTGAATTTATTTGAATATGAACTTCACTTTGGAATATAATCGAATTTTTACTTTATTGGGTAGATCTTCGTTTAAATATATTTTGTTATATATTTGTTATATTTTGCACTTACTTTTTATTTGGCTAAGTTTAGTTAAATAGTTTCAAATTGTCAAATTGATATTAATAGTACCTTAGTACTTAGTCTTAGTACCTTATATTTTATATGCAAATAAAAATTATAGTTTTATTCTAAGATATAATAGTATAATTATTTGAAAGTGTCTCTTATGAATTATCGAAGTTTGAATTCTTTATCCGGTCTGAATTTGACAATTATATAGGTCTTTTATTTGAATGCGAACTAGGTACAATTGTAATGTTGGAAAAACTTCATGAATATGATGGTACGATTTTTACTATTGAGTAATCGTTTTCTTTGTAAGAAATTTTAATGTGATATATTTTATGTAGTGTTCGATTAAACTATGTATAGACCAGTAGGAGCCTTTTCTGATGAGCGTTACCCTACAAGTGATGTTCATATAATATGTCCAAATATACAATAGAATATTATCTCTTCAGTGCATAGAAGTATTAATGTCCCTTAGTCTATTATAAATTATAGTTTTGGGGCAGGGGCCCCATGGTCTATAGTTGTTCATTATTTTTTATTGACAAATCGTTAGCTGCGTTGTTACTCTAGCTAAGTTACTCGTACTACTGTTAAAAGTGTTCAAAATTGTGTTGAGAGGTTATAGTTAAAATGAAAGAAAACATTTTATCTACTCAAGCTATTTAGATAAAAAATGGAAGCTTAGGTAAACATATTAATACATTATGTTGTGACACGCATTGTTTCAATGACTGTTTCAATTACTTTCCTGCTTGTTTTTAATATTTTAATTCTCAAATCAGCGAAATAGTACTTTACAGCCTAAAAACAGTTAACTAATGCTTGATTTTGCTACTCTGAGTAGATAAAATATTTAATTCAACTAGGCAGCCAAGGAAACATTTCTAATGTTTCCTTGGCAGTTAATTTGCAGTTAATTTTCATAGCCGGTCCTTGCCTCCGGCTCGGAGGTTAACTTAATCACTCGTCAGTAAAATTCCATTTTGCTGCCTAGTTACATAAATAACTATGGTGAGGTTGTTTAGCGCATCTCATAGATTATTTAAGATTTTTGTTAATATTTCTTGCAAGTGTAATTAATGGGTGTAATAATGTACACCCGTACACTGTAGGTGACTTTAATTTGGAGTAGTATTTGAATAACTAACCTATCAAGTGACTAACTAACATCTAATTGATTTTCAGTCTACTAATTTTGTACTCAGGATCATAATAATCACATTGTTCACCATAATGGGCGGAACAAGGCCACTCTCCACCTGTTATTTTTTTTTGCAAATGCCTATTGCCAAGCTATGTCCCGCAGACGAACTTAGCCAACCAAATATACTATAATTTCTAACCTATACTTTTAGTCAGCCTGGATGAAGCTAAGGGCGAAGTTTGTCTTGAGGTGAAGTTATAATCTTAACACTCAAAGATGTGCTTAATTTTTTTTCTAATCTTCACAAGGAACCTAAATTGTTGTAATGACTCTAGATGATGTACTAAATTATATAAAACTATTTCTGGAATAAAAGTTGAAAACAAACTAACAAATAATTTATTTTGAAATAAAATCTTAAGTTAAATGAAATTTATTCAAATTAAAACTGAGTGTTTATTAAAATATAAATGTTACGTTATTTTTTATTTTTTTTATTTTTTTTTTTTTTGTCATCAGGTACAATGCTCCATTCCGCAAGCAGATTCAGCAGTGGGTCCATGACTTAAGCAATACCAATGAAATTCTAGAGCGATGGCTTCTTGTTCAAAACCTATGGGTTTATTTAGAAGCTGTGTTTGTTGGTGGAGATATTGCCAAGCAATTACCTAAGGAAGCCAAGAGATTTTCAAAGATAGACAAATCATGGCAGAAAATTATGCAGAGAGCTCACGAAACTCCTGGAGTTGTATCTTGCTGCGTAGGGGACGACACTCTGAAACAGCTCTTGCCACATTTACAAGAGCAATTAGAACTCTGCCAGAAATCATTGTCTGGGTAAGTTACTTAAGTTTAAAATATTGTTTCACTACTTTTTAATGAAATTTAGTGTAATGATGAAGGTCACATCCTTGTTTAAAGGATTTATAGAAATGGTAAAACAATGTTTATTTCGTTATTGAAGAAAAAAAAGAAACAGGCTCTAAAACATAAAATTAAACTCCAAATTAACAGATATGAGGGGAGTTCTTAGTTAATTAATGGTGATGAGATAGATGAGGAGGGAAGTTTGTTAATAATGGCATATTATGAGAGGGTTTTTCTGCTCTTTGTTACTGTTCCTTATTGAAACATTTAGTTTTAACTTAAACTTGTTGCACTCTGTACAATTTATTTGAAATATCTTCTTTTATTATATAACACAAATTACTTTCTTGTCACTTCTATAATTTATACTGAGGACAAGCTATTATTTCTTGAAATATTATAATTATTAATACACGTAAATTTGATTTTAGTTATCTGGAAAAGAAGAGAATGATGTTTCCAAGATTCTTCTTTGTTTCGGACCCAGCTTTGCTTGAAATTTTGGGACAAGCTTCTGATTCTCACACAATTCAAAATCATCTTCTGTCCATATTTGACAATACTCGCAATGTTAAATTTCATGATTTAGAGTACAACAAAATCACTGCTATAATATCATCTGAAGGAGAAATGATTCAAGTAATGTTCTGTACAATTTTTATTTTTATTTTAGTTAATTCTTCTATGTCAGATTGCTAAGTCACCTCCATTTTGGGACAAGCATTGAAAGAAGTACATCTAAAATATTCATAGTTCCCATTACTATGGACAATTTTGTTTAGTTGTTTGTTAAGTAGTAAGAGACCTTAAAATATTAATTTATTTGATTATATTAATCTTATAATATATTATTCTTTTATGACTTTACAGTCCATTATGAACCTTGACCTCTGATTCTGATGTTTCCCAATTTCTGAACTCAATTTTCTGTTAATCTTCTTTACTACACCCAACCATCTAGTTCTCGGTTGACCATTTCCTCTTTGTCCTTGTAGATTTTTTTGGTGCTTCTGTATCCCCACTTCTTAATCTTGATGATTCCTGATGGGTGGATGTTTACATGTTGCTTATAGCTCATTATTGTTCCACGTCTTCCATCTTTCTCATCTTGAGACAATATATGAATCTCAAAGAGAGCAGTTTAATTGAAGCTTATTAAGCTCTACTGAATGCAATTAGTCTCTGCTTATTTCACTGTTGTAGATCATGGTTAATCCAAAGTATTTCTTAACTTAACTGCTAAAGAAGATAATAAACTTATTAACAATTTTTTGTTTCACACATTTTAGTTGACATTTTAAAAGGATAAATTTTTATAATTCTTCATTTTTTTCTTTTCACATCATCAAGAAATGAATTAATATTATAATAAAGAATGTAAGTGATTAATTTATTTGATTTTTATTTCAGTTGGAGCGTCCTGTTCGTGCAGAAGGGAGTGTAGAAACTTGGTTAACCTCTTTGCTTCAAACATCGCAGCTTTCATTACATTCTGTTATAAGGACTGCATTCCAAATGACAAATGATCCTAATTTTAACTTAATGTCTTTCTTAGACAAAATGCCAGCTCAGGTTTGTTATAAAAATTAGAATTGTTAGATTTTTGGAAAGTTGATAAAAAGCGTGTACTCTTTATTTCAACGTCAAATGATTAATTTTAAACTTTAATGAAAGAAATCAAGAAATTATAAATATATGGGGAAAATGTTGAACGGGTAAAATAGCTTTGCAGGGAATACTTGCTTAATCTGGTCCTTTTCTAGCCATTTGGGGGATTGAGTAGTAAAATAATGTTTTAAATTTTTCTAGGATTCTCATAAATGTTTCTTGTGTAATAAATTTTAGCAGATTTTTATTAGGAATCTCAAATTTGACATGACTTTTGTAGAATTTGTTGCTAGAATTGTTTGATCATGCTGTAAAACATACTTTCCATTTTTGTAACGTGGTGTAGAACCATCAGGGTAATGAATTGTTCAATTAGCTTTACTAGGAGTCTAATCCAAATTATAATTTACACAATATTGTTATTGATTTGTTAAGGTTGGTATTCTTGGAATTCAAATGATATGGACCCGAGATTCAGAATTGGCAATATCTCAAGCTAGATCAGACAAGAAATTAATGGGAGAAACTAACAACAGATTCCTTGAACTCCTTAACACACTGATTGACCAAACAACCAGAGATTTAACTAAATTGGAACGAACCAAATTTGAAACTCTAATTACAATACATGTCCATCAAAGAGATATATTTGATATCTTGGTAAGCCTTGGAAGTAAAATATTTGTTTGATATAAAGTAACTTCACTTTTAAAATAAAAATTATAATACATTTTATTCTTTTTTTTGCAGTATCGTTTAAATACTAAGTCTCTTAATGACTTTGAATGGTTAAAACAATGTAGATTTTACTTCAAAGAAGACATTGATAAGACTTGGATCTCTATAACAGATGTTACTTTTACTTATCAAAATGAATATTTAGGATGTACTGAACGATTGGTTATAACTCCTTTGACAGACAGGTAATAAAATATTTAAATAATATAGTAATAAAATATATAAATATTAGCACATCTGTAATGTATTAACTAATTAACTGGAGATTTAATAGCTACTGTTGTAATATTTACTAAACAGTTTTACTAGTTTGATGATCAACATCCTAGAAAATGTTTCTGTTCTTGAAGTTTACTGTCAAACTTCCTATCCTTCAAAACTCAGTTTTCTCATTTATATACAAAAATGAAACAAGTTAGTCTAAATATGATGATTTTTCTTGGACAGTGTAGTGGCTCTTTTCCTTAAAAAGAAATTTGTAAGTAATTATGGCTATGTCAAAAACTAATCTATTAAAATATTCTCATAATAGAATAGTAGAAATTAACTCTTTGATCTAAGAACAAAAGATTATTATTACTTCTAGATTCAGGCCCGCCCAAACGAATTCCGGGCCCCTAGGTAAATATTTTGTGAGGGCCCCTTTTGGTATCAACAATACCCCCCCCCCCCCCCCCGTCAATCCCAATTATGAGTGTTTGCCTTAACCATATCACCTTCTTTTGAGTGTTTTTTTACTTTAAATCTGTTTACATAAATATACAAGTAGACTGCTGTCGTGAAACATATACAGTGTGTCCCAAGATAGAGTATCCGAAAGGAAAAATTTTCTTATTTTTGGGTTTTCGAAAAAAAGTCATTCTTTATAAAAACTCCTGCTTATTCTTAAACCTCTAATAATGACAATATTTTCTTGATTTTTTGTACAGGATGTTTGTTTTTTTAAAAAACTTTAAAATATGACCAACAGCAAACAACCCTTATTTTTGATGGTATTGAAAAATATGATTCATAAAAGTGGTTCAAAATTGCAAAAAAAAATATAAATATTAAATAATAATTTATTTTAAGAATTATTAAATCGCTCTTGTTTTGACTCTGAGCTACTATTCTGAGGGTTATGCATATTCTTCATCAGAAGGAAAACGTTTTCTTGTCGTCTTCCTCTTCTCAGAAAACTCTGTTTTTGTTGGCATTTGGCTGGCCAACGCTTTGGCTACAAGTTTAACTTCTTCAATTATGGAACTAAATTTGTTTCTTTAACTAATCATTTCTTCCATGAATCAATATAAGAATCTTCCTTGTCTAAAGTATTCTCACAACTAGAATTAGTGCATTGACGGCGCAGGAAATTGAGTGACACACAGATTGGCCAACCTCTCTGGGGGAAAAAATAAAGCCACCACGAAGCCTTCTTACACAGTTATCCAGAGGGCCTCTCCCCTCCACTAGAGACATTTATCTTTGCCTAGTTGGCCCGACCTTTTGTCCGGGAAAAACTCGAGCTCTCATTGGCTCATCACCCCATTTGCTAGTTTTTCCCACGCTCTCAACGCACTAATTCTAGTTGTGAGAATACTATAGAGTCACTTCTCTTACTTGCAATACTTTGTTACGGTGGCCTGAGCCGGGCCCCCGAGGGGCCCGGGCCCCTGGGTATTTGCCCCCCTTGCCCCCCCCCCCTCTGGGCGGGCCTGTCTAGATTATTATAAATTCTGGGCACTGGCTGATAAAGCAGAGCTTTTCAGCTATTTCCTTTACAAACATTTCACTCCTCTTAAGGATATCTATGGACCAAATCCATTCCAAAAACCACCATCTTAATCAACTATCTTTTGCCACCTCCTCCAGAGGCCTTTAACCCATCTGATGTTTATGCCTTTTAAAACATCTTCCCAAAAATAAAGCTCCTGGTTATGACCTTATCACCTCCCATATCCTTAAAAACCGCCCCAAAGAAAGGATCCTTTAACTTATTTCCATCTACAACTCAGTCCTTCGATCATGCTCGAAGGTCTTCCTAATCAAAGCATAATCTTTTGACAGGGTTTGGCACTCCAGCTTTGGAAGCTTAAGGGCGACCTTTCTTTCACCTATTACATAATCCTTGAAAATTGTTTTTATCATGTATCCTACAACCTTTCCTTCCTCAACCTCACTCCTTCAATTTTTTCTGTAAAGCAAATTACCCCAAGGTGCATCCTAGGTCCAATGCTGCTTACCATTTTCATTTTCCACCACTTTTAGCATCCTTTGCCGATGGTAATTGATTTTTATAATCTAATTATTGATCACCTAGAATAGCATCTGATCAAGCACAAGAACACCTCTTACTTTTGGATACCTGGCTCAAGAAATGGAGAATTCAAATTAATGAAAACAAAAGTATCCATGTGACGATATGTCATCCGGTAACCCTTAACCAAATTCCTATCCCTCACTCCAATTCCACCCGCTACCTTGGATTACACCTGGAGCGCCTTTTGATTTGGGCACACCTCACAAAACTTAAACGTCAAGACTGCATTCGATGATTTAACCTATTAACAGACTTTTACCCCATAGATATAAACTGAATTCACATAACACATTGCTTATTAATATCATCATAATTAAGCCCATATGGCTTTTCAGTATTAAACTCTGTGGTTGCACCAAGTGTTCCAACTCCTATCGTATCCAGTCCTTACAGTCCAAAACCTTAAGAAGAATAGTCCACTCTCCTTTCTATGTTTCAAACACTTCACCTTCACAATGATCCTAAAGCTCCTTTTGTCTGCGACCTAGCCATATCCCGATACAAATCCTTCCATAATTCCATATCCTAGCATCCCAATTCTTTGACCTACAACCCCTATCATTACCATTCGTTCCTGGAAATCCTCCTCTATGTCAAACGAGGCAGTGGTGATGTTATTTAATGAGCAATATGCTTAACTACTTTAAGTTTGAGATTTTACTGTGAGTACTGTGAATGGGCAGCTCTTCACATCACATCTATGAAGCCATGTAAATACTGTCCTCAATACTGCTTATGACATATAATTATGCAAGATCTTTTAGGATAGGGTTTGGGTAAACTCCAGGACTTTTTCGCCTATTGCTTTTGTTTTTGAAATATGATTTTATTTAGGAAGTGAAATATGACAAAATTATTCAAAAATGTGCTCATAATTTTAATAGTATACTCTATACCCAATACCCATATTAATGTTTTTTGAACGATAAATATATTTTTAAAATAATGTTTCAGATGCTATATAACACTTGCTCAGGCATTATCAATGAGTATGGGTGGAGCACCCTGTGGCCCTGCTGGTACAGGAAAAACAGAAACGGTTAAAGACATGGGGAAGACATTAGCCAAATATGTTGTAGTTTTTAACTGTTCTGATCAAATGGACTACAAGGGTTTGGGCAGAATCTACAAAGGTAATTAAAAATAAATAAGATACATCCCTCTTATCCAGTCTTAGTTCCACCAGCCATCGGTTTTAACCGGCCCCTCAGTGGGGGTGATTCCTCATTAGTACCTGTATCACAGACCTTTCTAACCTGGTATAAAAGATAGTTGTAGTTTTTTATAACTATCTGACTGTTTTGTGAAGATATCTATTGACGCCTGTCTGTCGTAGTTATTTTACAGTTATTATATTGCTATGCGGTTTAATATTGCAATTTGGTTTAACCTGCCATTTTGTCATCTGACCATGGGTGTGGGCCCAAGGTGGCCATTTAAGAGGGCTTCCACTCTGTTAACAATTTTATACATTTACTCAATAATTGAATAATGTAATAATTAATCTTTATTTTTTTAAACAGGACTAGCCCAGTCAGGATCATGGGGTTGCTTTGATGAATTTAACAGAATAGAGCTTCCAGTTCTATCAGTTGCTGCTCAGCAAGTAGCTGTGGTTCTAGCAGCAAAGAAAGAAAAAAGAAAAACATTTATTTTCACTGATGGTGATGTTGTTGATTTGAGTCCAGAATTTGGAATTTTTATTACCATGGTAACTCAAAAAGTTCAGCTTAATAATTATTGTGATATAGCTTAGTTAGTTAAATCCTCGTCTAAGAGTTAGTGTAAACAAAAGGTTGGCAATTTCGATTACGGTGTTTACTGTTCTATTGTTTCTTGACCTGAGACATCAGTGTCCCGACCCTAATCTCTGTCATTAATTTCTTGCTTTTTGGACACTTTGGGGCAATCTTGCTTAATTCTTTCATTATAAAAATGAAAAAACAAAGAATTGTATATGAGCACTTTACTTTAACCCTTTGATGGAGGCCTATAAACAGAGATCTCGGTGATGTTTTTTTAATTTCTTTTTCCTTGTTTGGAGGCCCAGGACTTTTTACTAAATGATATTTAGCACTTTCTAGAAGTTGTCCGAGATATTATAAGGCTTCTATAAGAGTCCTATAGGTAGAGCTATGGGTATCTAATGGTAATAAGAGGGATATCGTCATGAAGCTATGGTTAAAGTCTAACAGGCACTTACCACATGAATTTTTAGGCCTCACTATTTGTGTTATATTTTTATGGTTTTCAACATAGAGAAAAAAAAAAAAACACAATTTTATAAAATAATTATATGTATATTTATATTATTTTATTATTTTTATCTTTAACTCCTTTTTTTTTTTTTTTTTTTTTTTTTTTTTTTTTTTTTTTTTTTAAATCTTAAATATTTATTTAATATTTTAAAGATTTGATATCATTGCATGTAACCTTTTCTTTAATTTTCAGAATCCTAACTATGCCGGTAGGAAAGAATTGCCGGAAAATTTAAAAATTCAATTTAGAACGGTTGCAATGATGGTTCCAGATAGGCAAATAATTATTAGAGTTAAATTAGCTAGCTGTGGATTTTTAGAAAACATAACACTTGCGAGAAAATTCTACACATTATATAAACTTTGTGAAGAACAACTCACCAAACAGGTTCATCAATAAATTTTAATTTGTTTTTATTTTAATAATTAAGGATATAACATTTTGTTGTCTTATAGAGAAATATCTTACTGTAACCTTTGCTTCTAGGTACATTATGATTTTGGACTTCGTAATATATTATCTGTCTTGAGAAGTCTGGGAGCGGCTAAAAGAACTAATTCAAAGGACACAGAAAGTACAATTGTAATGAGAGTCCTACGTGATATGAATCTTTCAAAGCTAATTGGTATTTTTTTTTATTACTTCTGTATCTTAGTTCTCCAGAATTTCTTCATTTGCATGATTGCTAGCTAACCCCCCCCCCCCCCCTCCCTCTTAGCAATTAAGCTATTTAGTGACTCGCTGACCTGTTATTGTTATTGTTTTGCGTACTTATTTAAAGTAAACTTCTTTTAAAACTTTTATCCTAATTATTTATTTTTCTATTAATATTCAGATGAAGATGAGCCACTCTTTATTTCACTGGTAGCAGATCTATTTCCAAATCAACAACTTGAGAAAACATGTTATCCAGAACTGGAGGAGGCTGTTCAACAACATGTAGACGAAGTAGGCCTAATATATCACCCACCTTGGGTTCTTAAAATTATTCAGGTAATAGTTAAATATTATAAAAATGTTAACTTTCCAGAATGAGCAAAGGCTTTGTCTTAAAAAGAAGCCCTTTCCAAAGTATTAATTTCTTAGCTTCAGCAAATCAGGCTGGGCTAATTTCCTTTATGCAACTATTTTATTTCAGCATTCAAAAAAGTAGGGATAATTATTAAAGTTAGTGAGGGGTTTATGGTCTCAAATACATATAACTTTTAAAAAAATTACCTATTGGATGACCCTTTCACTAAAGTGGTTTATTTCATCAAAGGACAAAGGATGACCTGCAATTGAGGTTCAAAGTGACACCAAATTATTTTAATTATGCATTAGAAATGATATGGAAATGAGAGTGAGAAGGCGCTTGACTCTCGTTATCTCGTACCAAACTACAGCCTGCTATGATATCGTTTTCATTTGAATGAAAAAATATAGACTGAGACTGAATCCAGTCGAATGTTTCATTCGGATGTTTTTTGGTTTTGGGTTGGGGAAAGGAACGACGGTGAAGGGCTTAGAGCTGAGGAGGGGTGAGAAGGCGCATGACACTCGTTATCTCGTCATCATAGGGGTGAAAAAAAAAGTATTGAAATTTTGTGCTCCCAACCCCTAACTTTGTGCGAATACATGAAAAAATGATTTTTGAAAAGTTTCAGGTCAATAGGAAAATTTTAAATGGTGCCGCTTTTTATTTGAAAATTGGTATATAAAAGAATCAATAAAATAGTGATTTTTTCTAGAAAATTTCAAAATATCACGTTTATATTGCAATATTATCCGTGTTTTCTTATTATTTACATAAATGATATACTTTTATTAACTAATATAACTCAAACGTAAGTCAATAAGTAAATAGATAAAATATTTAGAGATATACATACATAGCAAAATAGTAAAAATTGGGAAAAAATTTTGTTTTTCGTATGAATTTCGTAATTATTTTAATCATATGGACAATATTTAATGTTTTAACTGACATTAAAAGGTACTACAGGTTATGTGCTTTATATTAATACGGATTAACATTACATACCTATCATAGTTTGTTTTTAAACTAGCAACATACATACTAGTGGAGTCAATGAAGCTATAACATAAGCCACATTTTGAACGAAAAAGACCGATGTTTAACATCCAAATTTAAATGGAATAATTACCATTCATAATGACCGTCTTTTGAGTTTGAATATCTTTTATGCATTACTTTTTATTTTGGATTGCAAACAAGGAATAAGGGTTTCTGGGGTCGCTGATTACGAATTTGAAGTCAAAAATAAAAAATTAAAAAAAATGGCGGCCCTAGGATGGCGGGAAAAATCTTCCGTTTTATACGATATTCGTGATAATTATACATAAATTAAAACTAAACATCTAACCAAAGTTTTTTTGGGGGGTCGCTGATTATGAATTTAAGGTAACAGTACAAAATAGTAGAAAAAATGTTTCATTTTATTAAAATATTCATAAAGCAATAACTTGCATTGTGTAACATACATAATAAAATAGCAAAAATAGTGGAAATAAAAAAAATTGTAATTATTCCATTTAAATTTGGATGTTAAACATCGGTCTTTTTCGTTCAAAATGTGGCTTATGTTATAGCTTCATTGACTCCACTAGTATGTATGTTACTAGTTTAAAAACAAACTATGATAGGTATGCATTGTTAATCCGTATTAATATGAAGCACATAACCTGTAGTACCTTTTAATGTAAGTTAAAACATTAAATATTGTCCATATGATTAAAATAATTACGAAATTCATACGAAAAACAAAATTTTTTCCCAATTTTTACTATTTTGCTATGTATGTATATCTCTAAATATTTTATCTCTTTACTTTTTGACTTACTTTTGAGTTATATTAGTTAATAAAAGTATATCATTTATGTAAATAATAAGAAAACACGGATAATATTGCATTATAAACGTGATATTTTGAAATTTTCTAGAAAAAATCACTATTTTATTGATTCTTTTATATACCAATTTTCAAATAAAAAGCGGCCCCATTTAAAATTTTCCTATTGACCTAAAACTTTTCAAAAATCATTTTTTCATGTATTCGCACAAAGTTAGGGGTTGGGAGCTAACATTAAAAAATGTTCATTATTAAGGCCCACCCTAATATACACGTCCGAATTATAACTAATACAACTCCAAACTATAGACTGATATCAGTCGAATGAAAACTAGATATCCATTTATTAAAAATAAAACATTCTTATCAATTTAAATTGCTAATAATGAAGAAAAAAATGATAATCAATATGGTCGAATTAAAGAATATTTAATGTATTTGTAGTTGTATGAAACTCAAAGGGTGAGACATGGAATAATGATTTTGGGACCTGAAGGTGCTGGCAAAACTTGTTGTATTCACTCTTTGATGGCTGCTTTGACTATATGTGGTGATAGCCATAGGTAACATTTACTTCTATTTTTTTTTATTCTAAATACTAATACCAATTATTATTTATTATTTTATAGCTATTGTTGTTGTATTCAATCTCTTAATAAGTACTTTTAGGGTTTTGGAGATCCTCCTCGAAACCCTTATGCTGAGGGTAATGTGTCTGTCTGTCGTACTTTGGTCCATATCTAGAGGAACCGTTCACACCTAGAGAAAATATAGAGAAGTCAAAAATATAATTATGACTAGAGAGGTTAATAAAAGTAACACTACAATATTGTCTACACAATTTTATATATTTGAACAGACGCGTTTCGACATTATGTCATCTTCAGTGTGTTAACATAGTAAGTGAAAGACTACTACTAAGCTAAATATTACAAACTTTTATGACTTAAAATAACAGTACAACGTGGGGGTAGAGTAGGGTGGGAGGATTAAGGAACCAAGGTTTAAAACTAAAGTTATTTTACAAAATTATTTCTTATAGGTTTTACATAAAACCTATAAGAATAAGTGTAAAACCTATAAGAAATAATTTTGTAAAATAACTTTAGTTTTAAAATATCCATAACTTAGTAATAGAAAAAAAATAGGATTTTATTATTTAGCTCTAAGCAGTTGAAAATGTAAAAATAAAAAATGTCATACCTGCCTTAGCCTCCATACCCCTTTACCCTTGGTTCCTTAATCCTCCCACCCTACTCTACCCCCACGTTGTACTGTTATTTTAAGTCATAAAAGTTTGTAATATTTAGCTTAGTAGTAGTCTTTCACTTACTATGTTAACACACTGAAGATGACATAATGTCGAAACGCGTCTGTTCAAATATATAAAATTGTGGTGACAATATTGTAGTGTTACTTTTATTAACCTCTCTAGTTATAATTATAAAGTGGTACCACAAAATCTCAGTCAAAACAACCAATTATTAGTCAAAAATATAATATACTTATGTGCATACGCATATAAGCTTCAAATGTGGGAAAGCTTCAATTTTTTAAAAAAATATTTGAGTGGGGTATCAAATAAATGCTACTGAAGAGTAGATTACAAATATTTATCGATAAATAATTCTTGCTAATACTTTATGATGGGCTGACAAAACATTTCCTGAAAAAAAAAAATCCCAATTTTGTGTGCGCACATGTGCGTTGAGCCAACAATTTTAATTTTTTTTAAAATTTTTCATAGGGTATCAAATGCCGGCTACTGATGAGTAGATTAGATTACAAATATATAAATATTTTATAAAAAGAAAAAAATATATTGGTTTTATAAGTCCAAAGTACCCAAAAAAATGTCCCCCCCCCTAACCATACTATATCAGCTTGTCCTAAAATTTTTGAAATAATTTATGCTAATATCTGTGATGGGTTGATGAAAAGTTCCGGAAAAAAATGTTTTTTTCTTTTTGTTACCAATAAAAAACTTGTGACCCCCGGGGTATCAATTCAGGAACCCTTTACTCTACTTCCCTTACTCCATTCGGGTTTTTTTTTTTTTTTTTTTGTTTTTTGGGGCCTTCCACCTTAATGAATATAGGGCGGGATGGGGTAATAAAAAAAATTATATAATTACATAATATATGCTTAATTGTCTATGAAATCCTAAAAACTACTTGGATGCAAGTACTTCCCTGTGATATTTAATTATTCCTATGTATGTATTTATATGTGCATTTTGTATAAAAAAATAAATAAATTTATTACTTTATTTATTATTTCTAATTTAATAGAGAAATGCGAATGAACCCTAAAGCTATTACAGCAGCTCAAATGTTTGGTAAGCTTGACGTAGCAACTAATGATTGGACTGATGGAATATTTTCTGCTCTTTGGAGGAAAACATTAAAAATTAAGAAAGGTAAAGACATGATAGATTTTTTTTTATAATGTATGTGAATGGATTAATATCAGCTTTACTTTGAGTTATTTGAATGAAAAAAAAAAAAAAAAAAAAATCGGGTACAGGGTACCTCGGAACTTTTCCTCACTTTGGAGCACTAAAGTGGCCTCTCCTGCTGAAGGAAGCAGCATTGGGCATGGTCAGTACTTGGATGGGTGACCGTTTTGAACTAATTGATTTTTTATTATAATTTTTCAAAAAAAAAAAAAAAATATAAATGATTTTTATTTATTTTATTTCATTTATTTAATTATTTGAATTTTGGCGATATTTTGACAGATGTAAACAAACTCTCGACATATAACAAAAGTATCTCACTTATTAATATAATTATGATCACTTATAAGTTTTAAACTAATTATTGGAATTTCATCGGTTTTTTTTTTTTTATATTTGCTCCTTATTTATTTACCCGTTTCTACGATATACTGTATGTCAAAAACATATTTATACTTTCGGTATTATTAACTGGTAAAGTTTCAAAATTAAAAAATCGATAACTTCAAAATGGCGGCCAATATCAAAATTAAAATTTGTGGATATGTTTGTCATACAGAGAGTTACATTCGTGCCAAATTTAAACTCCATCAGACCGCTTTTCGATTTTTTTAAAATGTTTGCTGACTTAGCAAACCGGGTTCAAGATGGCGGAAAATGTTGATTTTCCAAGCGGCACAACTAGAAGTAAGGACTGATTTTTCTGCCAAGTTTCAACTCTCTTGGTTAAATACCCTGAGCGCTACGATGATAACACACATACAGACGTCATGGGGAAAACCACTCAGGAGGTCTTAAAAACACCCAAAACAGATAATTCAGTTATAATCTCAAAAAAAAAAAAAAAAAAATTTGGGTGAAAAGATTACTTTTCTTAACATAGGTGAGGAAAAGTAAAAAATTACCAAAATATAAAATGTTATCAAATAAAGATGGTTGTTATTTTTACAGAACTAAAACTAGAGAAATAAAAATAAAATATAGTTAAACTGCTTGAAAGAAAAATACAACTAAAAGTCTAAATGAACGAAATGATCTCAAGGACTATGTCTAGTCTACAATCCTCAATGTATAATTATTTGTGTAGTAAATGTCTCAACTCTGAGGAGTCAAACAATTTTTTTTAACTATGGTATCTAATGTCTAACTATTAAATCAATTTTACAGCAAATACTTTAAGTATTGTTCTGACAATGCTCATTTCTTTTGAAATTATTATTAGTAGTGGCAGTTATTATGATTTTAATATTTTTTATTGCATAGGGGAATATGTCTGGTTGGTATTGGATGGACCTGTCGACAGTATATGGATTGAAAATTTAAATTCAGTACTTGATGACAATAAAACTTTGACTCTAGCTAACGGTGATCGACTTAGTATGGCTCCAACATGCAAAATAATATTTGAACCTCAAAACATAGACAATGCATCCCCAGCTACTGTTTCTAGAAATGGAATGGTAAATATGAACTTGTATTGTGTGTCAATATTAATTTAATCTTTAAATTTGATAAGGTTTTGTAAATTTCAATTGTTATTGATGAAGAGAATATGTATTTATTTATTTAAACATATTGCTGAATTTTTTAAAATATGGAAAGGAATTTCAATTTTTTCCCCTCTATTTTCTCGCTGCTTTTATTATTATCTTTACTTATGTTGTTGTCTAATTATTTTTATTTATTTTACTTTATTATATACTTATATGGACAAGATGCTCCTGTATATATTATGTTTACTTTCTTTTCAAAATATGTTCAAACTACAAACCTATATTGTATACGAACATTTAACTCTTTTTGACAATGAAGTTACTTTCTGGTTTTACTCTGTGCCTCCTATTATCCTGACTTCCTCATTTGTTCTAGCTTCCTCATAATAACATATTTTATATTTTTAATAACATTGACTGTCAATGTTTTTTTTGTTTAAAATGTGTAGAGAATAATAATTATTAATATACATACATAAGTTAGTGATAAAAAATACTGAACTAAATGCTTTTGTTAGGGTTAGTTAAAACCACCCCAAGCCTCCAGGTGGCTTGGGATTTAACTACTGTCAAAGGATTGACCTCAAAAGATTAGCTGTTTTACTAGAATTCTATCTTGTAAAATAAAATTATGAAGATGTCATCTAGAGCCCATGTGAAGAACTCAGTGATACCCTAAAGAATCTCTAGTGAGGCACGTTAATTTTAATTTTTTAAAAAGAAGTCTTTATTCTAAATGCAATAGATGCCACAGTCCGCCGCTCTAGAGATTGCTACTAGTATGTAGAAATATTCATGACACTCTCAATGCCTTTCCAGAAAACATAAGATAACACGATGAGATAACTCGTCATTAGCAGGGATGGGGAATATCTATTTCCTTCTTAATGTTATATATTATTTTATGATTTAGTATTAATTTTCTTTTACATAATTTTTCTAGTTGAGATAAAATCTTCTTGTAATAAGAGGCTTGACTACTTTACTTTACTTTTTGGTAACTTAGCCTCAGCAACCACCTTCATCCACCAATTCAAAACCTTCTCCTTCAAAAGCCCCCCCCCCCCCCCCCCCTCAGTGTTGTTGAACCGTTGTTTCTTTTAGATATTCGGTTCATTACCTGTTGATAATCCATGCAATGTTTGTGCCAAAGCCACTTTAGTTTGCACACTTAATGCCATTGATTAGAGAGGGTGTGTTGTAATGTCCTATATGTCAGCTAGCAATGCCTTTCACAGCCCCAAATATCTTTCTTAATAATGTAAACATTACCAAATGATTTAACCATGACAATTTTTGTACAGGTCTATATGAGTTCTTCAGGATTAGACTGGCAGCCTGTAGTTGAAGCATGGCTCAAAACTAGAAATGATATGGAACAAAAAGTATTTAAAGATATGTTTGAAGAAACTTTTGGAAACACTTATGCATGGTTTAGTCAAAATCTATCTCTTACCATGAAAGTTTTACAGTGTAATATTGTTCAACAAGTTAGTAATAATTTTTTTATTAAGTATTTTTATATATATACAGGGTGTCCCGGGTCAGGACCGACAAACTTTGGGATGTGATAGTACAGTTAATTTGGAGTAAAAAAAGTTCTATAAACCATGGTCCTAATCTCATTTGTTTTCTAGCTATCTTATTTTTAACTTTTTCTTGTAAAACGTGACTTTGACTTAATAAATTGGCAATATCATTGGAAGTAATAAAAGCTAGAATGATAAATGATATACCACCTGAAAGAGCATGAAAAATTCTTAAAGACAAACATCATTTCGCTATTAAATTTCATTTTTAGTCACACGTTAATTCGTTAGAACTTGAAAATAATAAAATTTAATTAAAAAAAGAAAATGTTAGAGCTTGTATAACTACTGTATTGTATTAGATAACTATGGGTGCAAAACTCCTTAAAGTTGGCGCATTTACTAAGCTTCAAAACGATACTATTAAATTTAAAATATTGCAACTTAAAGTATCCGAAATAGTGATGAAATTAGAAAAAAACATGTCCTACTGTAAGCTGAGATAGGGTTGGGGAATGGGAAGTGCCCTGAAATTGCAAACGTCGGGTGATTTTTTTTCTTTTTCTTTTAAGTTGCTCTAGTATAATAAAACGTTAAAGTCAGAGTTTAGTCATAGTACCCGTGTGGTACCAGTCATGGTACTAATGATACTACAGTCATTGTAAAGTCATAGCACCTGATGAATCTTATAATTATTAGGGTTTAATAATTTATTTTTATTACGATAATTAATTATTTTTGTAATAATATTCTTTGTAACATAACCAAAATTGTACTGTATTAATTGAATTATCTTATTACTTAGTTAAAAAAAAGAAAAAAAAAATCATTAAGGAATAAAATAGAAAGTGTAATACTAAAATAAACCGACCTTCTTCACTTACAATTATCACTTCTATAATTACTGTAATAAATGTTCAAAATGGTGGCCTTCTTCATTAATACACATCCGACATTTTTTAAGTACAGATTTGCTTCATTCAACACTACCCTAATAGGTGCATTGGAAGAGGAGAACCGGTTGCTTGGCCACCCAGTTCACCAGACAATACACCTTTAGATTTTTGTTTGGGAGGGGGGGATGGATGGATGAAAGATTTGGTGTTTAAAATACCGGTTAACAGTCAAGAGAAGCTAATAAACAGGATACAAGCAGCAGCTCATCAAATAAATGACCAAAATGCGACTCCCATAAAATGCAGCAAATCTCGACTTATAAATTGTGGATGTGTATTAATAAAGAAGGCCACCATTTTGAACATTTATTACAGTAATTATAGAAGTGATAATTGTAAGTGAAGAAGGTCGGTTTATTTTAGTATTACACTTTTCTATTTTATTCCTTAATGATTTTTTTTCTTTTTTTTAACTAAGTAATAAGATAATTCAATTAATACAGTACAATTTTGGTTATGTTACAAAGAATATTATTACAAAAATAATTATAATTATATTATTATTTGATGAGCTGCTGCTTGTATCCTGTTTATTAGCTTCTCTTGACTGTTAACCGGTATTTTAAACACCAAATCTTTCATCCATCCATCCCCCCCTCCCAAACAAAAATCTAAAGGTGTATTGTCTGGTGACCTGGGTGGCCAAGCAACCGGTTCTCCTCTTCCAATGCACCTATTAGGGTAGTGTTGAATGAAGCAAATCTGTACTTAAAAAATGTCGGATGTGTATTAATGAAGAAGGCCACCATTTTGAACATTTATTACAGTAATTATAGAAGTGATAATTGTAAGTGAAGAAGGTCGGTTTATTTTAGTATTACACTTTTCTATTTTATTCCTTAATGATTTTTTTTTCTTTTTTTTAACTAAGTAATAAGATAATTCAATTAATACAGTACAATTTTGGTTATGTTACAAAGAATATTATTACAAAAATAATTAATTATCGTAATAAAAATAAATTATTAAACCCTAATAATTATAAGATTCATCAGGTGCTATGACTTTACAATGACTGTAGTATCATTGGTACCATGACTGGTACCACACAGGTACTATGACTAAACTCTGACTTTAACGTTTTATTATACTAGAGCAACTTAAAAGAAAAAGAAAAAAAATCACCCGACGTTTGCAATTTCAGGGCACTTCCCATTCCCCAACCCTATCTCAGCTTACAGTAGGACATGTTTTTTTCTAATTTCATCACTATTTCGGATACTTACTTTTCCTCCTTCCTACTTACTTTTACATACTTTTCCTCTTAGGAATTCAAAAAATAGTAAAAGGTAAAATTATGTTACCTAAAATTGTTCTTGATTTGAATTTTAACATTAATTCATCATTATTAATTTTAGATGATAATTCTAATCCAAGGTTTGATTCCATCAGAAGAGCAAGGAGAAAAAGATGAAAAAGAGAAGGATGAAATTATTGAGCAAGATGATGCTACTAAGTTACCTAAAATCAAGTATAAAAGACAAAACATTTTTATAAATGTCATGGTAGATTTTTTGTATGAAACGTTTTGAGTTTTGTTGTCCAGAAACAGCCACTTCTTTACCAGGATTATGTTTGCTGCTTGTTCTGGCACTTTCTTTTATTGAATCATACCTGAAGAAAGATGTGGGGTCTTATGAAAGATCAACAAGCTCTGTGTTTGGGGGTCAGACTTAAGGGGCGATTAGATTACCTGTTCCTGTTCCAAGTTTCTCTTGCTCCGGTCTCCCCCACCAATTGACAGAGCGTTGCATTTACACAGCCCGACCCAGTTCTATCTAGTCACCTTTCTTCTTAAGGGGACAGGGGAATCGGGTTTGACAAAGAGGATTACACTGTCGGTTTGCAGGGTAAAGTAGTGGGGGGCCTATAGTTCCCCCACTTTTCTACCCTAGGTCGGATGGAATCTCCACCTGACCCCCCGTATTGTTTCACCCCCAAAACTTGAACAGGAACGCGAGTTGCATGACCCGGTTTTTTTCGGGCCGAGGGGCCCTGACTTAAGGAGACCAGATCGGCTCGTCTAAACTCTCAGACCCTGAATTGCTTGGAGTCAGACTCTGAGGATATTCTGGATTGCCTTCTTCACAATATTTATGCTTAACTTGATCATATGTTCACATTAAGCCTTCTGATTATTATTATTTTTTTTTTAATTAAGTAAGGCTGAGTTTAATGTGTATATTATTAATGACCAGGGCTCGGATTTGAGCATATTTGCATATTTTTTTCCTGAATAGTACTCATTGAAAGAAGCCTTTTGGTGGTATTTTCACCTTTCTGGGACCAACAGAATTTAAATTTATCAAGCATATAAATGCATAAAATGGCTGTTTTCAGAAAAGCATATAAATGCATATTCTTGTGGTTTTTTGTCTAAATACTTGGTTTTTATTAAAATTCTCTCCCCCCTCCCTATTTGGGCCCTGACACCACGAAGAATGATGGAAGTGATGTCATTTTTGACTTTCATAAAAGCATACATGAGCGTTATTTCTGAGGTCATCCTAAAGTTGGAATCTCGAGGGATGGAGTTGTTGTTGTGGTCGCTACACTAAACGGAGCCATCAAAAAAGGCAACTCATGGCGTGAAGAGGCTGGAAAAACTATGAAAAAACAGTTCAGGGATTTCGTAACTCTTCCGCGTCACATATCTGCGTTCCTCAAAAACGTGACACTTTTTTGGTAGTTAGGTCAAGGTTAAAGCATGTTCCATGCTAAAAGTAAATAAAACATAACCTAAAAAGTATTCGAAATGTTTGAATTCTGGTAGTCAAAATTCTGAACAGTTCAGGGATTTCGTAACTCTTCCGCATCACACATCCACGTTCCTCAAAAACGTGACACTTTTTTGGTAGTTAGGTCAAAGCATGTTCCATGCTAAAGAAGTTAGATTTCGAGCTGGCTACAAATCCCAGTTGGAGAGGATTGGACTTGGGGAGAATGCGGCGTGGTGAGTCAGCAATGTCAGACGATTTTCCAAACTACTCTGCACAAGATGCAGCATCAGTTAAGTATTCACCTCTCGTGTCAATTGACGTCGAAAGATTTTATTGGCCGATTTAAGAAAATCACTTCAAAGTGAAAATATAGAAAAAAATCTTGACGTACAGACCAATGCCAATCTACTTCATTGACTCACCTAATACCAAAAATTTTGTAAATAAACTTTATACTTATAAACATAAATATTCTCATACATATACTTGAAACTTGTGGATATAGCAGTGTATCATACATACAATTTGAAAATAATACTCGTATATAAACATATACGATTTTTTTTAAGATATAAGAATAAAAAGATTAAGATATAAAGTTTTTTTTCGTTTCCCTGTCCTCTCTATAGTTTTAAACAGGGTTTTTCGAACATATTCTGCATATTTAACAGTATATTATGGGTTTTTTCGAGCATCTTTATCGAGCATATAATGGGTTTTTTGAGCATATCTATCGAGCATAAAACAGGTGGTTTTCGAGCATATCTGGAGATTTTATCGAGCATATCGATCCGAGCCCTATTAATGACTCAGGAAAATTTTTGTTTGTTAAAATATTTTTTGGTTTCTTTATTACTACTTACTCAATATTATTTTACAGTTTTCAAATTTTTACCAAACAAATTTCTAGCTAAACAAATGAATGTTATATTCCTTTACTACAATAATATCTAAAGATAAGTGTTTTGTGTGGTTACAGGATTACTCCAGAATTACTGAAGAGAGTCTATATGTTTTCTATGATTTGGGGAATGGGAGCTCTTTTGAATGCAAAAGATCGAGAAAAATTGGATAGTTATATGAGAGAGAAAATCCCTACCTGTGATTTACCTCCCTCATCTGGGAGTCGGACTGTATTTGAATATGTTGTCAGTAGAGAAGGTGACAGTTTAAACTAAAAATTGTTATTAACCAATCACTAATGTATTGCACAATACATAAGATGTAATCATTAATCTATGTATATAAATAATCTACATATATATTAAGAAGAGTATCTGTGGGTGGGTACTTATGTGTGTTTGCCTTTTATACAAATCTACAGTTTTATTCTTATCTCGATGAAAATTTGCACAATTAAACTTCAAAACAAGAGGAAGGCAACTGTACATGAGATTTAAAAATTTATATTTGATACCCAGGGGTTCATGGGTATAAAAGTAAAAGTTATATATGAGGAGCTTAGTATCAAAGACGGACAAGAGCACATTTCAAAATTTTACAGGAGAGCCGAAAAACTGTAGCACAAATTCTACAGGTGCTAGAGCAATGATTTTTTTTCTGTAGATTCTTAATAGACTTAAAACTAGTTAGAAGTACTGAAAACGTGAATTTCTTTGATATTTTAGCTGCTAAATGGAGTTAAAAAAGTGGAGTTGTCCGCTTTTGAAACAAAAACAAGGTTTTGTCCGTTTTTGAAGCAAAATGACGTTGCAAATAATGGTTAGAATAATAATATTGGAGAAATATTTTTTTTTTCAGTATTCTTAGGGGGTAGTGTCCCCAAATTTAGAGCCAAAATTGATTTCTCGATTTCCCCTCAGGGTATCATATTTCTAAACATGAATGACAAAATGGTAGGAGTAGGTATTCAGATGCTTAAGCCCGCAGTGCATCATAGGAACGAATTAGTAAAATGCAGCCTCCTGATTGGCTGTTTCGGTTATGTCCACTTTTGAAGCAAAACGTGTGTTGACTTGTCCGTACTTGAAACTAAACTACAAATATTATTGCATTTTTACCCCTTTTCTGGTCGTTTTTGATGCAAATGGATAACAGAATCTGATGCAGCAGCCAAAAATCTAAAAGAAACAATCGATAACTGAAATTCGGAAAAAATGTCGAATGTCCGTCTTTGATACTAGGCTCCTCATATACTCTTCATTATGCATATCCAGTAGTGTACACAGAAACCATTTTTTTGGGGGCTCAACTTGATCTTGTGTGGCTATTTGCTAGTTTAGCATACCCCATTATTTATAAAGGCACCAGCTGGATTCATGTGCTTTACTACAGAATGTGTTGTGTCTGTGTATTTATTTTTATAAATGGGATTGGTTTATAAACTACCATTAAAATGCTTATGCTAAGCAGCATTAATCTAAATGTTATACCTTTTACTATATTTTTTGTAATTAAATAGTTAAATAGGGTGTAACGCTATAATATGACGAACATTTTTGGAAGATAATTTATCACAATGCCGTAATCTAGACAGAGGAAACAGTTCCGTTTTAATGGTGATATTTTTTTATATACTTCCTTCCATATGTTGAATCTGGAGTAGTCGGACACCAGTTACATTGACATTGAATTCTAGATTATTATTTCATTTTAAATAGTATAGAGTGGCATTTGTAAGTGTTTTTTTGGTAAAATGTGCCATTATTTACTTTGTATATATTTTATTTAAAGTACAACAAATTTAAACAATTTGTAATTTCAGGTAATTGGGAAACATGGGAAAGTATGGTAGCTGAATATATTTATCCTGATTCAACGACTCCAGATTTCAATGCTATCTTAGTTCCTGTTGTTGAGAATGTCTGTATTAATTATATGATTGAAAGTGTAGCCAAACAAGGAAAAGCAGTGTTGATTATTGGAGAACAAGGCTCAGCCAAAACAGTAATGATGAAGGCCTTTATGAAAAGACAAACTCCTGATAAATACGTTAGCCGTAGTTTCAACTTCTCTTCTGCAACTTCTCCTCATCAATTTCAGGTATTTTTCTCTAATTCCTTTTTTGAAAAATTTAATATTAATTTTTTTTAGTTTGTCAGTAATTGAAGACATTCAATTGTCAAAAAATGTTTTGCATTGTTTTGCTTCCGAGCTTTTTAGATATGGAACTACCCATCTGATTTAGAAGAGAAATTCGGGTGGTTTGTCTAAAGTAGCCCACAGCTGGTCCCTTAGTAATTATAATCATCTGATTTAATACTAGGCATTGCGTGGCTTTTTCATTGAAGCGAGCATAATACAATAAATATTTAATATTAAGAAAATAGTTTATCATGATGAGTTGGTAGTTAAAGAAGATGATTATAGTAAAGAGCCTTGTAGTGAGGGAACGTTACTGTTCCTTACTGATAATGTTTTCCAACGAACTCGTCCTGGCCAATGAACATGTGTACCACATTTCATCAAAATTGGTCAACTTTCACTCAAGTTATCATCACACGCTTCCGACACACAGACAGGATGCATAGTTTGTTGAATGTAAGAAGCTCACTTACACCCGCTTCAAATAAAAATATAAATAAGTGTGACCCCACTGGGAATTGAAACCAGTCTAAACTACCACACTTTTAATTCCTGTGACCATTCATCCAATAATATGACCTGAAGAAGCTGTGCCACACTAATTGGCAGACTATTTTATAAAAGATTATATAAAAATTTATATATCAAAACGTAAAATTAGTGTATTAAAAATAATGTTTTTTGGAGCTGTGGCACTAGTGTTTCGATGATCATCCTTTTGAAAGTAAACCTTCCCCCACCTCCTCCCATTACTATGCAGGATGACAGTCTGATCTCAAATTAAATGTGTTTCAGTCTTTCAATGATTTGTATTCTTTCATCAACAAATTTACATTAGTTTGAAGTCTATTTGTTTAGTTTAAAGTTTTATTTTTTATTAAGAATGAACCCTTCAAAACGTGATCATGTACATAAATGTTCTTAAATAGTTGTGTGTATTCGTTTTGTCCCTAAAGATTTATTTTGTAATTTTCTTTTTTTTTAAAAAAAGAAAAATTAAATAAATTTTTTAAAGTAAAATTATGTATGTTGTAAGTTTTTTTTTTGGTTTTAGTCCCACACAATAAAAACAGTCTTATTTATAATTTTTTTTTTATTTGAGTTTTAATTCCTCTGGTGGGTGGTACCTTTTGCTTATTATTATTATCAGTTGGTTAAAGTTATCACTATGTCTGGGTTCCAAAGTGATCACATTAAGCGGAGTCCACTGTCCAAATGTGGAATTAACTTATATTACTTTATTACTCTTAAGATCTAATATATATATGTTTATAATTTATGTAAAATTACAATATTATCTACCCAGAGAGATAGGATGTGATCCAGTTTTTTTTTACCTTTTTAAATGTATTTATTTATTTTTTCAGAAAACTATTGAAAGTTATGTTGAAAAAAGAATGGGTAGCACATTTGGACCAGCAGGGGGTAAGAAGATGATTGTTTTCATTGACGATATAAATTTGCCTCAGATTAATGAATGGGGAGATCAAGTAACTAATGAAATAGTTAGGCAAACCATGGACATGAAGGGCTTCTACAGTCTGGAAAAGCCTGGAGAATTTACTACTTTAGTTGATATGCAGTTTGTTGCTGCTATGGGTCTACCAGGTATTTATATTTCTTGTCTTTCAGCTGTTAAATTTAGGCATATCTTAATGCATTACCAGTTATTTTATTAATTTTATAAACAATAAGAAAAGAAAATTAAAAAACAACAAATAATTTAATTAAGAAACATTATACTTCTGTTGAAAATCATCTTAACAAATATAAAATGTTTCCTTCAGCTGTGATAAGGCTTGTTTTAAAGGCCTTCTTTTTGGCTGTGTGAAGAGGTGAAAAAGAGTTGATTTATGACTTAAGATTAAAACTATTCTTAATATGAAAGATGGTTCCATTCAAAGTCAATGAGCTTTTGGGTTGTTGGACATCGTGATCCCCCTTACTTTCTTCTTTTATATACAATTTGACTACAATATTAGATCCACATTACACACATTTATCAGTGCAGAAGCGCTCACTGCTTTCTGGGTGTGCAGAAAATCTATGGGATATCAAGCCCAATGTTATACACTGGATATACACAGCCATGGTTAGACCAATCTTATTACATACCTGTGTTGTCTGGTGGCCGAGAGTACTGATAACCACCATAAAGAAGCAACTAGAGCATCTTCAGAGGACTGTATGTCTGGGAATACTAGGTGCAATGAGAACTACACCGACCCTAGCTTTGGAGCTTTATATATTTGACATGGCCTCATACTGACTTCACTGCATTGGGCTACGGTTGGGATATAACAGCCACAGAAGCCATGAAAGAGCATGGGATCTTTTAGTAGAAAGATACCCCACTGCTTTAATGATTCAAGATTATTGCACTGCCAGATGGCAATTCAAGATCTATTGGAGTTCTCTCTTCTCTACGATAAAAGATTGGGAGGATAACAGGACAGACATCCCTTTTACGGGAATAGAAGTGTGGTACACAAACGGATCTCATATAGAGGAGTGGTCAGGAGCTGGGATCTACTGTATTGATCCTAAATATGAGATTACCATAAGTCTTGGAAGACACCCAAGTCTTTTTCAGGAAGAAATGCTATCCTCGCATGTACCTAAATAATTATGAGCAACATGCAAAACAAAGAAGGCGGATATATATCGTTCTGACAGTCAGGCAGCAATTAGAGCACTGACGTCACCCAAATGCACTTCCAAATTGGTTTCAGAATGTAAACAAACTTTGGGTTCCGGGTAACAAAGAAATTGAGGGTAATGAGCAGGCAGATAGTCTGGCAAGACACAACTCTGGCTCAACCCCTTTGAAACCAGAACCCCTTGTGGGCATCTCATGCTGCATCATAAAGACAGCCCTGAAAGACTCCCTGCTCAAGGAATTTCAGAAAACCAGGGAGGAATCACCCACGATGAGACAATACAAATTATTTTTAAATAGACCCTCTTCAAGACTCGGCAAGAGTATATTGAGTCTAAATAAGAAATCATGCCATATACTGACAGGCTTCTTAACAGGTCTCTGCTGACTAAATAGGCATCTACAGCTACTTGGACTGGTCTAAGAACCAATCTCTAGGCTGTGCAGGAGGATGAAGAAACTCCTTTACATCTAATTAGCTGCTGCCCTGGGCTGCTAAATCATAGATGGCTGATCTTCGGTGCGGCAACCGTTCCTGTGAGGGAGTTGAGGAAAATAACTATCAACAAAGTGATAGCATTTTGTCAAAGCATCAGTCTGTTGAAGGAGTAGAAGGATTATTAAAAAAGTAGAAGGAAATCTATGTCTCTGGGACTTGTGCCCCTGTTTTTTTAAAATTATTTATGGCAGTTGTATTTAGAATAGATTTAAACTTTTTTTCAATATATCTATTGTTTCTACTATGTTTATAAATTGTTATCATCTTAACACTAAATTCAAAGTACCAAAAAAAGATGTATTTTCATTTCTCTGGATGGCTTGAAGTGAAGAATTAATTTTTAGAAAATATTTAATTACTTACAAGTGAATTAAAATAAAAACTTTCTAATTATTCCAGAATAATTAAGAAATTATGTTTAAAATCCTGTTAACAAAAAGACAAATAAAGTTCCTGTAGCCCATGTCTGTGATTCTATTTTATTATTTTTAGGTGGAGGGAGAAACGATATACCAGCTAGATTGAAACGGCAATTCTGCATTTTCAACTGCATAATACCATCGGATACATCACTTGATAAAATATACACTGTAATTGGTGAAGGGCACTATAATATTAAAAGAGGATTCTGCAGTGAAGTGAGAAACCTTGTTAAAAATTTGGTGCCTTTAACAAGGTACCTTTGGCAAAATACTCGGGTAAGTGAAAAGAAGTCTACTTTTCTTATTATTTTAAATTTTATAGTAGCCTATTTTCAAATAAAACAGGTGAGTTTCAGAATATTAAAACTACATGGATTTTAATCTATGGAAGTCATTTTTAAGTGATTATGAAGGTTATTATTAATTTAGGAGGGTTTTTCTTGTAATATACCTGCCCATACGGTGATGTTTGTTTACTTATTAATTCGTTTTAGAGATTTATTATACATATTTAATTGTAATTTTTTTTTCAATTTTATCAAGAAACCCTTCTTGGCCATAGATTAATTTATTTCGAGTTGCTTAATTAATAGTGCATTACGCGTCTAGTGCGGAAAGTAGCATTTTGCATGCGAGTGTGGAGTTTGCACCCGAGCGATAGCAAGGGTAGTAAAACCACACAAGCAAAGCAAAATGCAGTTTTCGCACGAGTTGTGTACCGTACTTTATCTACAATTGTTAGATTTTAATAATAAATAAATAAATAAAAAATTTAATAAAAAATAATAAACTACCTGTATGTTAGTTTGTATTTCTCTTTTGATATAAAGATGACATTAATTCATTAGTTGTATTTTGTGACGAATTAATTATTTTGGGAGTGGTATTATTCTCCTCATATTCATCATAATCACTTAAATCACTCGTTGTTTTCCACAAAAACTCGATAGAAACTGTTACATTTATTTTAAAAAAACAAAACAAATTAGTTTAATTAAATGTAAACAAACTCGCTAATCGTGTGTAAAGGTGAAGAATTCTTCTTTTTTAGCACCCTAGGGAGGAAAAAAGAGGAATTCTTCAGAATTATTAGACGCGCGTGTGCAACGAGCACAAGTACATAAAGAATCACTTTCTACGCATCTAAACAGAGATACAATGTTTATATTCGTAACAATCGTAGATAAAGTATATTTACTTATTAGGGCGCATAAAGAACTCGCTTAGAATTTTGCTCTTATATCGGCCTTATTTGTTTTTAATATGGCTACCAGGAAATATATTTCTGGGAAAAACTTTAAAACAAACATGAAACTACTATCTCTGTACTATTGTCGATGGGGGCCCCTTTAGAGCATAATAAAATCTAACTTCACCTTGAATCTGAAGTTTTTTTTAGTTAAACTTCAAAATTCGCCCCCACCAAACATCTTTTCTTGTAAGGACAAACTTGCTTCAGAAACCCTTAAAACTCATCTTTTTTCTCAAAAAATTCTCTGGGGAACGACCCTCGGGCCCTCCACCGTTATTTGTTCAAAGGGGCCCAGCTAACTTGCCCAAGGGCCTGGAAATCAATGGATAAACTTTTCTTTCGACACCCTCATTTCAGCTATATTTGTTTTCACAATGCCGGCAAAAAATTAAAATTGTGTAATAATAGTTAATCAATATTTTCCTACTCTTTCAATGTTTCTTTAAAATGTTAAAAGATCTTTAAAATGTTTTATAACATGTCATGCTGACTAAAACATTTTCTTTAGTCATCCACTAGTCGATTGGCCTCTCATATCTTCTGAATATCTAATATATTTTAAAGATGTCAGTATTAAGTCTGAAATTACCAAAAACTATACAGTTGACACAAATGCTGAGAATCACCTGTGAGCTAAATTTCATTCAAATTGATCAATTTTTACGCCAGTTATTGTTAGATAAACAAACTAACACTCAAATGTGCTCAAATGTTTATAGGAACTTATGTCTTTTTTACATCCAAAAAATTTACCCTAGAATTTTTTCTCAATATTAAAGAACACTGCATATCTACTCGTACAGATAATTCCTCTGTCGTTACTCAGTGGTAAGAGCACTGGTGCTAAATTTACTTAATTATTAACATTTTAAACTTAATTTATTAAAATTTTGGTGGTGGGTTCGATTCCCGGACCAGGCCCCCCGCTCAATGTCCACCCAGCATTGTTTAAACAAATGGGAAGCTCCTCGAAAGAGTTGCGCCACCAGGTTTCGGCCTGGAAACCATGAATATGACACTCCTAGTTGTATTACAACCAGGAGGGGAGTCATGGTTAACGACGTCTTCACACGAGTGTAAAGATTTCGGTCCCTAACCCGGGTTTGTTCAATGGGCCCACCTAAGTGGCCTGCGTCTTCAGGTGTAAAAGCCCCCCCGGAAGAAAAAAAAAAAAAAAAAAAAAAAAAAATGGCGCTAAAACTTGGTACTGTGAAAAAAAATTGGTATGTTTGATTCCTGGCAGTAGAGTGCATTTGTACCATATTTTCTTCTTTTTTCTTTAATAAAATTATTAATATTATTACTTTTTTCTTTTATGTATTAAGTTATTGTTTTATTTAATTTTAGAAAAATCTATTGCCAACTCCTGCCAAATTTCACTACGTATTCAGCCTTAGAGATTTATCTAGAATATGGCAAGGCATGATTGGAACCTTGTGCAATGTAATAGATTCGGAGAAAACTCTGATGCTTTTATGGAGACATGAAATCACAAGAGTATTTGCAGACAGGTAAAATTGTAATTTTTTAAATTAAAAAATGTGAACCAACATTGATTCATTTAAAAATTCCAATAAACACTCATAAGAGAATTCAGTACCAGTTGCGTTATTAAATTAATTCATATACCGTGAAATCTTGCATATAATACATGCATTTACGTATAATATGCAGACAGAATTTAGGGCTGAAATTTCTGAAAAATTAAAATTTGGCATATAATGCACCTAAAATTTGGGAAGAATTTTATGCTTCAGCGCATTGTACACAAGATTTCAATTGTTTTTAATGGTTATTTAGGTATTTTTAAGTGGAAAAAAATATACAACTAAAAGATGAACAGTAACCCGAATAAATTCTGGAAACAGTAGCAGTAAATAATTTTGCTACTAGCATCGGTACCAACCTAATATTCTAATAAAATATTCCTATCTTTAAGAGGGATATAGTAATGCATGAGATTACAATCATTTGTAGAAGGCGAACAGTCCTTTGAGGACAACATAAAAATAAAAATATTTTTTGGTTATCAGGCTGCGGTAGTTTAAAATGTTCAAGTTTTTATTGAATTTTTGAAGAAAAAAAACTTGTTTTAATTCTGTTTTATTTACAATAAAATGATTTACATTGTTAAAATTAACACGCTATAATTTTATAAATGGCTTCATTTGATTACTTAAGTGCAAAATAAAAAAAGTAAGACGAAATCAGGTGTTAAGAGTCATTTCTCATGTTTAAAGAAACATTTACGTTAATATTTTTGTAGTAACAAGCTAGTAGATAGATAGTATCTACCTATAATGGCAAAAAGTCAAGTTAGAATAATAAATAAGAAGGTAATTGTTTTCATTTGTGTATAATACGCACCTCTATTTTGGAATAAAAGAGATAAAAATTGTGCATTCTATACACAAGTGTTTTGTTGAGAAGATTATAGAGAAATGTATTTGCCTAATTTAATTAAGATTATGCACCTAATCATAAAGAAAGGTCCCTCATATGATTAAATAGAATTTTTTATAAAGATAAGTAGCTTTTGCCTCGATCCAATCTCTACCCCTGTGTGCATTGAAGACCAATTTCTTGCCTGAAAGATATGGTGGCACAACAACGGGAAGGCCCTCTGGCAAGAGCAGTAACTTTCTTTGCAAAATGTTTCCAATCCTAGATCCAATTGTGTGGCCAAAAGAGCAGACAAACAGAGCAATAATAAAAAATAAAATAATAATAATTAAAGTAAAGAAATAAGTAATAATAATAGATACATATGTACTGTATTGATATAAATTGATAATAGTAATGACAGAGTGAACAGATAAATAAATAAAGAATAAATAAAAAAAAACTTGTGCAGCATAAATAAATGGCAAAATAAAATAAAAAGTTAGTTGGATTATTAGATAAAAGTTACATAAAACAAGAAAGAAGAGAGAAGAATGGGATAGAAAATAACAATAAAATCTGATAATAGATATTGAGGAATGAGTAGTACCAATGTCCTAAGCTGTTGAGGCACTTTCAGCCATGAGGAGAAGGTGGGTTAAAAAATAGTATATTATGTTACTAGGCTGTGAAGTGAGTTTTTTCTTTACCGCGGCAATTACATTTACTGTCGAGCGAAGCGAGACAGTAAATATTGCCAAGGTAAAGAAAAAACACTTCACAGTCGCGTAGCATATGCTATTTTTTCCGAGGTAGCAGACAATGAAAAAACATTAAATATTAATCACTAATCAATATATAATAATAAGAAATATTAGTTCATACTTAAGACTTAAAAAAAGAAACCTTAAAAAGAGGTTACACTATAAGAAAAGATAAATAAAACGCATTGACATCTAGTGGATTTTAATCATACTAGAAGCATTTCTACAAAGACTGCAGCGGTACTAACGGAAGTTTTGACAACTACCCGCCGGACATAAAAAATCTTTTAGTTCCTAGGACGTAAAAGATTTTTTCTTTACAGCTAGGAGTAATGAAACGATTTTTTAAGTCCACGTAATGAAAAAATGGATTTTAGCTATGTCTATTAGGCTCTAAAGTTACTATTTCACAGCCTACCACGGAAAATAGTATATTATGTTACAAGGCTGTGAAGTGAGTTTTTTCTTTACCGCGGCAATTACATTTACTGTCGAGCGAAGCGAGACAGTAAATATTGCCAAGGTAAAGAAAAAACACTTCAAAGTCGCGTAGCATATGCTATTTTTTCCGAGGTAGCAGACAATGAAAAAACATTAAATATTAATCACTAATGAATATATAATAATAACAAATATTAGTACATACTTAAGACTTAAAAAAAGAAACCTTAAAATGAGGTTACACTATAAGAAAAGATAAATAAAACGCATTGACATCTAGCGGATTTTTATCGTACTAGAAGCATTTCTACAATGACTGCAGCACTACTAACGGAAGTTTTGACAACTACCCGCCGTAAAGAAAAAATCTTTTAGTGCCTAGGACGTAAAAGATTTTTTCTTTACTGCTAGGAGTAATGAAAAGATTTTTTAAGTCCACGTAATGAAAAAATGGATTTTAGCTATGTCTATTAGGCTCTAAAGTTACTATTTCACAGCCTACCACGGAAAAAAGTAATTTTTGATATGGTAAAATATCTTTGCTATTTTCTATTGTTTAGTTAAACTCTTTTCAAGAATTAATTTTACTAATGAAGGTGTATTTAATTTAATTCTTCTATATTAAATTTGATGAAAAAAATCATAAAAATTCTGTACAATTGTTTTTATTTTTTGTTATTAAATGAATTAAAAGTGATGAATAAAAGAAAAAGTTAATTTACTGTTGTTTGATATAACAATTGATGCTGTTTACCTTTACTATATTTAAAGTTCTTTTACTTTTAATTTTAAGATTCACTGGAATTGAAGATAAGGACTGGTTTGATGTTGCTTTATGTGCTCTTGTGGAAGATAAATTAGGGCTAGAACACAAGCAAATGGTATTAGAAACTCCAGTCTTCGTGGATTTCATGAGGTAAAAATTTATATTTTAAAAAAAATGTAAGTTTTAATAAATAGAACAAATATGTAAAACAACTACAAAAATTAAAAAAATATTAATGAGTTACCAAGAAATTACCCCAGTATTGTAATAATAATGTCAGTAGTATTGAGGGTTCTTTGAATCATTGACAAATATTGAAGTTATTCTTCTTAGGTATAGACATGTGAAGATTTTGAAATATTTTATATTGATTCCAAAATAAATTATTAAAAACTTATTATTTCAGAGATGCTCCAGAACCAACAGGTGAAGAAGGTGAAGACACAGACATGGAGTTGCCCAAAGTTTATGAACCAGTTTGGAATTATGGTGAACTTCAAGAAAGATTGGACATGTTTTTAGCCCAGTACAATGAAATGATAAGAGGTTCAGGCATGGACCTTGTGTTTTTTCCTGATGCCATGTTTCATTTAGTTAGGGTAAGTGTGGTATATATCTGTGATATTGTAGTTTTAATCATAAAAAAGTTTAGACAAGTTGACCTCCTCCGGAGAGTAAAACCCCATGGAAGACTCCTGACATAAATAAAAATAAAAGAAATAGTGCTGAACCACAGTAATGAATCTTATTAAAGAAATGTTATTTAGACTTTAACAGACCGCTGTTATATTTAATCTGCCATAAGATTAATATTTTTAATTTTCTAAATATTATTTTAAAACTTGAGGTAAAATATGATTTGCTTGAATCATGGGACTTAGGGCTGGAATGGAGAACTTCTATCTGACTCTATTGGGCCATATTACCTTCCAGATTTGGCAACCATGTAAAATGATGTACATAATATGTTTTTATTAGCACTACAAATTCTAATATTCGCATTTAAAGCTAAAAGCATATTCTGGGTAGTTGCCATCCTGAAAAATTACTTAAAACATTAGCAAACTGTTTTGAACTATATTGTAATGACTTTTTTTAGATGTGGTATTTTACTGGACTCAATAAGTTTGTTTCAGTAAAAGTGCCAATTCTTATAGGCGCCATGGCAAAGGCCAATTTGAAAATAGTTAAATAAATTTATTTGTTTACATTATTTGTAATATTTATATTTACAATAAATGTAAATTGAATTAAATTAAAATAAGTACCAAATAAACTCCAAACTTGATAAAAAGCTTATTACTTATTACATACTTCCATACTTAACAGTTTAGCTGCATTTCTTTAACTCAGAAATTGAAATGATTTAATCAGGCATGTTAGCATTTATTTTGAGAAATTAACTCCTTCAATATGAAAATTGACTTTTATATTTATAATATGACATTATTTTTCAATTAGATATCAAGAATAATTAGACATCCAAGAGGAAATGTAATGCTGGTGGGAGTAGGAGGCTCAGGCAAACAATCACTTACAAAATTAGCATCGTTCATTGCTGGATATAAAACATTTCAGATCTCTTTAACAAGGTATGTAATAGGTCTAACTAAATTATGAATATTCAAGGAATATATATAGGTCTAACTTTATTTTATGAAACATTTGAATAAAAATGTGATAATTTTATGGCAAAAAAATGTTTATTACCACTTATAAGCTCTTCACCAGCTGCAAGCACGACATGTTTTTTTTTAAGCTGCTCTACATCACACCATATAGATAAAAATACAACTAAATCATTCATAACTATTTAGAGAAATCCCTGATCTTTCCAACGATTGGTCATTCATTGTTCCAAGATTAATATTTTTTGAGTTATTGGACATTTTTAAGAGGAAGGTCGATTTATTATAACACCCTCTATTTTTGCTTATACCTACCACCATTAAGTATAGGACTAAAGCTTTTATGAACTTATTTTGCTCCAACTTACCTGTAGAAACACCTTTTTCAATATGGTGATCTGAAATTAATACACCCTGTATAGTATATCATTGATGAATTTCTTAATTAATTCTTGAACTAAATTGTTTTGTATAATGCCAAGAAGGTAAATACCATTATAGTCAAGTTAGTGTTACATTACATCAACCATGAAAATTTAAACTTTCCAGTGAAAGTTTTCGTTACTAAATACTATTACTTTTTTTTTTTTTTTTTTTTTTTTTTTTTTTTTTTTTTTAATGTATATATTAAGGAATGTTAAACGAAGATTGGCATTCTTCATTGAAAAATGTAATGTTTTTTGTTTTGCTAGATCCTACAATATTGCTAATTTTATGGAAGATTTAAAGTTCCTCTACAGGACTTGTGGTGTCCAGGGTAAAGGAACTACCTTTATTTTTACAGATTTGGATATAAAAGAAGAAATTTTTTTGGAATATTTGAACAATATTTTATCTTCAGGTATTTTATATTTTTTTTTATCTTAAACAATTTTGCAAATAAAATTTAAAACTTATGTGTACTGTGAATTAAAATAAGTACATTATAGACATATTATAATATGTAAGGAAATACTATTCATTTTAGAACCTGTAAATAAACTTTTATTTCTTGTGTTGTGTTTTTTATTCTTTTATTATTAGGTGGCAATGTTTTGGCCTGAGATGCCATTTTCAAGCCTAGAAATGAAAATTTTATTTAGAAGAAACGTCATGTTACTACATTAATATTGTTAAATTTACTTGACTAGTTACATACAAATTTTGAATTTGAATTAGATTATTTTATCTTTTGTGACTATAGGTAAAATTTGTACTATTTCAGAAATATAATTTTTACATATAAGTGTTGTTTATCCTTTGAATGTTTATGCTATGAATAATTGTTTTATTCTCTTTTCAGGAGTAATCTCTAATTTATTTACAAGGGATGAAAATGCAGAAGTTATTTCAGAACTTACTTCACTTTTAAAACGGGAAAATCAAAAGAGGCCGTTAAATGCTGAAATTGTTATTGAAAATTTTATTGCAAGAACCTGTCAAAATTTGCACATAGTTTTCTGTTTTTCACCTGTGAGTATTTACTTTATTTTCAGTGTTATTAATTTAAATAAACTTTCTATGTATCTAAAATTAAATTTCACTTTTCCAAAACAGAGAGAAGCTTAGATTTATTAATTAAAAATTAAATGGATTATCAATCCATTTATGTGTGGACTTGTTTATATTTTTAAGTTAATAATTTGTTAAAGCTTATGCTTTAATGCGAAAGTCTTTACAAGCCTTTAGCGTAACCTTTAGATCTCAAAGATATGTTGTTTTTTTTATTAGCCAATGAAATATTTCTCTTATGGTTTTGTTTAGGGATCTTTATCAATATATAGTTTAAAAACTTATAAATTTACTTATAACTCCACATGGCATATACATATTCATCTAGTAAATATTTAAAAAGTCCGGTACTAAAAAGCCTCCAACATGCACCATATGTTATTGCCACCAATGTGTATAAAAACAGCCAGCTTTGTGCAATTTTTTGATATACAGTGAAAACTGTTAAACACGATAACGCTCAACATGAAAAATCATTATCACAAAGTAATACTGTGGTCCGAAAAAATACTAGGATTTTCATAGATTTTTTCTTTCTTTTAACACGAAAAGATTTCATGAGACACCCAGACGAGAGCCCTTTAACTCGACTTTACCAATCCCGAAGGGAGAGTAGGTGAGACGAGACGATAATGTTTATCTAAACAAGCCCTCTCTTGTGACACTGTTTTTTGTTTAACTCTGTGAATTACACCTCTCTCCTAGTAACCGACTTTTTCTCACTTGGAATTATTGCTCCCATTTTTCAAGGATTATAAAGACATATCTTAACAGTTAGTTTTTGAATTCAGTGTTGGGTGTGTCAAAGTTGGTAAATTGTGTGTGAAAATCTGTGAATTTCATGTATTTTGTATTTTAAATAAACAATTTTTTTTACATGTACAATGGTTGAGAAATCTAGACGAATATAAACTGCTACAAATTTCAAATTATTGAAGTTAAAAATTTTTATTAACTTTTTGTTTTATTGTTTTTATTATATACATACACATGTATCTACATATCATGTAATAATTTGAAATGTAAATAGTTTTAGTGTATCCAATAGTTTATGTGTATAGTTTTAGTGTGTTTTAGTGGAAACATTAGACAATACTTATATACTTACAAGTGTAAATTAATAAAATTTGACATCGTAAATATTGGGGGAGTTTTTTTGCATCGTTTAACACAAAATTATTTTATGGAGCTCAATATTAGATATATATATATATATATAATATTGTTGCACAAGACCTTTGGCAGGCCTAGTCCTTTCAGGGACTGTTGAACCTCAGAGTTAGTTAGTTAGTTATTATAAATATATTTTATTTTAGGTTGGAGAAAAATTCCGATACAGAGCAATGAGGTTTCCTGCTCTAATATCAGGTTGCACCATAGACTGGTTCCAACCATGGCCTCGAGATGCTCTAGTTGCAGTTGCCAGACATTTCCTTACAGAATTTCAAATAGACTGCACTAAGCAAGTTAAAACTGAACTAGTCGATGCACTGGGCTTTATTCAGGACTCAGTTTCTACCACTTCAGTTGAATATTTTCAGAGGTAACCAATATCTGTAAAAATTATTTTACAATATCTCGCTAACCTTATTAATGGACTTATTTTTTGGTAAATTGTATCGAGGGTGCAGAGGAGTCACTTAATTAGGTATAAGCCTCCTCCTGTCTCTGAACTGATCTCTCTTTTCTTTATTGTGAGTTTGTAAAGCTTCTGTCACTGGACATAATTACATAATAAATAAATAAAATAATTACATTAATAAATAATATTTATTCGGACTTGCCTAAATATTTATTTACTAACCTTTTGGTAGAGGGGATCGGTGTAGCTAAATGGATGGTATAATCACCACTCTCCTCTGAAACGAAGGTCAAATATCAATGTGTCTGGTGATCATTTGAATTGCTGAGGTTTCAAATGATTAATGATGATATTTAGTGGATGTGTGAAGTGGCCAATATTCTCCTGACATGTAATAACCTAATATTGCGTTCTTCTAATTAGAAGGAGTCAAACTTTTCCTTCATTTGTTTAGAATCTTACAAGTAGTATTATGGGCTAGCTATTGCTTGTATGACTTAATTGTGGTTAATTAGTTGATTTAAATTAAATTTCTATTTATCTCCACTTCACATTAATTTCTTTGTATATTATAGACCATATCAATTTGTTTTATAGATTTCGGAGATCAACTCATGTTACTCCAAAGTCTTATCTGAACTTTATCAGTGGATACAAGAAGATATATCTGGAAAAGCAAAAGGAGCTAGGAGATGGAGCCAGTAGAATGGACACTGGTCTTGCTAAATTGGAAGAGGCATCTAGGAGTGTTGGCATTCTCAAAACAGAATTAGCTGCTACTGAGAGAGAGTTAGTTTTTGCTTCTCAAAAAGCAGAATCAGTTCTTCAGGAAGTTACTGAAAGGGCTTGTGAGGCAGAATCTGTTAAAAATCAGGTAATTTATTTACGTATTCTTTTATTCATGTGACATCCTCTATTGATGTACTTTATTTAATATTGTATCTAGAGACTTTGTCTGCTACAGGCTGGCCGAAAGTACTAATTTTTAGTCTTATTTCTTAAGGGAATATGTATTGATATGATATATCCAATAGATACACACACCTATATATAATGCAGAAAGATACTGTATCACCTGCATACCATGACCTGTCAATTTATACACTTTTTAAAATTACCTGAGATGATAATAAATCATATGAGTGAACATGTTACACACGCTGTGGGCTTGGTTTCATTGAAAAATATTGAGTAGAACCAGAGTTACTAACAATTTTACAAAATAAAAGATTTGAAAATTTTTATGAAAATGACAGTTATTGATTTTGAAGCAAATGTGTGATTGATTGAAACAAAAATGGGTGTGAGTGGTTTTTAAAAAAAAAAAAAAAAAAAAAATATATATATATATATATATATACAGGGTGACCCGCGATAAAATGTCATAAAGAAACTGGGTGATTCTATGGGTCAAATGCAACAAAAAATGTCGAGTAAGCATAGGCCCATATCTCGATAGTTCTCGAGATATCGATTTATTTCCTTTTTTAAAGTGCTTCACGAAAAGTTTTAAAAAATGCCTAATATCTCAAAACCTAAATGAGATAGAGAAATTGGGCTGAGGACCGATTTTAAAGAGCATAAAAAAACCTTTCAGAATCATTCACTTATTTCTAAATTATCAGCTGCTAAGCATCTTTTAAGTTCTGTTACATTTGAAATTTTGGATTTTTTTAAAATTCGACCATGAAATTCCTGAGCTTACTACTCTTAATTGAAGGATGTTAGAAGTGTGGCGTTTTCAGGAAAAACTTCTGCTTTTCATATGCTTTCAAATGGTATAATTAAAGTTTAAGCTCAACGGACTAGTTTTTGAATTATGGTGGATTGAATGTTCCCAGACGTAAAATGTTTTGGTCAGGATCACATCTGTAGCGGCGTACTACTTGCTTGTATAATAACTAATAAGTAAACGAATTATCGTGGATGAAAGAAAAACTATAATCACTGAGAAAAACAATGTTTGTAACAAAATCACAAAAGGAACGACAGTCTGAAGTGACATAAAATAATATGAAAATAAACGAAATATTTTTTAGATTGTGTGGCAACCAGTGTTGCCCACACTATTCCCCCCTTCTCCTCCCTTGCCGGAACTGTTGCTGGAGAGGGGACGCGAAATGTACCTTTTTTCTTGTTACTGTAGGCTCACGTGACGGAAGTGATGTTATCGATTGATCATAGTCTTGGACTTCTTGGACGCAAAAATTTGGTTTGAGACGGTCGATCGAAACCCAAACTTCCTTTCCACGAATGTCTAGTTTGAATGCCCTAGCTTGGCGTTCGAGGATTTGGTAAGGTCCATTGTACGGAGCTTTTAAGGGTCCCTTGATAGTGTCGTCTCTCACAAATGCGTGGCTACAGGTCTTCAAATCTTTGTAAACAAAAACTTTGTGTAGCCCATGACGAGTTGCCGGTGTTGGCCTTAGTCGGTTCATTGTATTCCGAAGATTACGAATAAAATCTTCTTGAGGTTGCTCTCGCATGTCGGATGATGTTACGAAGTCGCCTGGCAAGCGCAAAGTTGATCCGTAAACCAGTTCCGCCGAGCTCGCTCGAAGATCCTCTTTGAAGGCCGCTCTCATACCCAATAGGACGGTTGGAAGAGTGTCTGTCCACTGCTTGTTTCCGTGACACCTGAGCGCTGTTTTTAACTGCCTGTGCATGCGTTCAACCATACCATTAGCGGCAGGATGGTAAGCGGTGGTACGAATGCGCTTTACTCCCATACATTTGTTGAGAGAATGGAACAGCGAGCTCTCAAATTGTCGCCCCTGATCGGTTGTAATTACCTGTGGTGTGCCAAAACGACAAATCCAGTTACTGTAGAAACTTGAAGCAACTGTTTCTGCTGTAATGTCTGCTATTGGCACAGCCTCGGGCCACCGTGTAAATCGATCGACACAAGTTAAAAGATATTTAAATCCTCGAGATGGTGGTAGAGGCCCAACAATGTCAATATGCACGTGTGAGAAGCGGCTCTGGACCTGCGGGAATTGTGCTAACGGGGCGGTGTTATGCCTCTGGACTTTCGAACGTTGGCATGCTTGACATGCTCGGCTCCATGCGGTGCAATCTTTTCGCATGTTTGGCCAAACGAACCTTTCTGCTACCATCTTCGATGTTACGCGTCGACTTGGATGTGACAGGTTGTGTATAGAGTCAAATGCCTTTTTTCGCATTGTCTCTGGTATGTATGGTCGTAATTTCTTGTCTTCAATAGCGCAGTAAATTGATTTTGAACAACCCGGAAGTTGAATGAGACGTAAGTTGAGGGTTGTAGTATTGTTTATCAAGTTAGTTTGTAGTTCTTCGTCTGTTTCCTGATCCTTAGCTAGTTGCTCGTAGTCGATAACGGTCGGCATGTCGATAGCGTCTAGTCTGCTGAGCGCGTCTGCAACAACGTTCTCCTTTCCTTGTACGTGTCTGATGTCAGTTGAGAATTGTCCAATAAAATCTAGCTGTCGTAGTTGTCTTGGAGATGTTTTGTCGGACTGTTGACGAAATGCGAATGTAAGTGGTCTGTGGTCGGTATATATAGTAAAGTCTCTCCCTTCGACCATATGCCTGAAGTGTTTCACAGCAGAGTAAATGGCCAGTAGCTCGCGGTCATATGTCGAATATTTCTGCTGTGCGCTGTTTAGTTTTTGAGAAAAGAAGGCGAGAGGCTTCACGTCATCACCTTCTACTTGGTTTAGTACGGCTCCTATAGCGGTGATCGAAGCGTCGGCCATTAATAATAACTTACCCTTGTCTGATGGGTACGCTAGAATGGTAGCATTCGCTAGACTCTGCTTGCACTGGTCAAAGGCGTCTTCGAGTTGCTTTGACCACGGTATAGGAGAGGTATCGTTCTTCTTGCTCCCTTTTAACAACTCTGCAAGCGGTGCTTGTATTTCGGATGCTTTTGGTATGAAACGATGGTAAAAGTTTAACAACGCGAGGAACCGACGAAGGTCTTTTATTGTTGCTGGTTTCTTGTACTCATTTATGGCGCTTACCTTCTCAGGAAGTGGTCGAACTCCCGTTGAACTCACTCGCTGACCAAGTACATCAACTTCTGGCTGTCCAAACACACATTTGGCTGGGTTTAGTGTTAAACCGTAGCTTTGCAATCTTGAGAAGACAATTCGAAGGTGATTCAGATGCTCGGCTTCGGTTTTAGACCCTACTAGTATGTCATCTATGTAAGGGAAGACAAAATCTAGACCCCGCAGTACCTCATCGATTAATCTTTGAAATGACTGACCAGCGTTTCGTAGGCCAAAAGGCATCCTCATAAATTCGAATAACCCGAAAGGGGTTATTATAGCCGTCTTACTGATGTCCCCAGGCTCTACTGGGATCTGATGATAGGCCTTTGTTAGGTCTAGGGTTGAAAAAATCTTGCATCCGGATAAATTTCGACCGATGTCGTGAGTATGAGGGAGAGGGTAGCGGTCAGGTATCGTCACGTCGTTAAGCCTTCTAAAGTCGCCGCAAGGCCTCCATTCGCCATTTTTCTTTCGGACCATGTGAAGAGCGCTGGCCCAGTTGCTGCTAGATGGTCTGCATATCCCCTGAGCAATCATTGACTCGAACTCCCTCTTGGCATCTCGAAGTTTATCTGGTGGGAGTCGGCGTGCCTTAGTAAAAACTGGAGGACCCTTAGTCTCGATATGATGGGTAGTTGAATGTTTAATTTCCTTCACCAGATAATCTCGACTCAACTCAGGAAATTCGTTGAGCAAGGTTGAGTAGATTGAACCAGGCTCCTTCATGGATCGGATGACGACAGGAGAACCTACGCTTATTGTACCAGGTGATGATACTTTCGTCAGTATGTCACTCAAACGTCCGTTATGTAAGTCGATAATCAGTCTAAAGTTTCTTATGAAGTCTGCGCCTAGAATAGGTTTAGCCACATCAGCTATAACAAAACTCCAGGGAAATATACGTCGCAATCCGATATCTAAATTTAATGTTGTTTGTCCGTAAGTTCGAATACCTGTGCCATTGGCGGCGAAAAGTCTACATTGGTTGTCTGGTTTCGTTCGATGTCGTTGTCGTGCTGGCAGGACAGAAAGGTCGGCACCAGTATCCACTAGGAACTCGAGGTTGGAGGTTTTATCTCGGATAAACAGGCGGCTAGTCATGAATGTCCCTCCGTCACTTGCCGCTAACAGTGACGGATAAACTAGTTTTCCTTCAAGAAACTAGCTTGTTTGCATGGTTGGCGACACTTCCTGGCGTTCTTGCCGAAAGTCCGGTGATACCAGCAAGTGTCTTCATTGTTGTTAGAGGATCCGCTGCTTCCACACGACGTTCTTGATGTGGAGCGATTACGACTCCTCTCGCGAGTTCGCGGTTTGTTTAATATTGCCTCTAACTTATCTACGAGAGATTTAATGCTTTTCTCGAGACTGGTCTCGCTCGTGTTCCCCGAGGTACTAGGCTGCGTTGATGATGTGGCGTAAACTTCGCGGCTTCTGGTTATGTCAGAAAGTTTGTCAGCCATCTGTGCATGTTTGACCAGGTCTCCTTCAGTGATCGCAAGGATCGCTTGAATCTGTGGAGAAAGACGTTGTATCCATAACGTCCTGAGGAACTGGTCTGTCATGCGATTTCCTGCAAGTTCCTTCATTTCCCGTAGGAGTTGAGATGGTTTTTTGTCGCCCAACTCCAAACCTCCAAGTAAGGTTTTCATCCGTTTATCCTCCGAGTCCGAGAAATGCTCTTCTAACCGCTGCTTCAAACTCTCGTACATGTTGTCTTTAGGAGGGTTGAGGACTATGTCACTAACGTGGGCTAAAACATCGCTTTCAATTGCAGCTACCACCGTATGAAATTTCGTCGCGTCGGCTTTTATTCCAGCGGTAATGAACTGAGATTCCATTTGACAGAACCAGAGGCGCGGGTTGGCTCGCCAGAACGGTGGAGATTTAATGGCTATTCGTGATATCTCTGCTGTGGATGAGGTGCCCAGTTCTGGTTTTTGTTCGTTTGACATTATGAAATAGTTACACAATTTATGAAATTTGACAGATAAAATAATAATGTATGAAATCAAAATGAAAATAGCTTACCGGAAATGTTCAAATAAAAATTAAAACGTCGTAGGTCACCAAATGTAGCGGCGTACTACTTGCTTGTATAATAACTAATAACTAATAAGTAAACGAATTATCGTGGATGGAAGAAAAACTATAATCACTGAGAAAAACAATGTTTGTAACAAAATCACAAAAGGAACGACAGTCTGAAGTGACATAAAATAATATGAAAATAAACGAAATATTTTTTAGATTGTGTGGCAACCAGTGTTGCCCACACATCCAATTCTAGTACAAACGCACAAAAGGTTCCCCCGGACGAAACCACAGAACTTAGGGTTTCTTATAGGAAATGTTACGCTGAACAAAAAAGTTCCTATTAACATGGACCCGGAACAGCTTAGTTTTCGAGATATTCGCAAAAAAACATGAAAAAACACAATTTTTTGACGTTTATCCTTACAATTCTCAAATACCGCTTTTTACCTTAATACTTTTTGAAGGAAACCTGGTAAAGAATATAATTTTTCGTTGAATGACACCCTTCCCAGCTCTGTACGACAACCCCTGATTCTCAGCGAAATTTCAATATTCTACGTCCCAGTCACTTTATTAGTCAATCCATTAAGGTGATCTCCATCAACGCTCAATTTTAAAATGTTATTTTGTAAAGAGCTAAAATTGGTATAATTCGACTCTCTACAAAATTTGCTTCCAGAAGTATTACAGTAAAAAGCGTAGTATTTGAGAATTGTAAGGATAAACGTCCAAAAATGGTTTTTTCATGTTTTTTTGCAAATATCTTGAAAACGAAGCTGTTCCGGGTCCATGTTTATAGGAACTTTTTTGTTCAGCGTAACATTTCCTATAAGAAACCCTAAGTTCTGTGGTTTCGTCCGGGGGAACCTTTTGTGCGTTTGTACTAGAATTGGTTGTGATCCTGACCAAAACATTTTACGTCTGGGAACATTCAATCCACCATAATTCAAAAACTAGTCCATTGAGCTTAAACTTTAATTATACCATTTGAAAGCATATGAAAAGCAGAAGTTTTTCCTGAAAACGCCACACTTCTAACATCCCTCAATTAAGAGTAGTAAGCTCAGGAATTTCATAGTCGAATTTTAAAAAATCCAAAATTTCAAATGTAACAGAACTTAAAAGATGCTTAGCAGCTGATAATTTAGAAATAAGTGAATGATTCTGAAAGGTTTTTTTATGCTCTATAAAATTGGTCCTCAGCCCAATTTTTCTATCTCATTTAGGTTTTGAGATATTAGGCATTTTTTAAAACTTTTCGTGAAGCACTTTAAAAAAGGAAATAAATCGATATCTCGAGAACTATCGAGATATGGGCCTATGCTTACTCGACATTTTTTGTTGCATTTGACCCATAGAATCACCCAGTTTCTTTATGACATTTTATCGCGGGTCACCCTGTATACTATTTTAAAGTTACAATTTTCTATCACTTGCTTAGTTTACTTTTGTACAGTTATTATCGTTATACTGTATACTTTTTCAAGGGTTTTACTTTAATAATAATTAATTCTGAACTAATTTGATTGCATTTACTTAGTATTTTTTTTTTTACTCCTATAATATGAAAACTCTTGAGGCGTAGACTGAGAATATTTAAATTATTAATAATGAAATGGATGATTTTTGGTATGTAATAACTCTAAACTGCAATATGAAGGGTAACTAGCTAGTCTGTTTTACGTCTCATTCAGAAACTGGCCAAGTCTTCATCTGGGAAACGTGATATCCAGTTAGGCCCAAATATGTGAAAAAAACTGAAATTTAGATTTGAATGGGAGTGATTTGAAGATGGGGATTTTTCTAGTTAAATTTCTTGCTTTTATCAGGAGAAGCAGTCACTGTTTGACATCGTGGGTGATTATACTTCAATTCTATGTCCGTATTGTCCAGACAAGGGACCCACACCAATTTTACTTATATTTTATTATTACGCTAATTTCAGCGAAATTTAGACATATGATTTAAAATAAATTAATACGGTACCTGTATTGAAAATTATTACAATAAAAAAGTAAATACAGTAGAGTCTTGCTCATCTGGGTTTGACGGGACTGGACCCAGTCCGGATTACCAAAAGTCCAGATTAAACAGAATCAGTTTTAAAATGTCTATAACACGTTTTAGTTGGGTAAAACTATTAAAATTGATTTTATCATAAAAAATACTTATATTAGTCTCAAAAATATTCTTGTACAACGTAGGTCTACTATTTACAACTAAACATTGATGTAGGATAAAATATGTTGCCTTATTGATAAATATTCAAAGTTTATTGATTCAATGAACTTCAATTTATTTCCAATTTTTCTTCTAGTCAGAAACAGTTTGTTTTCCCACTCCTAACACTTGCCGATTTTAGTTAGTGATGATCATAATTAGTCACCAGCATCGATACGAAACAAAGCTTAGAGTTTTATTGTTCCGTTGATATTACAGTCACTTTCTTATGTTCAGTTGTCATTTTATATTAATCTTGTAATAAGCATTCACTAAACAAAATCACTGAATAAAAAGACGGGGACTGTTACGTCACCAGTCCGAATATCAAATGAATTAAAATAGAATGTCAATCTATTACACAGGTGCAAGTGTAGAAGGGACTTCCAGGAAAACAATCTGTGTTCCGATATGAAATTCGAGCAACGGGTAATCATTTCACAAAAAGTTGAGACATTATACACTGGCGGCTTGGCAGAATTTTATGGAACTGTGTTGAGCCGCCGCCACATGTTTCTTAAAATCCTCTCCCCATCTTAATCGTATATAATTGTATTTCCTGGAATACACTACTTTTATATCTTCCGCCCTAGGTTTCTATGGAATCGAAAGAGATTTGTCAGTCGATGTTCTAACTTATTCATAATTATTCTAAATCTGTTTATTTTTAACAGAAATACCGGGTATTCCTCGTGTAGAAATGTAAGAATGTACTCCTGTAAATTATACTAGAAACAATTTTATAAATATTAATAGACAATAAAAGCAGAAACCCTGATAATCTTATCAATTCATAAAGCTGAACAGACCCTGGTTCCAATTTGTACATAGTTTTTGGCCTGTCCGGATTATACGGATGTCCGGACTAGAGGGGTCCGGATTAGCGAGACTACTGTATATGAAAATTATTATGGTGTGTGACTGATTTTGTGCTTGCTAAGTATGAGACTTAACAACAATGTTTTATAATTTTAAAAAATAATATAATAATAAAACCCTTTTAAGTATGTATTACATATTTTATTTTCATATTTATATTTATTTTACTTGTTGTGTGGGCATTTAAAAGAGAATAAGTCCTAACAGGGTTATGAGCCTCCTCATGTCTCTATTAGACTGCATGCACCCAAGGGTTAAGCAATAAAAATAAAAGAGCAGTGTTGCTCATGAAAGTAGGAGTAAAGTAAGGTTGTGGACTAAAGAAAGATTATACTTGGCCTCAGTGTAGATATCACTACTTATTATAGATAGGCTGACTTTTTTTATTTATCAATTTAAATGGTTATGTATCTATTCCACAATAAATTAATATTATCTTTTAATTTATTAGATCAATGAAGTGCCCTACACTTTTACCTCCACATAGGGCTGCCCTGAATGCCCTGTGACACACTAATGGGGATGGCATATAGCCCTCCAAGCAGTGAATTTGCTGGCCATCCAGGGGTGGACGAGCAGAACGAGTAAAGGGCAGGGCCCCCTAGTTATTATTAAAATTGTATTGCTGTTGCAATTGCAACAGCGTGCTTGTTAAAAGAGTGGGATATATACTAAGCTGTGCTAAACATATTTATAAAAATAGTAAATAAACTGTGTGCTTGAAAAGTATAGAGGAAAATGGGGGTAGAGGGGTGTGTATTTGGATTTCCTTCCCATTACTTGGAGAGTCTCCTCCTCTCTATTGGAATAGTATATTGTTTATTATTATTATTGTTATCTAAAGCTAATGCTTTTCACAGGTGATGATAGTGAAAGACAAAGCTGAAGCACTGGTTGTAAGTATTGCTAAAGAGAAGGCTGTGGCAGAGGAAAAATTGGAAGCAGCGAGACCAGCCCTTGAGGAAGCAGAGGCAGCTCTTAATACCATCAAACCTGCCCATATAGGTAAATAAAATTGATAAGGTCCTTAAGTGACTTCTGATACTAGTAGATGGTACTGAAATCAATATTCCCTCGTATGATCTTGTAGTGTACTCATTTTGCTCATCAGCAGCCTTTAGTAAAAACTTTTATTGTTTGCATTTTTGCTAAACTTTTTTTTATTTTATTGTGAAAAAAAAAAAAATAAATAAATAAATAAATAAATATGATTTTTTTCTGTTGGTTTGCATTTTATTGTGAGACAGAAAACAAGATGCTGTAAAATAGCAATCCTAACTATAAATTTATTTTACTTTGTAATGAATTTAGCAAAATATTTCCAGTTGAATGCACAATATTTGTATTATAATTTTGATGCTTTCTTATTTCAGCCACTGTTCGTAAACTTGGAAGACCGCCTCATCTTATCATGAGGATAATGGACTGTGTTGTAATTTTGTTCCAAAGAAAGTTACATCCCGTAATCTCTGACACAACTTGCCCTTGTCCAAAACCATCTTGGGCAGAGTCTCTTAAAGTAATAAAAAATTATACATTTTTTATTATTTTTATATTCCTTTAGTTTAAACTGTAAAAATTAATAATCATATAAAACACCAATGTTTATTAATCTTATTTAAGTGTTTGGGAATTGTTTATTTTCAGATGATGGCTAGTGCGACATTTCTTCTCCAACTTCAAAATTATCCTAAAGATTCAATTACCAATGAAATGATGGACCTCCTTGAACCCTACTTTGAAATGGAAGACTACAATATGGAAACTGCTAAACGTGTTTGTGGTGATGTTGCTGGACTTCTCTCCTGGACCAAAGCCATGTCTTTCTTTCATAGCGTGAACAAAGAGGTTTTGCCATTGAAAGTGAGTAACTATTTAATTTTACCTCTTTTCAATGGCAAGACCTCTTTGTTATTTATATAATCAACTCTGCACAAATCATCTACATCTATTGACAGCATTACTTTCCATTTTAACTTCGATGACGTTTTGAACTTGTTGTGGTAGTCAAATTAGAATTAAAGAAAGGAGACAGGAATTTTCTTTGTCTATCTCCCTTCTTTTCTAAATAATTCTAAATTTGATTTAAAATTGCTTCTTCATGCTGAGGGAATGTACTGCTGGCCTGCACTAAATAGTTTAAGGAAACTGATTAATAATTAACAAAAAATCTATATTCAATATTGCAAAATGCCTGGAATCCTTGAGTGCCATTGCTAATAAAATTTAAGTATTTACTTAAAGGCTGAAGGGTATAATCTATTTAATTCATCTCCATCAGAAATAATAATTAATCACTAAATAAAAATTTATGTTCCCACCAGTATTTTACTTAAGGACCATTTATATAGTAGTAGAATACCCATTATGTATTTTATATACCGGCCTTAATGATATTCATTCTATCTATATCCATTTATATAAAAGTTAATGTGACTTGTATGTATATGGTAACTTTATAATAAAAAATGGCAGCCATTTAAATGGACAAAATTTAGGCAAAGTCCCCTTAAAATCTATTCATTGCTTATCTCAAAAATTGTGAATACTAGAATAACCAAACTTGAGATTAGTTTAGTTATAACTTATAATATAATATACATATTCATTGATTTAGCCATTTACTAAGCAAGGATTTTTGTTATCCACTATTTTAATTCAAAATTACAGGCATTTATTAGTAATTTTTGAGATGGTGATATCTTGAGAACCACTTGATCTAAGACCTTTTTATGTCGCCACTAAAACCTTTTTATGCCCCACAGTTTTTATTCTCCATATATGTGTTTCTATAGAACAAAAATAATTTCTCTATAATGAAAATAATTTCTCTTCAACGAACAAAATTCATAGAACTAAGGATAAAGATCCAACTGACAAACTTTCTGTGAATTAATATTGGCGGTGTCTTTGATTAAAACCATTTTCTTAAAACCATTTTTAGGCGTTTCTTGCTCTAGAATCTAATAATTTTGGGTATTCTACTTTCATTAGTTTTAGTGGAATTGGAATCATCTTTTCACAGTATACAGAAATCTCTTAGTCTCAGTTTAGAATTCATTTCGGACGTTTATAAAGCTCTTGACTTATTTTAACACCGGTAATTTACTCACAAACAAATGTCTAAAAGAAAATCATCACTTTCAGGAAAAATTACCTTATCTATTTTAAGTCAAGTGAAGATCAAAGAAGTATCCCGTATCGAGTATAAATTCTATATTACAAAATTTCTATATAGCAATTTTTTTTCTGGAACAATCAATTTTGTTATATGGAGGTCCAATTGTACATATACTAGCTAACTCCTCAATTGGCAATATTTCACCTTCTCTAGTGAAATTCAATTAACAAACATATTTTTTCTATATTAGCAGCTGAGTGTCTTGATTAAGAATAAATCATCTTTTTCTAGATGACCAGCTGAGTGTCTTGATTAAGAATAAATCGTCTCTCCACTAAAGTAAATTATTTTACAAAGCCGGTTTTCTACCAGTAGTGGTCATCTCTTCAGTGCCCCTGAGACGAGTTGAAATACTTAAGAGAAAAAAAATGGGTGTAGGAGTTGAGACAGAGGTGTCTCACCAGCACTGAAGATAATGACCAATTGTGTGGTTACAAGCCAGTTTTTATACTGCGGTGGAGAGACGTCTTTTTATAAGCATTATCACAAGAATGCTGTGCAATTAGGCATGATTAAAATTTATACCTCTCTAATTTCAAATTAATTTTATCAAAGATAAAAATGATCTGTGCATGTGAGTTAATAATAAAAGTTTACTGAAAGGAACATTTATTTGAGTTTATAGTATCATTAGAACTAGGTATAGGTATGGCTGGCCTAATTTTGTTTTGTTTGTTCTTCATTTCTTTTTTTTTTACTTCAATTACGTTGGTCTTGGGCTTCATTAGATGTCATTGCTAAGGGTCTACACATTATCCATAATCCTTGTAATACTTATTATCCAATTTCACCATCTTATGATAAATTAACAATATTTTGATCTAGACAAACCTCGCTTTACAAGAAGTCAGGCTGAAGCAGGCAATGGAAGATTTATCTGGTGCTCAAGAAGATCTAGCCTCTAAAGAAGATGCTCTCCTTGCAGTTAAAGCTCAATATGATGCAGCTGTTGGAGAGAAACAACGATTAACTGATGCAGCTAATGCTTGTTTGAGAAAAATGACTGCTGCAACTCAACTTATAAATGGACTTGGAGGTGAAAAAATCCGTTGGACTCAACAGAGTAAAGATTTTAAAAAACAGCTTGGAAGGTCTTGTATATTTCGTATATTTCTATCACTATGTTTTTATTTTATTCTATTTTTTAGTTTATGTCAAAGTTAATGTTTGTTAAGTATCATATGTGTCATTGTATATCATGTAGTTTTTAACCTTTCTCAGATATATCAAAAATAAATAGTCTAATGAAGTTTAAAATGTTTAATTTATTTCAGGCTTGTTGGAGATGTCGTTTTGGCTACAGGATTTCTGTCATATTGTGGACCATATAATCAGTTGTTTAGAGCAAATTTAGTTTCAATATGGATGGGAATTCTTAAATCTCGAAACATACCGTTCACTAAAAATCTCAATATAATTAATATGCTTGTGGAATCTGCAACTGTAAGTATACAAAATAATTTATTTGGGAAGATTGTGTCCTTAGGTCCTTAGAAGGTTTGAGCACTACCTAGATTTTTTAAAGTTTAAAACATACTTTCCAGCTAAACCATTGATAGAAACAGTTCCCTATGAATGATTTAATGACGTATGGTTAAAATATAATGTCAAATTTTGGTTAACTTCTAGTTATTAGATCTAAAGTTATGTGTTAAATTGAATACATTGTTTAATGTCCTGAAATAAAACACTGATTAAAGAAAAAGTCTGAACATTATGTTTAGCCTTTTTCATTAATATTTAGGCTATACATTTTTTTCAAGACACCCCGGGGATTTTAAGTTTTTCCCAGCAGCTATAGAACTGACAAATATAATTATTAATATTTTATGTTCTTAATCAGTAAATGTAATACTAGTGATTAAGACTACATTTCATACTCCGGATTTTAGGTCTGAGTTCTTAAGATAAAGGTTTATAAATAGGAGTGCTTGCTCAAGGAAGTTTAGCGCTATCAGTGATTTGAAAATATTATTGCATCCCTATCACTCTTAAATAATATTTCAGCTTCCAATTCTTAATTTTCTATAAAATTCTTAAAACACCTTTAAAACCACTGGTTTGGGCAATTCGATTTTAATTTGAAATAATAGTTTAAACAAATGTAAATTGTTGTAACTCACCCTTTATGTTCAAAGTTTAATGGGAATATAAATTTGTGTGTACTAAAAGTGTATATATAATATATTTTTCTCGTAATAGGTTTCAGAATGGAATCTCCAAGGATTACCAAATGATGAATTATCTACACAGAATGCTCTAATAGTCACTAAATCAAGTTCTTACCCACTTCTTGTAGATCCCCAAAACCAAGCAAAAATATGGATAAAAAATAAAGAATCTTCTAATGAATTGCAGGTATTTTCATTTTTAGTCAATTATATAAATAAACTGAGGTATTATGTAATTGACTGAGCTGAGTGAGGACTCTGTTTCAACCTGACTTGACCGTTTGGCATTTTATATGTCTCTCACAAAAAACGTGTTTGATTTTTTAAAATTGGCATGGACATTCCTTAAAGCCATAAAAATGTATTTATTTGGTTTATTTATTTTTTAAATTTATCTATTTTTTTATTTATTTATATATATATATTTTGTTTTCATTTTTTTTTTGGTCATTAAAATTGATGTCTATGTTTTTGTTTTTTTTTCTTTGGAAGCGAGGTCTACTGTTCATTATTTAAGTATAAAATTTATATAATATTCCATGATAAATTTATCAATAATTCTTACTTGATTCTAGATAAGTTCTCTGAATCATAAGTATTTCCGTACTCATCTTGAAGATTGTTTATCATTGGGGAGACCTCTTCTTATAGAAGATGTAGGGGAAGAATTGGATCCAGTGATTGATAATGTCTTAGAAAAGAATTTTATCAAATCAGGTTCTATTGAAAAGGTAATTCATTATTACATTAATGTTTTCTTTTGAAATTGATCTTTTGACCATATAATCAAATGCATTTTCAAATTCTCAAAGGAGATCTGTGTTTTTTGTAAGGCTGAGGGTGTTCTCTCTGGAATCAATATGAAATAACCAACATTGGGTAAAAGATGATATGTGGGGAAGAACAAACTTAAAGCAGTTTAGCTGTTGTCACTATTTTTTTTACATGTATATTATGCATTGTTACCTCATTAGCAGAGACCGGAAAAAGTCATAAACGCCATAGTCATATGATTTTGTCATAAAATAGCCATTTTACGCATAAACGTCATAAAATGGGGGTTTCTTGTTATAAACGTCATAGAATGGCCTTTTTTTGCCAAATGTTTAGCAAAAAGGTAATTTTTTTTGTTAATGCAAAATTTTAAATTGAACAATCGTGGTCCGGTTCCAGGTAAAAGTGCAGTTCGAACAAAAAAACCCTTACACCAGCTTAGTGAATGGCCTGGGCTCTTAATTCCCTGACCACTTTCGGACTTAACTAATGCGCTTATGCATAACTACAACCAGAGAGGCACCGACGGTCATCCCTGATTCCAAACTAGGGCTCCTGATCGGCTCCTTCTTGGAACAACTCCTTAAATTAGAATCCAGGCAGTTCAAGATAGATTCTCCAATCAGCCAATAGTAAACCCATTGGATTAGGAAGTCTCCTGATTGGCTGTTCCATAATTAAGACTTTGTATAAATCCATGGTAAGGGAGTAAAATGTTTAATTGCTCATTTGATGACAATTAACACGAGTAAGAAACTCGTGTTACTTGTTTCTTGATTAATTTTACTCGTGTAACTAGTTTCTTGATTGATTCTACTCGTGTCAGAATGCCGAAAACTCCTGCAAACAATTTAGCGCTTAAGCGTAAGTGGGTGTCAGGGGAGGTAGACTTTTCTTTGGAAAGTGAAACATTCTTCTGTAAGCCATGTGATAAGCAGGTAAGTTCTACACCTACTTTGTATCTGAAGTCTTCAAGGTCTTAGCTTCATTGGATGCTGGAGAGGCGTTGTCAATTCGCAATGCAAAAGAAGCCCTAAAGGCTCCAGGACTGGAAACCCACCTGAACTACATCAATGACAACTTTGGGGCATTTCCTGACATAATAGAAGGTCTGCAAAAACAGGATATGATATTTCCAAACAGCTTCGAAAAAATCAAGACCCTTTACGGTACCGATTGGGTTGGAAGAGTGGGGGAAAAGGTGAAAGAAAAGTTCACTGCTATTCTCTCAAGGAATCCTGGGTGGGAACACGGCCAGGCCATAGCTGCCCGGTTAAAGGGCGTGCAAAAGCAAAAGCAAATGAAGTGTCATACATGAAATTTGCCCCACCTCATCAGCCTTTTTCCAAGTTTAAAATTCTACTAGCGGTCAAAAGAACCAATTTAACGCTGGAGAATATAGAATAACACATGATTTCTTTTTACAATGTTGAAGCATTCTGTTAATTATTATCATTTATTACATATATTGTAAAGCTAATTTTGTATTTATGAAATATTGAAATCTTTTTTTAACTTTTTCCCTCCAAAATAACGAAATGCTTCACATAAAGGCTAAATTTTCACAGAAAATAAACGTCATACTTTTGGCTAAAAGGTCACAAAACAACCGATTTTCTAAAATAAACGTCATAAAACAGGATAATAAAAGTCATAGAATAAAGGTCATGAAATGGAAAAATAAAAGTCATAAACGTCCCGTCTCTGCTCATTAGACTAGAGTGCCTAATTAACCCTATATTCAGCTTGGTTTATGCTGCTAGCTTTGGTAAGATAGACTATCTAGTCTTTAAGCTGCCTTATGGATGGCCAATGTCCAGCTATATACATGACCAATATGGTGCTAATATAAAATAAACCTTGTTTTAGAATACCTATCTAAGTACACCAACCAAAAACCATCCCAAACAGCTCATGGATAAAGAAATATTTATATAGGGGTTTATGGCCCTTCTTCCAATCTCATAGCTCCAAAGGTTTGTTGTGCTCCCGAATACTTCTTTTTTTTCAGCACACCATCCCAAATTTCCCCCTCTTAATGCCAAATTTAAAACAAATTCCTTCATATAGGTACCTACTTATGTCCTAAGAATAATTTAGCCATCACCAAATGTTCAGTGAAAAGAGACTTCTTAAAACTTAAGAGGATCAAACGTGGAAAGCTGTTTTATTTAAAAAAAGAAAGTCTAGTGCTTAATCCTAATAAATGAGCACAAGTCTAGATAAATATGATGTTATGTTGATCACATCAGATTCAATCTAATAGAAAACTTTTCTTTCCATGCAAAGAAATGATAACAGTGTAAATGCACTAGAAAATATACTACAACATGAAGTCACTAATATGCCATAACTATAAGTTATTATTATTATTTATTTTTATTGATTTCTTATGTCAGCAACATAGGATGACCACTAGTGTTTGACAGCCAGCTGTGTACAATAAAGTTACTTAAGAGTGAGATGTATTTCTTTATTAGTAATAGTAATCATTTTTTTCCTCTCATTTTGTAGGTAGTTGTTGGTGACAAAGAAACAGATGTTATGCCTGGTTTTATGCTTTACATTACTACAAAACTACCTAATCCAGCGTATTCCCCGGAAGTAAGTGCTAAAACTGCTATCATTGACTTCACTGTAACCATGCAAGGTCTTGAGGATCAACTACTTGGTTAGTATTTCTTGTAATTGGTCAGTATTTCTTGCAACACTCAAGGTAAGGCCTAATATCTTAATAGTGAATATTTTTAATTCATTTTGGACACTGCTTTTTTTTTTCTCCTTGTTTTTTCTAGTTCATTTATCAATGTCAAATTTTCTTGAATTCACCGCAAATCTGACTTCCTCTGCAGTGTTTTTTTAAGTGGCTAATATTTATTTTAATTCAACTAAAATTGTATACTGGTTATTCTTAATACATTTTTGGATGGATCCTTTACAACTCCTACATTCTAGGAACCTAAAAATTAAACAACACATTTCCACTACACTCCATTTTTTTTTTTTTTTTTTTTTTTCCAGGTCGTGTAATTCAGATGGAAAAATCTGAATTGGAAAATGAACGAGTTACTCTATTTGAATCTGTTATTAAAAATCAAAGAAGTATGAAGGAACTAGAGAGCAACCTTTTGCATAAGTTAACATCAACTGAGGTTCTTTTATATTATTTATTATTATAATTTTTCATTATGTAAATTAGACATTTGCTGTCCCCGCCACTACAGATGAAACCGGATATGATAGCGATTTATTTGTGGTGTGTAACAATATGTAGTAGGCAAGCTGGATAATATTTTTTAATGTACAGTGTGTGCTAGAAAAATTATACTTTTTTAATTTTGTCCAAGATGTTATTATCCCCAGGCATTTTTTAAGTTGTTGTTTAAGTTTTTGTAATACAAAATTAAACTTTCAAACAAAAGTCTGTTTCTGGTTTAAAAATATTTGAATTTCTTTAAATTTGTATTAGTTCATGAATTAAATTTGCCACTTATATAAGGTACCTGTCCCCAGGTTCTATCCGACATTACCGTAAAATCTCTCGTATAATACGTACCCGTGTGTAATACGCAGTATAATATATGCACCCAACTTTTCCGCCTAATTTTAGAAAAAAATGTATAAGATACATAAAATCAGTTTTTGTTTTAAAAAAAAGTATATTTACGTTCATGTTTTTTAATATGTGTAGTATATACTCTTGTAATAGCTGTTTTTTTAATTATTGAGGTAAAATTTAAGTTGTAAAAACCCCGATTTTGGAAGGAAAAAGGAGGTAAAAAAAGTGCGTATTATACTTGAGATTTTACGGTACTTACAGTTCGTTACCAGGGTTGTGAAGAAGCCTGCTCCTCCTTTCCTTAAAGGTCTCTGTACTAATCAGTTTCTCACTATCAGTTAGAGGACAAGTGGTTGATGACTGCCTATCAACTAAGGAGAAAACATTATGAGTATTTGTATTCATTGTCCACAATGTTATGTATATTTGTAAGGTTCTGGATACAGATTATTAATCAGTTTCTTAGGCGTATTGTAGTGCCAGAGGACTGTTATGAGCATGAGAACTGTTGTCCATTGATTATAATTTAGCAGTTGTTCTTGTTCTTGCTGGACATGTACAACGAACCACTTATTCGAACCTTAGCAATTAGGCCATATTTTAGACCTTTTTACAAGCCCCTTGGTGGAGAGTTTCAGTCACTTCACTCATCATCCTCTGTAAATTATACCGCCGAAGCGAGTATGGTGTGGTCATTGGTGAGCGATATAAATCAGAGTGCCAAAACATGGAGGAACACCTTTGGGGATGCCCTCACCTTGCTCCATCCTTAATTTGTAGTTGCAAATTAGAGCGTAATGGCACGGAATTGAACCCACGACCTTGAGTCAACTTGACTCATTGATAGCCAAGTCCCTCGACCACTCTGGCTCCCTAATTTAGCAATTAGTAAATTAGTTTCAATCAATTACTTTAAGTCAAATTGTCAAAAAAGTCACAAAATATTTGAAACCAGGGTAATATTGCTTGGAACATAAACAGGATAGTTAAAAGGATTTAAAAACACTAAATTAAAAATAATTAAGGTAATTTTGTCTTATCAAAAAAGAGCCCCTGGATACTGAAATGACCAATTTTAATGAAAATGGCTTGAATGTGGCTTATAGGAGTTAATTGCATGGCGACCCTTTGACCTATTACAACAATAGTTGTAAAAGAACATCTGTTAGGTCCTGTACCCCTCTAGGGGTTGTTGCACTGCATTTTTTTTTTTTTTTTTTTTAATTCTTTAAACAATGTATTCTTTCCTTTTTAGGGATCCCTTGTAGATGATGAGGAACTTATTCAAGTACTTCAAGAAACCAAAACAACGTCTGAAGAAGTTAGTGCCAAACTGATAGTTTCAGCTGAAACTGAAAGAAAGATTATGGAAGCTCGTGAAGAATTCAGAGCCGTAGCTGCTCGAGGATCTATTTTATATTTTCTAATAGTTGAAATGAGTAATGTCAATGCCATGTATCAGAATTCCTTGAAACAATTCTTAACAATCTTTGACAATTCCATTACAAAGTAAATAAGCATAATAATTCATTCTATTTTTTTTTTTTTTTTTTTTCTTTACTTATGATATTATATTATTTTATTGATAAAATATGTTGTGTACTGCACCTTTACAAGAACTAATTATGCAAAATTTGATCATTATTTTTCTATTTATATTAATTAATTGGTTCTTAGCATGGTTAAGATTTTTTTAGGGAGACAAATCCAGTTATCAATAACTCTTATTTTTATTATCTAAGGGTATAATAATTTCTTCAATACTTAATGTGGTACAGATCAAAGCACATTCTTGATTCATATTTTGGAAACTTGTGGACCACTTCCTCTCTTCTTGAGTAATGCTAATTCCACTCTTATTTTAACTTAAAAAGCCCATTACTCGGACAGTTTTTGACAAAAATATTTTTTATTGTGTGATTTGACCTCTACTATCAAATTTTATCATGAAATGTGGGTGTTCCTATTTAAGAATTTAAAGTTGACCTTCAAAGGGCTTTTTAAGGCTATCCCAAAGGCACTCAGTTGTTACCACCTAATAGATTTTTTATGTAAAACTTGACCCTACTAAGTATTTTGACCAGTTTCAAATTAACTGGTGATTGCTTACAATTTGATCTCAGCTTTTATTTTCATAAAAAGCTCTTAAACTAACTTTTCCCCATGAAAATGACTTATATGGTTAAATTTGTGTTTAAATGAACTACCAAGTGTTTTGGGGTTTCTGATTTTGCCTCAGGGTGTGATTCTTCTGGACCTGTACCCCAAATTTCACAAATTCAACCCATTAGTTTAGACTTCATGTGTCATATGATAGACACACAATATTTGTGCCCTCAAGTACTTTTTACTTATACTACATATATTAGAAATTAAAAATGGTTGGATACTTATATAAATTAGAGAGAATTAAAGTATTGAGAATAATAAATATGTTGACTCCCAATTTTCAAGAAGTTCTATTTACTTTTAGTTCTAAATTATTCTTACTTGATAATTCAAAACTATAATTGTTTTTCAGATCCATGAAGAGTACAGATACACTAGAAAGAATCAACAATATATTAAAACATTTAACTTTTCAAGTATGGAAATTTATGCAAAGAAGTTTGTACGAGAGACACAAACACTTATTCACATTAATGTTAGCTATGAAAATTGACTGCAATAAAAAAATTATTTCACATGACGAATTTTTAGCATTTATTAAAGGTATTAATTTTATTATATAAAAAGGTATTTATATATTTAATCGACTTCTTCATGTTACTATAGATCACTATTTAAATTTTAATGGATTTTGAGCTGGAGCTAATGAATGAAATTACTTATTATTGTTTCCACTAAAAAGTTAACTAGTGTGACATCGCCTGATTTATTTACTTTTATGGAATCTCAGTTCTGCTACTGCAAAATTATAATATTCACAATTAAACTTAACATTTCTCAATGTAAGAGGTAGGCAGCATTGAAATAGAAGTAAATGGAGAAACTTTTAAAGGCTACGAGCTTTCTGTCTTATTCATAAATTTGTAATAAACTTAAACACATTCTTAGTTTTTTCCTCAACCAACTGGTTGAATTCAGAGAGGGTTCATGGGGCATGAAAATAGAAAGTAGAAAAGAAGAGACAAAGTGCCTGAAAGACCAGCTGAGATTAGAAATATATTTTTTAAATATTATTTTTTTATTTTTGAATACAATAATTATTTGTATCCGTTTTTTCTCTAGGTGGTGCTTCACTGGATCTTAATGCCGTTACACCTAAACCATTCAGATGGATTTTGGATATAACATGGTTGAATTTAGTTGAAATCAGCAAATTATCTACATTTAGCAATATACTTACAAAGGTATATACCAGGGGTGGTCACACATGAGGTCAATGAGAGCCGCATCCCGGTTTTCCATGTATTATAGAGAGCAACACCATAATTACATAGTATTAAAGACACATGTTAAAATTTAATTTAATTAATATATTTGCATATTCTACACAAGTCTTAAGTGTGTCATAAATATGCATTAAAGAAAATACAATTATGAGAGAAACAATGCAAATAACTATTTCCAAGTTTTAATAATTAAAATAAAATAAACGTTAAGCGAAGAACTTTGGTTAAATATTGAAAATATTATGTAAATTTTGTTAAATACGTCCGCAGCAATTATCTTAGATCCGTCGTTCTCTATTCACACTGTCTTTTGAACTAGCGAATTGTTTTCAAAATTGTTTCCAAAACTACATATGTGAACGTAGTAACTTTTATAGATGAAAAGCAACACTGCTCTAGGTTATAATAACCTTTCTTTTCACTTTATATATTACTATATATAAATATGTGTTTATATATAAATATATGCATACTATTTGTTAAGCGTTAAGCCTGTGGCAATAGGCTTAATTTTATATTTAGAAAAAAAAGTAAAATTAAGTAAATTAACTTTGATAAATTATTATATGTATATATTTAGATATGATATATCTATTTGAAGACCGACAAATCAAAACAAACATTTATTTTTATTGCAATAAATGTGCTTGTCTAACTTAGCAATAACAAATCATTTTGAGGTGAGTCGTCGCTGTACTCGATTATATAAATGATTTGTGTGGACGACACTTTATGTTGGAGATGATGTTTGAAAAATAAAAGATGGTTTTTCATATAGTCTAGCGGTATCAGTGGTAATTAATTAATATGTTTTTTTAAAAGGTGATATTTCTTTTCACATTTGGGACATCCTCAAACATTATTGAAGTATCATAGTTATTTTTATAAATCATTTAATTAAAATTCATAACTAAAAAGTAAAATGTCTATTCCCATCAAACTAATAAATATTTATTAAATTTAAATATTTTCTTTTTCCAATTACAGATAAAACAGAATGAAAAAGAATGGAGAGGCTGGTATGAAAAAGAAAAGCCAGAGGAAGAGGAAATTCCATGTGGATTTCATAAATCTCTTGATGTTTTCAGAAAATTGTTGCTTATCAGATCATGGAGTCCTGATAGAACTTTGTCCCAAGCTAGGAAGTATATTGCTGGTATTGATGAAGTTAATTTTATTATTATCAAGGTTGAGTTAGGGTACAGATAATCATATTGGTACAATATTAATCATACAATTTTATGGTGGAAATGTTAGAAATAGATATTAGAAAAAGACTGAAATGATCATCTGATTGTTACGTTTATGTATATTGTGGTTATAAAATTATAAATTATTTAAATTAACTGTCTGTGTGTTTTTATTTAAGTGCATACTAATTAATTATTGCTTTTATTTTATTTTCCAGTAAAGACATGTCTTAGAGGATGTGATCTGATACTTGCTCTAGCTATTAGAATTATCCTCTGTAGATTCTAAGCACTATGACCTGTCTTAACTAGAAAACCTAATTTTTTTTCCCCACGTTTGTAAACTAGGATTTGTTGAAGAACAGATTACATTCATTTTAGATTAAATGGAATCTTTTAAAAACACGAGTAAATTATATTAATAAAATTGATATTCCATGTTATTAGAATCTTTAGGTCCTGAATATGGAGAAGCAGTTATTCTGAATTTGGAATCCACCTGGCTTGAATCGGAACCCTGCACTCCCCTTGTGTGCATCCTATCAATTGGTTCTGATCCATCTCCTCAGATCACAGCTCTGGCCAAAGCTAAAGATATACGTGAGGACACTTTTAATTAATTAAAGATAACTTTTATTTTCAATGCATTGAAAAAAAAAACTGTTCTAATAATCTATTAACTTTATAGATCTGGCAGCAGCTTCCATGGGTCAGGGACAAGAAACTCATGCTAGGAATCTTATAACAGATTGCATGTCAACTGGTGGGTGGGTCCTATTACAAAATGTCCATCTATCTCTACCTTTCTGCACTGAGATAATGGAAACACTTATAGATTCTTATTCAGTAGATGCCTCTTTCAGAATCTGGATGACCACCGAAGTACACCCACAGTTTCCAATTGGTCTTCTGCAGGTATTAATTATAAATCTTATAAATATACAATGCCTTTATTTTCAGTAGTTACTGGGCACTTATGATTGATTTTGTCAATTTATATTATATAAAATCCTTTACAAACTTTATATTAAATATCTGTTATTTAAATTATTTTTTTCAGATGGCAATTAAATTTACAAATGAGCCTCCTCAAGGAATTCGAGCAAGTTTAAAGAGGACCTATCAGAGTATAACTCAGGTTAAAATCATATTCAGTTGATCATTACACACATTCATTATTACACTCATTTATTCATTACACTTATATATTTATTCATTTCACTCGTACTGAATATTATATTTTTATTTTTCAGGATACTTTGGATTACACTGCTCAACCTCAATGGCCTCCTCTTCTCTATGCAGTAGCATTTTTACATACTATTGTTCAGGAAAGGAGAAAATTTGGACCTCTTGGTTGGAATATTCCTTATGAGTTCAATCAAGCTGACTTTGCTGCAAGTGTACAATTTATTCAAAATCATTTGGATGATATGGATCCTAAAAAGGTGAAAATTTAAGAAATCAATAATTTGATTGTAATTGTTATATTTAGAGGATATTTCTGGAGGGATAATATAAAATAGACTTCTTCATTATTACTTTTTCCAAAAGGGTAGGGGGTTATGCCCAAGACATAGACTTCATAGGTCCATTAAACAAACCCAGGATGGACCCCTCTTTACACATGTGTAAAGTGTTGATCAGTTAACCAGTCTCCACTCTCTGGGGTCATCGATTATTTATCGAACCACCATGAGAGTGACTGAACTTTGTTATACAGGCAGAAACCGGCTGACGCTGATTCTTTCAGAAAGCTTTCCACTTTTTATAAGCAATTCTCGGTAGACATTGAACAGGGGTCCAGTCCAAGAATTGGACCCAGATCTGCAGCCAGTTTGTCACCCATGCAAGTTGTGGTTATGCCCGACTGTTTAACTTTAATTGTTAACTTACTGTTACTTTAATGATGGGAAAGCCAACTGCTCTCAAACCCGAGTTACTGAGGCTCCCTAACAATACTCTTACTAATTTTTAGAGCAATAAATAGGCAAGGCGTCTTCTTTTATTGAATTTTCTCAAGAAAGAAATTAAATTAGTCTTTACCATTATTGTCTTAGAAGATTTTTATTCTTACCAAATTAAATTAATACTCCTTAGTACAAAATTAACAGGTTTTCTAAATGAGCATGGACTTTAATTTTTTATAAGTTTTAAATCTACCTTTGTAATTAACTCACAAATAAATTTTGTTTTAGGGAATTTCTTGGCCCACAGTCTGCTATATGTTGGGTGAAGTACAATATGGAGGAAGAGTAACAGATGATTTTGACAAAAGGCTTTTAACTACTTTTACTCATGTAAGTAGCGTGGTTTTCAGATGTCCCTTTTATATCAATTTTGTGTTCATAAACGGGGGTCATAAGGGTTTTTGATAAAAATTGACACAGTTATGACATGATGTAACTGTGTCAAGTTTTATCGAAAAACCCTTAATTACCCCCTAATTACCCCCGTCTATGAACACATCATGTTAGTAGTATACAACATTATTTATAAGCAATGTTTGGTAATTTACATGAAACATTTAAGCTTCTAAGCAGATGAAAATATAATCACGGTCTTGTTAAAAGTAAAATTGATCTGTGCTGACGCTTATTTCAATATATTAGGTATATTATTATAATACTTCATATTTAATCCAAGAAAAAATTCTACCTTCATCTATTTAATGAGACAAACAACTTTTTAAAATATTTTTTTTAGTAAAACGAACACCGACACTGTTATGAAGTGATAAAGATCGCTAAATTTATTAAAGTGGACCCAAACGTTTAAAATAAAGAAAACAACGTTTTTACCGATATCTTCCGTTCTAACGTATAACGAATTTAATAAAACTTCTTACACATTGTCTAAAGTACAATTGAAACAGGCAAGTAAAATTTCAACCGGATTCAAGCAGAAGCTTTAGAGTAGGGAAGAGATATATTTTATAATATTTTAAATTAATAGGCTGGGAAGGTAGAAAACAGTCCTATTTCAATCCAACATCCTTTAACAAACATACTCTTTAAATATACACTCATCATGATCAACTTTTTTATTATATTCAATATATATTTATAGTAAGATGCCTGCTTTAATGATACAAATAATGATTTCCTTTTTATTTTTCCTTAACTCTTGCTAGGTACAAACAGTTCGTTACTTTTAATTTTGTCTCTTTTCTAACTCCGCCATGTATAAGTAGTTAGCAATGTATACGTACTTAGCAGTGTAATTTTACAATTTATATTTAATGAAAAATGTAAGGAACTTCGTTCCTACCTGGTCTCCCCCTGCGAAACCACACGTATTTTATTTGTATAACTTTCTCTTTTTTTAAAATTATTAGGTATGGTTCTGTGATGTGCTTCTGAGACCTGGATTTGAGTTTTACCATGGTTATCGAGTACCTCAGACTAGATTCATACAAGGATATGCTGATTATATTAACACCCTGCCAGACACCGATAGTCCAGAAGTTTTTGGACTCCATGCAAATGCAGACATAACGTGAGTAGCAAACCTTATAATATTCTTACTTATTTTTTATACATAACTTCTTGAAGAAGCATAACATTATACCCATGGTTACCATATATCTACCTCACTTTCAGATACCAGATAAATACAGCTAAAGGAATCTTAGACACCATACTAAGCGTACAACCTAAAGAAGGTGGAGGAGAGGGCGGAGAGACAAGAGAAACTGTTGTATATAAGCTTGCTAAAGATATGCTTGAAAAACTGCCTGCAATATATAATGATTTCGAGGTCTGTCTTATTTTTTTTTTTTTTTTTTTTTTTTTCCTCCGCGTCGACTGCCAGGGCCATTGGCGGGTATACTAAAATTGTCTTTAAATTTTATTGTATATGTTCACTCTTTCAAGAAACTCTTTTATCTTTTTCTTTCCAGCTTTACTTTTGAATTCTTCCATTCCGTTCTCCATTCCACCTTCTTTCTTGCCTATACTCCTCGCATTCTATTAAGTGATGTATCGTTAACCTTGAATTACATTTACTGCATCTTGGATGTCTTGATCCATCTAGTAGATAGCTGTGGGTTATGCGAGTGTGACCACAGGCTGCTCGCAACATTTTTATTTTATCCCTTCTGGTGAACCCTTCTGGCCAATCATGCTTAGTTACTTCCGGGAAGAGCCTTCTGTATAGAGTGTCCTGGTTTTCCCATAGATTTTCCCATTGTTTCTTCAGGTTATTATTAATTGCCAAAAGTTGGTCAGAGATCCTTATTGATTCCGTGGCCGCCTCTGTAGATAGGGCTGCTGCTTTGGCTGCCATGTCCGCAGTTTCGTTTCCTGTGATGCCAGCATGGCCTGGCACCCAAAGGAATACTATATGTTTGCCGGTTGTGATACTGCGATGTACCTCCTCGATAAGTGCCTGAACTAAGCTATCTTCTGTATATGCGTTTTTAGATGCGGTCAGAGCACTCATTGAGTCAGAGCAGATTAGCCAGTTATTCCCAGTTTCTTCCGCTGCGTACCATACGGCAAATACTAAGGCCCATAATTCTGTCTTATTTATAGAGCTTCTATGTTTGATCACCAAAATTACACTAGGCTGAACTGTGGAGTACTGCTTTTATTTATTTATTTTTTTTTCAATGAAAGCACAAAAATTAAAACTAAAGGCGTATGTTTGAATGGGTGCGAGACTACTTTAAACTAAATCCTAGAGATCTAATTATAAAGTATTTTTATGCTGAACTTCCTGTATGGTACAATTTAATACTACAGCAAAGTCCACGAGTCTCGGAGATTAATCTCAAAGCTTCGGTTTTGAACTCTTGGAAATTATTTTATCTTAAATAACTATTTTATAGGTAAAAGAGTCCCTCCAAAGAATGGGTGCCCTCCTGCCTATGAATATCTTCTTACGTCAGGAAGTTGACAGAATAAAGAAGGTGATCAAAAGAGTACGGGCAACGTTGACCGATCTGCAACTTGCTATAGATGGAACCATAGTCATGTCTCAAGGACTCAGAGAATCATTAGATGCCATGTATGATGCTAGAATCCCTCCTACTTGGCAGAAGGCAAGTAAAAAAAAAAAAAAAAAAAAAAACCATTATAAAATTATTGTTTTTGTTTCTTCATATCTAAATCAGAGATTTGAATTGCATAAAGTGTGTTAAAAATTGCTGGTTTTTCAGATATCATGGGATTCAGCAACACTTGGATTTTGGTACACAGAACTTTTAGAAAGAGAAGCTCAGTTTTCGAAGTGGTTAGCTGATGGAAGGCCTAATATATTTTGGATGACTGGATTCTTTAATCCACAAGGCTTTCTCACTGCTATGAGACAAGTAGTTTTCCAATTATAATAGTTATTTACGCACCAAGGGAGGAAACAAAGTCATTACACCCTGAGCGTTTTGGTTGGTTCCTGAGGCGTAGCCGAGGGAACCATACTGTCTAAACCCCGAGGCGTAGCCGAGGGAGTTATTTAGTTGGTTCCTGAGGCGCAGCCGAGGGAACCTTGAAGTTTAAAATTATAGCGAAGGTTAAAATTATAGCGAGGGTACTATGACTTTTTGCTCCCGTGGTACGTACAAGATTTTTTCTCAAGAAGGGAGAAAATCAATACAAATAAAACCTAGGATTTTGATTTATCTATTTATTTAGGTATTAATAACTAAATTTACAAATGTTTATTCCTTTAATTTTAACAATGACTTTTAAAAACAATAAAGAAGTTTTATAACATCTTATAGTAAAAAAAAAAATAATGTAAATTAAATGTGCAATTCATCAATTACAACTATGTTTCCTTTGATTTCTATAATAACTTTCTATAACAATGTAACTATAATAATAATTCAAATGTTTATTAATACTACAAAATGACTAACTGAATAATATTTAATTTATTTGTGTTTATCTCTAAAATACGAGTAATCAAAAACATAAATATAACCTGATTAGACGTACCCTACCTCTTTTATAAAAGTCTTGTTTAAACTCAGTTATGAAGTCATACGACATTTTAAAATGACGATAAAAATTATAGTATCACGGCAATCAAAAGTATGTGTTATTTAAACTCTCTAATATTTTTTAAAAAAGCTGTTAACCAGTCGAGTCATTCAGTTAAAAAAACTGCTACTACATAGTTACAAACAGGTAACACTTCTTCCATGCATGCTGCTTCCAGCCTCTTAGCCATAATTAGTGCCTATAAATAATATCATTTACTATTGGTGTTTGAATAAAGTTTTGTACAAGTTTGGCATGCCAATTTTTTTTTTTTATGATTTATTGTTACTGAGGTCTTATATTGAAATACTTTAACAGTAATTGACAAACAATGTTTCCATAAATATGTGTGTTATTACTCCTCACAACTGAATTTATATGTGAAATGAAATTGTTAATCACATCATAAACCAGTGCGAATATCAACTGTAGTAAAGTAAAATGACAATCTACTACACTTACTTAAGTAACCTGTGCATGATCATTTAAGGATAATCATATCATGTTAATTGGGGTTCTACTATCTACAGTAGAACCCCAGAAATCCAAACCTTAATTTCTCAAAAAACCCCAATATTCTGATTTTTTTTTTTTTTTTTTTTTGTGGAGGGAGGGGGGAGTTTACACTACCCGGGACTTGTTGAGCCTCCGCTGCATGTTTCTAACTGTCTCCCATTCTCAGTTGTATATATGTAGTTGTATTTCAAGAAATAAACTCCTTTGTATCTGCCGCCCTGCATTTCCATGGAACTGAAAAAGATTTATCAATGTTCTAACTTATTCATAGTTACTCTGCATCTTTCTTTTTTTTTAACTGAATTACAGGGTATTCCTTGTGCAAGAACATAAGAATATACCTGTAATTATGCTAGGAAAAATTTTATTCATAATGTTAGTAGACAACAAAAGTAGAAACACCAGTAATCTGTACAATTCAGAAATCCGAACAGGCACTGGTTCTAATTAGTTTAGGTCCGTCTGGATTATACAGATGTCTGGACTAGGGGGGTCCGGATTAGTGAGACTATACTGTAGTACCTTTTTCTAGAGAGGGATTAGTTTTTGTCTTACAACTTATATATTTTTCAAAGGGTTTTCAAAGACAGCTAAAATATTAGAGTTGGTTACTTGCTTGAGAAGTTACGCTACATTAGGGTTGGGACATCGATGTTTTCGATACATCACATCGAAAGAACAAATATCTTTGTTAGCCAAAACATCGAAAGAAAACATTGATGTTTCTAAGGCCGATATATCGATGTTTTCGATACCTCGGCATCGATGTCCCAACCCTAGGCTACATGAGGTTTGTTAGATATTTCATAGCGTTCTTGCCATTAGAATTTTATTGTGCTATATTATTTAGTGTTTTTGTACTATCTATTTAATTGTATTGTATTTTACAATACTTTTTTATTGAACAATAAAATAAATGTAATAATCTTTTTTTTTATCTTATTACAGGAGGTAACTCGAGCCCATAAGGGCTGGGCACTTGATTCAGTTGTGCTACAAAATCTTGTAACAAGACATACGAAAGATGAATTAAATGATGCTCCGCCAGAAGGCGTTTATGTGCATGGATTATTCTTAGAGGGTGCATCACTCGACAGAAGAACTGGAAAACTTGGTGAAAGCAAACCAAAAGTAAAAAAACATCAATGTTAATGCCTGTATAATCTAACTGGGGCTTTAATGAGCTTATTAAAATATTTAAGGACCATACCTTTAGTATTATTTTAAGTTCATAGATTTAATAATAGAAGTTAGCCATTTCTATATTAGCTGTCCCCTTTAATTAATAATATGTGTTTACTATTTGTGTCAAATAGGGGTATTTATAATATGAAAAAAACTGCTACATTTAGAATTTTTTTCAAAAATCGGCTATATTTCGTCCTACATCAGGACATTTTCAAACCTGTAATTTAAATACAAAAACAAAAAAAAAATTAACAAAGATCTTTTACTTAATTAAACAATTTTCTTTCAGTTTAAATGATTAATTACTATAATTAGTCATAATTAGGGCACGGATTTTGCATATTTGCATATTTTACGTTAAATGCATATTTTTGCATATTATTGTTTTTTAAATAAATTGGAGTTTATTTTCATTTATTATATTAATAATTGAATGATAAAATTAATATAATGAAATGAGTCAATGTGTAAGGTGTATGATATATTTATTTTAAGTTTTGAGTTAAAAAAAATAAGAGTATTAGCTTCTGTGAAATACAGAAGTGGAGAAAAGGCAGGGGAGCATTCTGTAAACCACAGCTATTAAAAGGGAGTTTTGTAAACTATACAACGGGTATGAGGTGTTGAGTGTAAGACCTATAAATACGATCTAAAATCTAAAGTATAAAGTCGCGACGCCAGTTATATTAGATATAATTATAATAGCTACTTTTTTTTAACAGTATAAAACATTAACAATATTTTAAAGATAAATTGCCCAAAACTGAAACCAAATCGAAAGTTTTAGCGGTGAAATATGTTCGTGAGTTTTCTAAAGAAACATTTCGTAGTGATGGTGAAATTTTATATTGTACTTGTTGTGAGAAACAAGTTTCTATATCAAGGCGGTCTATGGTAACCTAACATATTGCCACAAATAAACATAAAGAAAACAGAGAGAAAAAACAAACATCTGTACAAACTATCATCATATCACCGTTGCCATCATCAATTAAGTCACATTTTTCTATGGATTATTGTCATGCTTTAATCAGAGCTGATACACCTTTTCATAAGATGAAAAATCATATTTTTAGAGATTTTTTAGAAAAATACACAGGCAAAACAAAAATACGAAAGTACATTAAGAAAAAATTATTTACATGATATTTATGTTGAAACGTTATCTAAAATACGAGATTATATTAAAGATGGGCCCATTTGAGTAGTTAGTTAAAAAAATATTCCTAAAAGCGGCGAATAGGGTTCGTATTTTTAAGGAAACTTATCCTAAATTGAGTTTTTGCCTCCTCAACCGGTTTTAACAAGATGAGGAACCTGGTTAGAGGCAGTTCAATATTATTGCCAAAAATTTGACAAAATCGATTGTGTAATTGCAAAATTTGAAAAGGACTCTGCTGCTGTAACTAAAATACAGACATTGTTGCAGGACAAATCTATAAAAAATAATTTAGTATTTCTCTCAAACCACTGTGTTTTTTGGCCCATACAATCACAAAACTGGAAGCACAAAATATTTCACTAGTACAAAATGTCGCCTCTATAGAATCAACAATTGAGCAAATTGGATAAATACCAGGAGAAGATGGAGAGAAAATAAACAGAAAATTGCAAGATATGTTCAAGAAAAATAGGGGATAGAAATCAATGCAAATAATATTGAGAATTATATCCGTAGAAGAAATGGAAAATGAAGTTGATCTGAGCCCCGAAATGATTTGTTTGTTTAAAAATGCTCAGGTCACATCAATCGATGTTGAACACTCATTTAGTCGATATAAGTCAATTTTACGTGACAATCGACGTAGCTTTAAATTTGAAAATCTAAAAAATATGTTGTAGCAAATTACTTTAAAGATTAGTTTATTTTTTAAATTACGGTATGAGCGTGTTTTTTTTTTTTTAATTCTAAAAGATTTTAAATTGTTTTATATAAAGTATAAATTTAAAAAAAAAAAAAATGGTGTTTTATGTTTTGTTGGTTTTTTAGTGTTTGTTGCATAGTTCTTCTACACCTTTTATTTATGAGCATAAAATATTTATATTTATGCCTATATTTCACTTATTTGAAAATAAAAGTGCATAATATTGGAAAAATATATGCATTTTTACATTGCATATTTTGCATTTTTTAGTGCATAAAATAGGCAAAATAAATGCATATTTATGCGCATATATGACGTTTTTAAATGCATAAAAATCCGTGCCCTAGTCATAATTATAGTAATTAATAATTTAAACTGAAAGAAAATTGTTTAATTAAGTAAAAGATCTTTGTTATTTATTCATTTTTTTTTTTTTTGTATTTAAATTACAGGTTTGAAAATGTCCTGATGTAGGACGAAATATAGCCGATTTTTGAAAAAAAATTCTAAATGTAGCAGTTTTTTTCATATTATAAATACCCCTATTTGACACAAATAGTAAACATATAATAGAAGTTAGACTTATAAATTATGAGTAGTTAGAATAATTTGATATCTGAAGTTATACCCAGACTGATAACATAAATGCATTAACCAGAATTATTCCAAACTCAAAGTACATAATTTTTTATTTTATTTGTAAAAGTTTGAATTTATTTGTTAATTTCTGTTTTTTTTTTGTATTAGGTTTTGTATGAACAGATGCCAGTAATTTACATATATGCTATCAATACTACAGCTGGGAAGGACACAAAACTATATGAATGCCCAATATACAGAAAACCGTTGAGAACAGATGAAAAATATGTTGGCTCTATCGACTTCGAAACTGAGCATAATGCAAGGCATTGGGCGCTTAGAGGAGTTGCACTGCTGTGTGATATAAAATAGTCAGTTTCATCAAATAAATATTTTAATTGTTAGAATTAATAAAAAGTTTTTTCGCTGAAAAAAAGAAAAAGAATAAAAATAAATAAAAAGTATTAATTCTTAAGAAAAGAAAAAGAATAGAGTTTGGTTTAAATAATTTGGACCATTCTGTTCTTAACAAATTTTTTTTTTTTTTTTTTTTTTGGTGATGAATGGATTTGAGAATTATTTCCACTTTTAGAAGAATTTTTTCTTGAAGTTTAGAATAGTTCTTCTATTGTTGGATATCATAAAGAATTAGTCCTGCATCATTGAGAAAAGTGTTAAATCCACTGAAAAAAACCTCAACCCTTATCATTGTTGACGAAAGATGTTGTACATATAAATATGGTACAACATATAAAGAATCACTTACAAAAACACATACTTTCTATTGTTATTGTTCCCCATCTCCGTCTGAGTGGGCCATAATCTTTTCCTTGGTTATATGGTTGGATTAATAGTGAAATGGGCAACTTTTAAAAGTTTACATAATCAAAAATCACAACTAAGACAAACTTTCTCATATACGAGTTCATAATTACTTAGCCCAGTGTTTTCCATTTATTAGTTTTTCATCAATTTTTATCATAGAAATAACTTCTCCAGGGCGTGGAATCAAACCTCTTCGTCCGCGTTTTAACCTATTTTCTCCGGAACTAGATTTTTCCCGGGAAAACAGCTCATATCATTAGATTCGTATTTAAATGGACTACATTTTAGATTTTTTTTTTTTCGAGAAATAATTTATTTTCACGTTTTTTTTCAGAGTCTTTGGGAGGTAGCTCCCCCAAATTTGGAGCTAAAATTTATTTCTCCATTCCGCCTCGGGGTATGATTTTTTTTGAACATGTATGCCAAATTTTGTCAAATTTGGCCCTGTAGTTTAGGTTTCAGGCGTCTGCTCAGCCGACAGACGACAGAAAGTCATTTTTTAAAAAACGTTAAGTTTAGTCCAAAACCGTACATTGCATTTTTTTTTGGGGGGTTGTCGAGCTATTGCAGCCCCTAGACTAAGGGGGGGGGGGGGGGGGGCTAGGATCATTTTGGGAATGTAAGGAAAAATTTCCATTCCCTAGAAAAAGTTTTCTCTTTTGACATCAATTGGTAAAACTGCACTATTTGGCCCACTTATTACGTACTGTCCGATTTACTTTTTTTTTTAATTGTTCCTTTTTACAGGATTTGTCTTTTTTAAAGTATCTCTGTACATTGAAAAACGATACCGGTTGTAGCATCTCATACACAAAATGTCTCGTTTTATGGGACAATGATGGAAAGTTATGGTTAGGATGGGTCCAAAAGTACTAACTTTAACCTAAACTAACCATAACCTTCCATAATTTTCCCTAAAATTAAAAAAAATTTACTTAAAAAAAAGATTGAATTGATTGAGATGCTACAACCGAAATAATTTTGTAATGTAAATAATATTGAGTTCGCTATATTTTTCCTGTGTGCGCGTCAAAACGATCTTTATTACTGGATAGTTTCACGTTTTTATCTCTTTTGGTTTAAAAGTTATTTGAACCGTACAGAGTGACAGACAGACACAGGAACGAAACTATAAGGGTTTCTTTTTTTTTGTTTTACCAAGGAAACCCTAAAAAGGATCAGTTTGAAAAAAAAACCGAATTTAATCGGACGTTTAGAAGTAGCTGGTACATATAATGCAGATTTACCCCATACAATAAATAACATATTCGCCACCATTTTGTAATGTGGGAGGGAGAGGAAACACTAGGTCTTCACAAAAAGTATTCATAATAACTGATTACAGGTTTTGACTACTTAATAGCCAAGGGTGCCCACCCCCCTAAGCTCTATGACGCAACCCCCCCCCCCCATCTTTTTGAGGTATGTTAATACATACACATCTTCTTCTTCTTCGGTTTACGTTATATTGGTAAAATATAAATACTTTACCTGACATATTTGTCAGTATTTATAATGTCCATTCGCGTCACAAATAGTTACATTTTAGAATAAAATGAAATAGAAAATGATATAAAACTTTTTTCATAGTTAACCTGAGATTTGATTAAAAAATAACAGTTCGTTTACGATTTTTGCATTATATGGGTCCACATATTATAAGAGGATTGTTTTATTTTATATAAAACAAATCACAAGTACTAAAACACACAAACCTAATACAAAATTCAATATGAATTCAAAAACTTATATCATATCATGTACAAATTTAACTAAAACTATACCTGCCTACAAAATTGTATCTAAACAAATTTTTAAGAAACTAATATTGGCAGACTCTATTCTAATATTAATTGGAAATATGCTACATCTTGTTCTTAGTGCATGAAAATGATACTGAACGTTTCAAATATCTTATTGTAAACTTAAAGTGAAGAAAAATTATTATAAAACTCTTCATTTGAATAATTGGCAAAAAAGAAAGGAAAGTCTCAGTGTAACAGAAATAAGACAAATGAGAGGACAAGTAATTTCTAAGCTCGGACAAGTAATTTTTCTTTGTGATGTTGATTAAGCAAATGCATTAATATGATTTCGTTTGTGGAAATTGAATCTAATACACTTTTTCCTGCAGAAAGTACCATTAAGTTAGAAAGCCATGTGTCTCCTATTGTAGACCTTAGTCTATCTTTGACTATTTTACTACGTTTTTATTAGCTTGCTTTCTTGTTTGTTTGTTTGTTACAAATCTGGCAATCGATTTCCAACTAACTTCCCGAATAGCTAGGCACTTTAAACTTTTAGAATAGCTCAGAACACGATGACAATGCATTATTTTAATACTTATAGCCATCTTTCAGCAGATATTAATTCGTTTTCAGCGAATTTTGCTGTAAGGAAAGTTTGTTCGGAAAAAATCCGCAAGTTATTTTATTTGTTTTGACGTATCCCATATTTTTACGATCTTCATTATGACGGGTTTCAAATTTGTGATTTTTTTAAAGAGGTAAACATTGAATGACAGCTAAAAAGAATAAATAAGCAAATAAATAAATTAATTGACGTATGAAAACCAGGTGTGTCTACACTAGTGTACTAGATATCGGTTCAATTTTTCTACATCTGTACTTCGCTACTTGTACTTATTTTTCTTCTCTTACCCTCCCCTACACGGGGCCATATCGATGGCCACGGTTTAGATTCGGTGTTGGTGAGATCCGTTGTTCAAAGATTTGTCCTTTTATAGGTTTAAGATCAGCTCTCTAGATGTTTGTCATTTGTGTGAAGTAAATAAATTCGGAACTATTTATACTTCACTAACATTTTATATAACAATAAAAATTATATTATCAACATTACATATTATGATTCAAAAGAAAATTAAAAAAGGTAGTATGTATATAAAAAGTTCTTTTTATCTTGTAATTATTAACTCTGCTTATTGCTTAATCAGCCGAACCGCTAGCAGGGCCATTGAGAGGATTTCCGGGCCGCTGGGCAAGTTATCATCTGGGCCCCTTTGGACAAATAACTGTGGGGGGTCCACCCCCGGAGAATTTTTGAAAATTGGAGTGCAAAAAGATGAGTTCTAAGGATTTCTGAGGGCAAGATTGTGCTTACAGGAAAAGAACTAAAAAAAATATTTATCACATCCACCCCCCTCCCAAAAGTGGAAAAAAGTGCTATTTACTAACCCCCCAAGAATTTTAACGACGCAGTCTGCGTCAAAACCCCCTCTGTGGGCACCCCTGTAATAGCCATCTTCAGATTCAAAACTAGCTGTTCACATTAACATGGTATCGAAGTGACACACAATGAATAATCAAATTATATTAATAATAAAATATAGGTAGAAAAGTATAAACGGCTTATATATTTTAATCTTTTCTAGGTTAAATTCTTTATTTCATCTCAAACATTGGGGGGGGGGGGGGGGGAGGGGGGGCGTCGCCCCCGGTGACGACGCCCGTGATTGATACTAAGAATAATAAAAAAATATATCTTTAGGCCCAAGACCTCAAGCCCTACACCCCATAACCCAGGTCCAAGGCCCCATTCCACCAGGCATTTATAAATAAAAATCTCTTTAGTAGTTTATTTACCCTCTATAAGAATATTTGTAAAAAAGAAAAACTAAGGATATCTCTTTATGGTCTATTGCAGGGGTCTCCAAACAATTAAAATTTCTCACATAATATTTTCAAGATGGCGGGTGAAAAAGTTTGTAATCACCATGACATGTTAAACATCAATTTAAAGGTCTTGAAGTGTAGAAAAAGAATATGCAACTACATATTAAAATTTTATACACTTAATAATTTCAACTTAATCGTACAGAACGGCGAAACGTACTTATGCAGTGGCGTACCCAGTATTTTATTTTTTTTGGGGGGGGGGGGGGACAGGTTTGAAAAAAAAAATAAAGGGGAAGGTGATGTAATGTGGGCTTAGCATAAACACAGACAATTAAGCAGTCTGGTTTTCTTTGTTCTTAAATTACTTCATATTAACCATCACATGCTACACTTCATAATAACAGTTATCACAATATTAAATCTTAGTTAAAAAAATTCCTTTCAGAATGATGCATTGATTTTCAAATTATCAACTTCTAAGCATCTTTTAAGTCTTGTTACATTTAAAAATTTTGATTTTTAAAGGCCACGGAATTCCAGAGCTTCCTTCTCTTAATTGGGGGAAGTTAGAAGTGGGGCGAATTCAGGAAAAACTTCTGCTTTTCACGTAAGTAACTTACGTGGAGCGCGCCTTGCTTGTTTTTATGTGAAAGAGAACAGTTAAAAAAACAACAAAGTAAATCGGACAATTAGAAATGGTTGGGTCCTCATAATCAACAATGACTTAGAGTACATATGCGTCACTTGTCATTTTTTTATTATTGATTATTGAATCAAAAAGCGGTCCGAGACAAGTCAGACAAACTTTCTCATATACGAGTTCATAATTATTTAGCCCAGTGTTTTCCATTTATTAGTTTTCGTATGTACATTTAATTATTATTGAACATTTCATCAAAATTTATCATAAAAATAACATCTCCTGGGCGGGGAATCGAACCCGGGCTCTCTCCGTCCGCGTTTTAAGCTTTTTTCTCGGGAACTAGATTTTTCCCGGGAAAACGGCTTATATCGTTAGATTCGTATTTAAATGGGCTACATTTTAGAATTTTTTAATCAAAATCGTCGGAACCGTTTTCGAGAAATAATTTATTTTCACGTTTTTTCAGAGTTTTTGGGGGATAGTGCCCCCCAAAATTGGAGCTAAAATTCGTTTCTCGATTTTGCCTCGGGGTATGATTTTTCTGAACATTTACGCCAAATTTAGTCAAAATCGGCCCAGTAGTTTAGGCTCCAGGCGTCTGTCTGCACAGACAGACATTTTTTAAAAACCACTTTTTTGGACTCAGGGGACCTCAAAACGTGTAAATCCATCAAAATCGAATTTTCGCGTCATCACAATACTTTCTCTTTATATGAGAAAGTAAAAAAAGGCAAATTGTAATTATGCCGTTGTAGTGATAAATTAAATAATAAACAACTAAACACGTGACATATAGTATAAATGCGTCACTTGTGTAATAAAATGAGTAGTACCTTCTCTCGAAGCTTACCCGAAGCTGAACTATACGATGCGACATTGGAGATGAGAGGGTAGGTTCACAATGACTTTTCTGCTCTCTATCGGTTTAAAGTAGGTATTTCGGTCGTTGTAACATTGGATAGAATTTATCATGTATCTAAATTCACAAATATTTGCACTTACATCGTTGTTTCTCTTATTTCTCTTTTTAGTAATGCGTACATAAAATGTATGTTTGGAAAATACTCATTAATTTAGTCTATATATTATTTTTTACTTTCTCATATAAAAAGAAAGTATATAGATTTACACGTTATAAGGTCCCCTGAGTCCAAAAAAGTGGTTTTTAAAAAATGTCTGTCGTCTGTACAGACACCTGGAGCTTAAACTACTGGGCCGATTTTGATGAAATTTAGCATACATGTCCAGAAAGATCATACCCCGAGGCGATATTGAGAAATGAATTTTAGCTCCAAATTGGGGGCGCTACCCCCCAAAAACTCTGAAAAAACGTGAAAATAAATTATTTCTCGAAAACGGTTCCGACGATTTTGATTAAAAAATTCTAAAATGTATTCCATTTAAATACGAATCTAACGATATGAGCCGTTTCCCCTGGAATAATCTAGTTCGGGAGAAAATAGCTTAAAACGCGGACGAAGAGAGCCCGGATTCGATTCCCCGCTCTGGAGAAGTTATTTTTATGATAAAAATTGATGAAATGTTCAATAATAATTAAATTTACATACGAAAACTAATAAATGGAAAACACTGGGCTAAGTAATTATGAACTCGTGTATGGGAAAGTTTGTCTGCGTTGTCTCGGACGATTGTTTAGTGGAGGAGCTGTATAATACTTAAAAGTTTTAAGTTTTATAAATTACTAGCTGGGTACCCGTGCTTCGCCACGGAGTGTTATTATAATTTGATATCTTATTATAATATATCTTATTATAATTGATATCTAGATTCTATCCCTCCCACTTATTTCTATACCCCCTCCTCTTTGATAAGCTAATTTTCAAATATCCTAAATCCCCCCCCCCCCAAATTAAAATATGACAAAACTATACATAAGAACAATTACTGTACTCTTAAAGAGCTTTTGCATCATGAAGGGTATTCATTACATTGACCCCTGTGTACCAAATTTAAATCTCGAAAGTTCGTGCAGGCAGTAATTTCCCCCTTCCTTTGAAGGTCAAGTGTGCAAATTTTGTATAAGGAACATATACGTTGATTTTTATATATATCGCTATAAATTTCCATTTAAAAATTTACATAAGAATTACTTTTATCTTAAAGTGCATTTCAACGATATGCATTATGAAGGGTATCCATTACTTTGACATTTACCCCGTACCCCTTTGTACCAAAATTTAAATTTCGAAAATTCATGTAGACAGTGACCTCCTCCTTGCTTTGAAGTAAAAGTGTGTAAATATTCATCGAATTGGGATAAAACTGCATATTTGTATAAAAGACACTCTAATACAGACACTTTTCTTTTTACATAAGATATAGCTATATTTTTCCATTTTACCCCCTCCTAAATGAAAATATGACAAAACTGTATATAACAACAATTAATGTAATCTTAAAGAGCTTTTTAACGATATGTATCACGGTATTCATTTTCTTTGACCCCGTATTCATTACTTGTACCCCGTTCCCTGTGTAACAAAATTTAAATTTCGTAATCTCATGAAGGCAATTACTTTCACCTTGTTTTGAATTAAAAGTGTGTAAATATTCATCAAAATGGGATAAAACCGTAAATTTGTATAAAAGACATACCCTGTTATACAGACACTTCTTTTTAATAAGATATATCTATATTTTTCCATTTTACCCCCCTCCTAAAATATGAACTGTATATAACAACAATTACTGTACTTTTACAGAGCTTTTCAACGATATACATCATGAAGGGTATTCATTACTTTGACCCCGTATTCATTACTTGTACCCCGTACCCGTGTGTACCAAAATGTAAATTTAGAAAATTCATGTAGCCAGTGTTTTCCCTCCTGCTTTGAAGATCAAGTGTGCAAATTTTCATCGAGATCGGACTAAAACTGTAGATTTGTATAAAAAACAAATAAGATATAGCTATATTTTTCTATTTTACCCCCCTCCTAAATGAAAATATGACAAAAGTGTACATAACAACAATTACTGTACCCTTAAAGAGCTTTTCAACGATATGCATCATGAAGGGTATTCATTACTTTGACCCCGTATTTATTACTTGTACCCCGTACCCCTGTGTACCAAAATTGAAATTTCGAAAATTCATGTAGACCTTGATTGTTTCCTTGCTTTGAAGGTCAAGTGTGCAAATTTTCATCGAGATTGGACTAAAACTGTAGATTTGTATAAAGAACAAACACACACACACACACACACACACACACACACACACACACATACGTTGACTTTTATATATATAGATTACATTATGCATTTAGGTTCGGAGCATACCTATGCCAATTAATTTCAAACCATACTTAGACATACTTATTGATTATTACTTTTTACGTTTGAAACGAGCTTGCAAGCATTTATTCAGTAGAAGGGAAGAGGGGCAGAAGTGAGTGGAACGATTAGGCGACCCAGATGGATGCTAACGGTGTTAGCAACTTGCCAACTATAAGAGAACCTGTTTGGGATTTGTTTGTACCGTTGCCTCCTCATCTGGGCATGGTCAAAACTTTTGAACAAATCAACAGGTGTCCTCGACCTTTAACCTCGACACCATTCTAAAAATAGGATGATAAATATTCTTGCTTAAAAGTCTTGTTTATTGCTGTGAAAAAGTTTTTTTTTTTTATTCAAATTTCGTCCTGTTATCTACTAAATTTTTAGTTTTAACTAGTCATGAAATCAATACAATTATTACGACTACAGGTTATTTGGTTATAATTACTTACGGTTGTTATCGATACTTGAAAGAAGTAAAGTATGACTCGAAGAAGTGAAGTAGTAGAAAGAGTAACTTTGGCTAATAGTTATTTATTCTTGTGCCGACGCCACGCGACGGTTCTTTTGCCGAACCTTACCAGTGATCTACAAATCTAGAGGTAACAATGATTTATCCACGCTTGAAACCAATGATTGAATACCGACATTTTACATAAATGGTCACACAGAATACACGTGTAAAGTGCCCGTTCCCTCATCCGGTAATAGCCTCATATTAAGTTGGTCGGGACGTAAAAACTTACATGCTGTTGGCATACATAAGATAATCAGTTTAAATGTTTGGCTCTGTTAAATTGCATCAATCGCACACAAGATAACTGAATCGCAAGTATTATAACATCACTCGTTGAAGTACACGACTTACACAATTAACGAGAATTAAAACAGACTCTATATTTGAAGGAATAAAATACATAATAATTCTTCAACTCTTATCGAATCCTCGTAAACGTCGAACTACAAAATATACAGACGACAGACTCTCATTTATTAAAAACTGTTTTTAATCAGGAAACCTTTAAAATGCGTAAACCAATTAAATTAAATTTTTACGCCATCACAATACTTTTAGGTTTCTGTACGAACAAAGTACGAAAAGAAACCTTATATAACGGCTGTGTCTGTCTGTCCGTTGTCTTGTTTCAATTCATAAACTACTACAGCTAGGAACATGAAATTCGTCATATCTCTGCATTTGAGACAACTGTACACTTTTTGGAGTTTTCGCACACTTAATATTTTCACTTCTTACTTTATATTATGGCGGACGACTAAAAAAAAGTCACCATGACATGTTATATATATCAATTTAAAGGCCTTGAAGTGTAGAAAAAGAATATCCATCTATTAAAATTTTACACTAAATTAATCGTTCAGAAACCGGCGATTATCGCCCCACGTATACTTAAACGTGAGGCGCCTTACTTGTTTCTTTATGTACTAGACATATGAGAAACCAAACAAATAAAATAATATTATATTTTTAAAAAACACGATTTTTAAAGACATGCACTAAAAAGGATATATTTATATTTTTTAAATAGCAACATTACTAAGAACGATCACAGTTATGAGTATCCCATTTAACAGAATAATATTGGGCCTCCGTTGGAAAACTTTTGGGTAACATCAAATATTGGGGGTAGTCATCCTCTATGGACGTCTTTGGATTCCCGACATCATCCTAACTATTTTCGCTATTTTTTCCAAAAAAATATAGGATTTTTTTGGAAAAATAATTTGGAAATTTTTTAGGAATTGGTCAGAGATGGTTCGGGGAGGTTGAAGGTAGTTGGAGATGGTTTGAAGTGGTTGGAGATGGTTAGAAGGGTGGTTGTAGATGGTTCATGGTGCTTGGAGTTGGAGAAGGTTCAAGGTGGTTGGAGATGCTTAGAGGCTCATTAGAACCAGAGATGGTCTAGATACGTATAGGCACGCGGGCGGCAGTCGGTGGCTAAGCGCGGGTGACAGTGACAGCAGGGGTCCCAAGGTGGTTCACGGGGTTCCAATCAAGCTTGTTCTATACTCTACAATGAAATTATTTTCGTGGCTTTTTATTTTCCTATACTATTTTCGTGAAATTATTAGAGTGGCTTTTTCCTCGAGGATTTCCTTTTCATGTATGGCCCTATGGCCACCTTAATTATTATAATTTAATAATGACTGATTTATTGTATTGTCATCGGAAAACATAACCTGTGCAAGTTTCAGCTTTCTAGGTAGCCGGAAGTGGGTCAAATTTAGGTTACAAGGTTTGTCTCGGATAAACGAGTGAAGTTAATTAAAAGAGTGTAAAAATAATCTTTTTTTTTTGCTTATAAGATACGAAAATAGCATTGCTGCTTTCACTTTTAGATATCTCAAATGCATGTTCCTGATTCATTCAGTAAATTAATTCATTATTTTTTCACCTTGGCATGTTTATGGATGTCTTAGACAAATATATAAAAACTTTCTAGCTTAACATTACAGCTAAACATCAGTGTTGTTCACTTTGGGTCTAAAATATTTTACTAGTTTCTCTGTATTCGATTAAAATCTGGGTCACCTGAGAATTAAAAAGAGAGTGAGATAGACTAATAGGTTTTGAAAGAAGACTGATATTTGCGGGGGTAGTTTTGAGTTTAGATAAGAGGATATCAGGTCCTATGATCAATGTATCTTATGATGTTATTTTAAATGGAGGCTGTTAAAGTGGTTCAAAAGGTTAATATGAGGGAGTTGGAATTTTTAACCACTTTCCATCTACCTATAAAGTAAAGGAGATCGTGCCATTCCTGACCTCTGATTCATACATGCCTATACCTCTTTCAAATGTGCAACCTACGGAGTACGGGGCATCACACATTTCTCTGCTCTTTATTTTTTGTTTTTTTTTCTACCGTCTCGATCCAACAAATAATATCTATATTTATTTTCTTTCAATCATTCTGAAGAAAAAAACTTTTTTGTCTCCAAATTCAAAATCTCTTCAATGGAAATATGATTAAATCTGGGAACATGTATGGTCACATTATAGTCTACTCTTCGGTATTTAGTTCTATACGTGTACGTCAACATATTTGCGAACGCTCATATTTTGAAATCTACCTGTCCGATTTTAATGAAAATGGGAAGGTACTTCAAAGTCAGCATACAATAAGTCCAATTCAAGTCCATCAAATTTGTGAGCATAACTTTCGCATGAGCCCAATTTTTTTTATCATCGGTGATATATTTATTCCACGGCCATTTACTGATTCTGCTTTAATATTCATCTGTACAATTGTCGGCAGTATTTAAAAAATATATTCCCCTTAATGATACATATAGTTTTTCCTTATAGGTCTCTTGCAAAAATGTTGTGAAAGTACTTCATGGAACACTTTCGGGTAGAAAACAAAAATTTGAATTATTGCAAAACGAGTAAATATTGTTAGTGTTAAGCTAGAATAGAAATAATACCTACATTTACGGAGGGAATCGTTAAAAGCAGTAGGATTTTCCCTATAATAGCATCCATATTGTTTTATATTCAATCACTGCGGTGGGGATCAATTTTATGTCTTTCTTTTAAATAATAATATTGATTGCAATATTTAGAAGCATGTATTGTTAATAATTTCAACTATTTTAATTTGATTATTAACTTCTGTTTTCTTTTGACGAACCAAAACAATGGAAACTTGAATATCGAGTCGAAATGTCAGTGAGATTTTTAAAGAGGTCGTTCGTGTCCAGACTGATTTAAAGAAGAGCTAAGAAGACCAAGACCTTTATTTCTCTATGAATTAAATGCTTCGAGACAGAGGTTTATGTATGTAAATTATATAGTAGCAGTCTCTTCGGCTAGCGGTTTCCCTAAAAAATCTTGTATCGAATCAAATAAACAAGCCACCGCTTTAATAGGGACGGATTAATTTAAATTCTGTTACAAGGGAAAGCATACTGTTTCCTTCATAAAGATATTAGACATTTTTAAAGTTATTATTTTTTAAAAAATCGGTCTGACAAGCTCAATCAAAATTCAAAAGAAATCCAACAATAATTAATTTAATACCCATAATGTTAAAAAGTGTTTAACTGGTGATTGCGTTTACACTTCATTTAGATTTTTAGAAAATAAAAATATTATTTTCTTCAATATCTCAAAAACTAATTTTTTTCTGGGAAAACTACTTACCTATATAGTTTGATTCGTAATTAAATGAACTACATACACAGAGAGTACATCTACATTTACATCTCTACATTTAGAGTTAAAAAAAAATTTCGAAACCTTTTTCAGAGGTTTTGGAGGGTGGTGCCTCCACATTTAGGGTTTATATTAATTTCAACATTTCGTTCGAGGTATGATTTTTATGGGCCTTTATGCTTAATTTAATCGAAATCGGCCCAGTAGTTTAGGCTCCTCGCGCCTGGAGAAATTACAGACAGACAATTTTTAAAAGCTACTGACATGTAAGTAAATACATGTAAATCCATCAAAATCGAATTTTCAACCCATCAAAGACAACTTTATTTACTTTGTCTCTTTAGCCTACTCTTTTATGTACTTATACCTATATGAGAAAGTAAGTAGAGACAAATCATTTACAATTAACAAGCATAATTTACTTATTCCCCATTTGACTTTTAATCATATTTATTTTACTCATACATAACTAGAAAAATCGCTTTATCTTTAAGTCAGCAATTTGTTATCAAGATTTATGTAGTTATTTCTAACGTAAATATACAAATTTAGATTTATAGATTTCTCTAGTGGACTACTCGTATAGATCATGCTATAGACTCTAAGTAGACTGCTCGCCGGTCTTCCTAAATGGCTTTGATGAAGCGCAAGCTTTTGGCAGGATTTGGTACTTCGGCTTCCTTTGAAAGCGTAAGATAAATTTAATTTTTAAACTGCAAGTGTCAGTTATATTTTAACTATTGCTGCTGTTATTAATTTAATATTTTGTTATGTTTAAATATTTAAACTATAATTAAGTTTAAGAATAATTTAAAATCTAAAATTACAAACTCCGTATTCATGTTACTTTTAATGAGGAAAAATCAAATTAAATAGCTAAATATATAATATTGTAGAGAGTTATAAAAGATAAAAGTTTTATTTTTATATTTAGTTTTACCTATCCGTATGATCTAAAATTTGATTCTAACTAAGGAAGAATAAAATTAAGACTAAACTAAATACAATGTAAACATCAAGGGCCAAGTAATGTATAGGTAAAAAGATACTAAACAAAAGCCGGAAGCCACAGGAACTTATGTTACTTTATTTTTTTTTTTTAAGGCAATATAATACATTAGTTTCGGTGTAATCGAGATTAAAGGCGCCTGCCTAGTCCTTTTGATACTAAGGTTACGCCTCGGCATTCGTACGTTCCATTATTATAGAGGTGAAACTTATAAGCCTTATAAGCCTCTAAGTTATCACTACTGACCACATCGAAGTATGTGAAGTGGCCGATACATCCTTCCTTTATTAAACCTTTAAGATTTTGGGACTGACAATTTCCTAAATTTTTGAACACCTAATTAATATTATTTATTAGCTTAATATTAAACCTGCAAATAATAATTATTTTTTGAGGTTTATTGTTTGAAGGTAATTAAATAATCCAATTTTATTTAATAGAAAAATGATTTGCTTTAATTTTATAAGATTACGTTTGATCTAGCTCATGTAAGAGTTATGAAAGTTCCTCTTTTACTATAAACTGTTAACTAAAATTTACTTTAGAAACTGGTATTAAATTATCTCGTGGTAATACAGATTGCAAATTAGAAGTTTTCACTTACTATTAAAAAAAAACACGGCAGAATCACTTTTTCATCCACTCTTTATGCAAACTAAAACGATTTTACTTTTTATTAAAAATGCTGTTATTAAAAGAAACGATGGTCAAATGACACCAGTAAACGTTAAAAAATCGTTTTGTTTCAAAATGATTGAATTATCATTAAATGTAGAAGTAATTAGGTATTGTGAGGTGAAAGTAAATTGCTTAAAACCAGCGAATAAGATGAAGATACTCTTTACTTATCTTTAACAGGTGGTTCTAGTGACATTTAAAAGTGTGCCACAATAGGATTTTTGTTTCACAGTTAATACAAATCTCTTTACACGGACGTTAAACTTTATCTGGACTTTATTTTAAATAAGGATCTTCAATATATTTAAAATAATTTGACCTTAAAACTATACTTTATTTTACAAACTGATTTTGATTAAAATGAGTTTCCCAGTTAATATTATATTCTTATTTGACCATTTGTTCGTTAATGTACACTATTTCGCAGGCGATTTTTTAAGATAACTTTATATAGACGTTTAATTATTAGTACTTCAAATAAAAGCTTACTCCAAAATACAAATTAATAAATAACGTACTGATCACTATATTACATCTTTTTACTTTCTCATATAAAGAGAAATTAATTGTGTTGTCGCGAAAATTCGATTTTGAGATTTTGATGGATATATTATACACGTTTTGAAGTCCCCTGATTCCAAAATAGTGGTTTTAAAAAATGTCGGTCTGTCGTCTGTGCAGACACGTGGAGCCTAAACTACTGGGCCGATTTTGACGAAATTTGGCATACATGAGAAAAATCATACCCTGAGAAAAATTCTAGAAATTAAATTTAGCTCCAAATTTAGGGGAGCTACTCACCAAAAACTCTAAAACGTGAAAAAAAATATTTCTCGAAAACGGTTCCGACGATTTTGATTAAAAAAGTCCATTTAAATACGAATCTAACGATATAAGCCGTTTTCCCGGGAAAATCTAGTTCCTGGAAAAATAACTTTAACCGCGGACGGAAAGAGGCCGGGTTCGATTCCTCGCCGAGAAGTTTTTTTTATGATAAATTGTTATTTTTATGGTACATTGTTATTTCTATGATGAAATCTTCAATAATAAATGGAAAACACTGCTGGTCTAAGTAATTATTTTGAACTCGTATATGAGAAAGTTTGTCTGACTTGTCTTGAATCTATTTTTTTCTTCCCATCTTAAACTAAATAAAACTGTAAGAGACAAGAGAAAGTAGAAAGGTTCTATTTTAATCTAAATCCAAGAATTTAATGCCATGTAACTAGTAATAGAAATTACACCTCTAAATAAGGTATTAAACATAACTTCTTATAATTCTCAAACCTTAATTTTGAAAAACTGGAAACTTGAATAAAGGTCTTATAATTTCACTGCCTTACTTACTTAGAAGCATTACCTATATTATCGTTTCTTTTGCCCCGATACCGGTTGTAAAGGAAAACGTCTGGCAGACGCTTGGAGCCTAAAATACTGGAGCAATGATAAAATTAATTCTAATGATAAAATTAGACGTACATGTTCTGAAAAATTATTCTCAGAGACAAAATGAAGATATGAATTTTAGCTCTAAATTTGGTGGCCCTATCTTTAAAAACTGAAACAATATACTCTATTAAAATTAATGCTCGCCGTTTTCCTAGGAAAAATCTCGTTTACCGAGATATGAAAATAAATCTATTTTTCAGAAAAACAAAAACTATAGGTGCTAACAGTCACCTGTTGAACACTTTTTAATTTTTCATATATGTAGTATAAATAAAGAGAAAGCGCATAGTGATAGCGTGAAAATTCGAATTTTAGATTATGTTACCCGTTCAATGTCCACCCAGCATTGTTTAAACAAATGGGAAGCTCCTCGAAAGAGTTGCACCACCAGGTTTCGGCCTGGAAACCATGATAATGACACTCTTGGTTGTATTACAACTAGGAGGGGAGTCATGGTTAACTACCATATCTTCACACCAGTGTGTGAAGATTTCGGTTCCTAACCCGGGTTTGATGTATGGGCCCATCTAAGTGGCCCGCGTCTTCGGTTTTATACCCGAATTTAAAAAAAAAAAATAGCGTGAAAATTCGAATTTTAGATTATGTTGTATTTTCACGTTTCAAGTCCAAAAAAGTTTTTGTATAAAAAATGACTGTCTGTATTCTGTCACGAGACACGAGACCAAAAATGTTCCTTGATGTCTGAAACGGATTTTGTCTTTAAATTTTTTAATGATGAGACAAAAAAGAAATTCAATGTTTCCGTTAATTCGGTAAGCTTAAAAGCAAAAAATAAAAAGGATCAATTTCAAAAAATAAAGAAAGTAAGAAGTAAGGAAGATTTACCCTTTGTTTTACTTAATAATATTACAAAAAGTTTTCAATTTTTAAGTTTTGGTAGTATTCATACCACGAAAAGTTTAAATTTTAATTTAAATCAAATTATAATTATTATTAACAACGGGAGACAGACAGAGAAAAATAGACTCCAGCGCCGGGATTCGAACCACGGGCCTCCTTTATTTCCAGTACAGACGCTCTTACCACGAGACCAAAAATGTCTCTTGATGTCTGAAACTGATTTTGTCTTGATTTTGAATCTTTGACGATTAATAAAAACGTATTTATACCGAAAGTATAAATATGTTTTTGACATGTAACATATCGTTGGAACCCGTAAAAAATAAGGAACAAATATAAAAAACCCGATGAAATGCCATTAATTAGTTTAAAAGTTAAAAGCGAACTTAATTATTAATTAGTGCGATACTTTTGTTAAAAGTCAGTTTGTTTACATGTCAAAATATCGGCAAAGTTCAAATAATTAATTCAATAAAATAAATAAAAATAATGTGTACTTTTTTTTGAAAAATGATAGTAAAAAAGTCATTTAGTTTAAAACGGTCACCCATCCAAGTACTGACCACGCCCAATGCTGCTTCCTTCTGCTGCTTCGCAGCAGGAGAGGCCACTTGGTAGCCTCTGAAGTGAGGAAAGGTACCCCGTACCCGATTTTCTTTTTCTTTTAATCACACACCGAAATCATTCGCCACGTCGGAAAGTATATTCTAAAATGTGCAGACATGCAAAGTGTTTTAGAGAAAATTTTCTCAGCTGTAATTGTGGCTTCAAAAGTTGTATAGTTATTAGAAAAATAACAAAAACTAAAATAAAAACTAAGCAAACGATGGAGGCCAAGGAAAACCTAGGATTATAACATAAAATATCTCGAAAACTGCATTAGAGTTATAAAGCCAATTATATAGACTTTTTTTTGTAGACAATTGTATGATCTTTAATCATTCATATAGATTTGCTTGGTAAGCCAAACCTTTTTCTAAATTTTGGGCAAACTTAAAAATTACTTATTTTTTAAAAAGGCCCTATTTTTTAAGATGGTAGTCATTGCTCTACTCAGAAATGGTGGAAATAGCTCTCCCAGATATTTTATAATGTGGCTTAATATCTGTTTATTTTAACGAATCTCAGGGTGCCTGAAGAGATTAAATACAATAGTGTTATGTCTTTATTTCTTAAAATTTTCACGTAGGAGGGCACCCCCTCCCCCCATTAGATTGACATTCCTATTTTTGGTCAATTTGAGGAGTTATTTTTATGGTAAATTTCGATAAAATACTCAATAATTATTAGATATAACCACGAAAACTCAAAACAAGTAATAAATGCAACACACTGAACCAATTAATTATGTAGTACTCATATCTGAGAAAGTTATGTTCGAGTTTAATTCAGCTGATTTTTTATTTCTATGATTTAAACTAAAATTGGTTAAATCATTATCAGTGTGACAGTTTTTCAGTAGCATGTTAACTGTGTTTTAATTTTTAATATAAAAGTACTTCTATTTTTAATAGAATTGTCAACTAAATTTTTTTTTTATGAAGCTTCCATGTTTATAATATTTTTTTCAAAGTAGTAACTGTTGAACACTGTGTGATGTAGATTGTGTTTAACTGATACTCCGTCCCTTCGCTCCAAACAAATGTTGATAATATGTATATATTACAATATTGAAAGCAGTCATAAGGCCTGATGATGCCCAGGATTAGGCGAATTATTGCTAAATAAATATTATTTTTTATTATATCATCTCTAAAGACCCTAGAAAAAAGGTAAAAAATATAATAGCAAAGGGATTAACTGAAGAATGACCATATATTTTTATACGTTGAGAAACTATATATATACCTTTAAGTTAATACAAGTTTAAGTCAAACATCAAAATATTTTTTTCTCCTGAAAACAAAAAAGAGGGTAAGACTTAAAGAAACGAAAAGGAGACGTCGGAGAAAGCCGGTGTGTGGTGAAGGAACTGGGTAAAAAAAAGAAGGAGTGGGAATGCCGTGTCGTTTATTTTAAAAGCCTGGCGAAGGAGATCTCTTTACGAGGATGGTGAGTCCATCTCGCTCGGTCTCACATCTCAGCCTCCGGTCAATTTGTAAACTTTATCGTCCGTCTCTTTCCAGCCTGCGGAAGGAAGGTGGAGCTCGAGACTGGTTCTTAAAGAGGGGGTCAAACTATCCACCTCGACCTATCGATAACATTCTACTATCGACTTAAACAATCGATGACTCTATTAATAATAATTTAAAATAATGATTCTAATAAATATACGTTTAAAACTACAATAATCATCAACAAAAAGTATTAAAGAATAATAATTCAAACTAAATAAGAATTAGTGGGGTAATTCCAAAAATAAATCGATAGTTTATAATGTGTCGATAGTTAGATGGTCGATAGATGGGTTCTATCTCTAGTATCCTTTATCAGTTTTAAGTCCCGAGTCCTGGTGAGTGGTGCCTCCCTGAGTGGAGGGCTGTGTTGTCCCTCGTATCTGTAAGTCCTTCGCGTGTGTACTGCTCCTAAACGTAGAACGGATGCTACGTCTTTAGCCCTTTTTGGATAGGCCTCGCCTCGCTTCTAGAGGTAATTTAATTGATATACTTAATCAAGGTCTTATATCTAATTATTTACTTTCACTCTAACTTTTGACCCTTCAGAGTACATCTTATCTAGGTCAAGGACCTTAGAACTTTGCTACTTTGTCATTTGTTTTTGTAATTGTATCATTATATATTTTTACCATTACTAAATCAATAAATATCCATCGCCGGTACTAAAAATATACATGATATACTAATCTTCCCTGCCCTTATTCTTCACATTATCTCTACTTAACAAATTTTAAAAATAGTTAATTAATTAAATATGATTTTACATTATAAGTATAAAGAAAATTAATTGTTATTTATATTACACCTAACCATCCATAAATTACAAAATCATAAAAATTAACATAAATATAGTTATAAAACAATAACTTTGATTCCCTACTCTTTAAATGACTGTTTAAAAAACAGCGAGTTGCAATCAGAAAAGTATTTCATTTAGATTTATTATATAGATATTAAACTAAATGTATCATTCTCATAAAACTAACAAATATTTATTGATCACAATATTTATATGAAATATTCAATAATGATGGCTAATCTGAGTATTATGAAAAACTAGTCTATATTAATTATATGAAATTGTGATTGATAAGAAATTGATTCAGTTTATGTTAGTTGTTATCAGAACTAAATAGACGGTTGTGTTATGATGTTTGTTAGTTTTGATTAGTAGATAATGTAGTCAGTTATGTTTGAATGATCATTGTATGTTAGTTATAATTAGAAGCTAAATATCCACATAGGTTATGTTAGTTTTGATTTGTACTAAATATGGCCAGTCATGATGTAGTAATCAGTTTATATAAATTATGATTTGTGGTAAAAAGCCAGTTAGTGTTTTCGTGTACATATTAAATAGCTATTTACCTGTATTTTTCTTAGAGTACATTTCCCCATCAATATTAATTCCTTTTTAATTTCAATTCTAACATTTAATTAAATTTTAACTCATTAACTTCACTTTAATTAAACTTTTATAATTGTTTAACATTAAATTGATGTATTAAGCCCCGACTTTATTAGTTATTTTTTCAAAAGACTGTAGCTGCTAATCTATTTACATTTTGGGTCACTTAATTTATAATCTCCGCTTAAAATATAATTATTAAAAACCCTTACTGTATATTAAAAAAAATACCGGAACGGAAAGTCTTATGACATAGAATTACTCGTTTATTAATATATTTCATGTGTAGTTATTTTTATCTATTTTTTCGTAATTTAACAATAAGGATAAGTGATAGAAAATAACTCTGAAGATGAAATCTATCTATTAATAATAGAGCATTAGCATATTACAGAAATAGCAGCTATTGAATATTTCAGTAATTTTTAGAATGTAATTGTAGTAAAACGTTGAATATGAAAGACCATGGCCATTTCTCTTTAGAATACTAAATCGAGGACGCGTGTCTAAATACAGCAGCTCTTAAGTGGAAATAAATAACTTTTTATTAATATATTAGTTTTATTATTATATTTAAGGTCAGAGGTATTTTTTTAATCCGAGCATTTTGATTACTTTTTTAATTAAATAAAAAATACTTTATTTTATTTCGAACACTATTTTCTTTTAATTAATATCCTAAGTTGTTAAGTATAGAAATTTAAAAAAATATTTATTCGACTAATCGATAAACTTGTCTGCTTAATTTTTTACCTATTTGTATAATTCTCTGTCATATATTGTTTAATAAAAGTTCATGAATAAACCTATATGAAAAAGTAAACAGTATACATAGTACGATATTAACAGTGCAAACAAACCGCAACTGATATGTAAAATAGTAGTTTTAAAAACATTTTTTTTAGATGTAAAAACTCAATAACCACGATTGTTTAAACTTTTCGAATCGTATTTTATTTTTTATTTTAAAATTTTAAATTTTACTCAATATTTTTCGACGGAAAAACGTGCATAATATTATGACACCCAACTAACCGGTAATGTCAGACATTCGTACATAGTCACATTCAGACGTGAAAACAGTTAAGGCCGGTTTTGGTTTTCACGTATAAAATGAAAAAAATATCGAAAAATGTTCTAATTCTGATCAATGCACAGACAAAACTTTATAATAGTAAGTAGAGTAGTTGTTTCCTTATATTGTTTAAATTTGTTGATTTTAGGTCTTAAAGAAAAAATAGAACGCTCCCTTTTGCGCTATTTCGACCCCTCCTTTATTCTCAAGCTGTCTGGCTAGAAGATTACACTACATAGAATTTTGTACGTCAAATTGAAAACATTTTATGAAACTTACTGAATCGTCTGATTCTCGTCAAACTTTCTGCAATTAGATAATGTTAATTTCACTTAAAGATGATAGTGTGTACAAATTTTATTTCTTATATAATATCTTCTAGCCAAGGTTGTTTAGTAAGTGAAATGTTTAACAATTATTTTGGCAATACCTTGGTTTAACATATAGTTAAGTTTCTTCTCTTCGTTGCTGAAATTCATCTTGGATGTATGTGACCTTCCATTTATATAATAGTAGAGTAGTTCTTTCCTTGTATTGTTTAAATATGTTGATGCGATATTACGACCCTTCCTTGGGTAATTCGCATCTTAAAGTCGAACCGGTAATGACAGACATACGTACATAGTCATATTCAGACGTGACAAAAGTTGAGGCCGGTTTTGGTTTTCATAAAATGAAAAAATATCCAAAAATGTTCTAATTCTGATCTATGCGCAGACAAAACTTTATTGTTATGCATATATATACATACATATATATATATATATATATATATATATATATATATATATATATATATATATATATATATATATGTATATATATATATATATATATATCTTTTAAAACTTATTGTTATGCATATATATATATATATATATATATATATATATATATATATATATATATATATATATATATATATTCATCATATAATATAACTTCGAAAAAGGTGGTTTGATTTTTTAGAAAAAAATTGGTTTTGAGGTCAGAGACCTGTCAGAGATTGGCACTTTAAAAACTCCGAGTCTGCTATCACTAAAAATCCTGTCAAACCGGACTTCATCTATATCATGTTCTTAAATGTTACTATGAATTATAAAGAACATCTGCCTTAAAGTAAAACTCTTTCATCAGACAATTATACTTATTAACTATCTACCGTTACTGTGAATGAACTTAAAATTCAATTGCCTTATCAATAACGGAAGCTATATGATCTTTCTGAAGTATGGATATTTTTTATGTTTGCTATTTCAAAATTTCCAAGACAGAAATTCGTTTTAGATATCCAGGGAACATTTTTGCTTGTTCAACAATCACTTGTCTGATTTTAAAGAAAATTTGTGTGGATGGTATGTAATAATTATTATTCTATTGTTAATCTCATATAATTTTCAACCCTCTGCTATTGCCAATTAGTTCCTCTTCCACAGTCTCACAAAGCTTTTTTATTAACACCTACATTTTTTAAAGTACCACCTAATTTTAAGAAATTACTGTTTTTCGATTGTCGCTTCCGGATAGTCCCATATTAATTTTAAGCTTCTCCGCTTATTAAATTTTGCTAAGTTGATACTTTTATCTACGTAAGATCCCAATTATGGGTCTCTCAATTAGTGTGGCACTTTAAGATTCAGCTTCCTCGCATCCTAACACGAACTTCATTGACGTTATGTATTTACAATCTATTATTGTCCAATTTCTATTATTGTTTCCCCCTTTTGCTTCCGAGCTTACCGAAGGTAAAGAAAGCTATATTATTGTTTTGTGAATGAACCAACATTTTTTTGTCTCCGATTTTAAAAATTTTAAGACAGAAATCTGTTTCAGACATCAGGGAACATTATTGGTCCCGTGTCTGTCTGCCGTTCAATTTTGCGAACCAACTTAATATCTTAAAAAGTACTAGTCCATTTTTTTCTTCTAGTTAGTGTTACTGTACTGATTTACATTTCCAGAAAAAAAAAAAATTTTTAGATGTGATTTTTCATCGACGTTTTTAGGGTCCGTAGGCAAAACCAAGGACCCTTATATTTTCCTGCGTGTGTCTGTCCGCCCGTCCTCTCGCGTGCTCTCACGGCTACACCTTTTGTCCGATCACTTTGAAATTTGGCATGTATGTGTCTTGTACCTACCCACATATTTTAAAAATATAGCGACTTAAAAAAAATATTTTTCAAAAAAATTAGGGTAAAAAAACTTAAGGGTTAAATTTTTAAAAACAATTTTCGACACCGTGAGGGGTATCATATGAAAGGGTACGTCGAGCTGATTACAAAAATATATAATTCTTTGAATATAACTTTGATAGGGCGATCATAGGCAAGTTTGAAGTGGGTGTGAAACGTGTCCCCCCCCCCTCTATCTCGCTTATGTGAAGTGCAAAAAATCTGAAAAAAATCCTGAACATTCTTCGACCAAAAGTAAAGATACCACTTTTTGGAGATTTAAAAAAAATATTATTTTATTTATATTGACAAAATACGTTTTTTTATAATTATGGTCTTTTCGATGTATTTATATGGTTGTAGTCCGGTTCAGTGGCAAAAAAATACTTTTTCCGTGGTAGGCTGTGAAATAGTAACTTTAGAGCCTAAAAAACATAGCTAAAATCCATTTTTTCATTACGTGGACTTAAAAAATCTTTTCATTACTCCTAGCTGTAAAGAAAAAATCTTTTACGTCCTAGGCACTAAAAGATTTTTTCTTTACGGCGGGTAGTTGTCAAAACTTCCGTTAGTAGTGCTGCAGTCTTTGTAGAAATGCTTCTAGTACGATAAAAATTCGCTAGATGTCAATGCGTTTTATTTATCTTTTCTTATAGTGTAACCTCATTTTAAGGTTTCTTTTTTTAAGTCTTAAGTATGTACTAATATTTGTTATTATTATATATTGATTAGTGATTAATATTTAATGTTTTTTCATTGCCTGCTACCTCGGAAAAAATAGCATATGCTACGCGACTTTGAAGTGTTTTTTCTTTACCTTGGCAATATTTACTGTCTCGCTTCGCTCGACAGTAAATGTAATTGCCGCGGTAAAGAAAAAACTCACTTCACACCTTGTAACATAATATACTATTATCAGAGTGTGTTTTGAGAATATCAGACCCTCAGAATAGTTCAAAGTAAGCTTTTTAGCAGTTTAAAAAAACACTGTTTATACACTTTACAGTTAAACTCTATATAGTGTGGCCTACGGACCCTCACGGTGTGCTGACTAGCACACACTTGACCTGTTTATTTAATTTCACACAAGGGTTAAATCAGGTCAAGAAAGAGTTAAATTTACATTTTTACTATCTTGAAAACTAATTTTTTTCACAATATAGTTAAATAAGTACGTTGATAGTAGATGTCCCTAATTGACCTACCTAAAAATAAGAGTTAAATAAGTATTTAATCTTCAAAGACGTTTGTGAGTTTTTTACATTATTTATATTTTTGTGGGATAGCACTCTCAAATTTAACTATAATCAACTTCTAGTTGATTATAATCTTGTCGAACTTTAATCAATTTCTCGTTGGCTTACCAAATTTAATCGAGTAATTTAGGCTTCATTTGTGTGCACGGACGAAGTTTTTTTAAAAAGCATTTTTTTAGGACCTGGTGAGTGACCTTAAATCGTATAAATCTAATGAAATCTTATGTTTCATTAGTATCTTATATAAATCTTATAGTTTTCAGAAGTGAGAAAATTTAGTACTGGACACAATGCTGGTGTGTGGTTGTAATAATTTATTTCTATGGATTTCAATTTCCGAGATTAACGGAATGCAAAGAATGTGGAACCCCAATTTGTTAGAATTCATTTTTTATTGTAATTTATTGCGACTGAACACGATATAATGTCCTAAACATATATACGATTATGAAATTATTTTAGACTTTGTTAACCCATTGCAAATTATCATAAATCATTTTTGTTTTTTATAGTTTTTAAATATACAAATTAAGTCCTTATGTCCAAATTATAGAGGCTTTAAGATTTAACTCTCCATTGTAAATGAGTTAGATATTATATTATCAATTTCTTAAATGATTAAATTATTATAAATATCTGTAAAAAAACAAAAATGGATTTTTGCTTGGTCCTAAAATTGTACAAGTAGTTTTATAAAATGCCAGCTCAGTGAATGGAACATAATATAGAAAAATAAAAGTTATTTCTCTGTTATTGACCTTTATGTAAATATTATGCTTATTTTCGTTTTACTTATTAAAATAGAAATAAAAATGTCGAATAAAGTGGTATTTGGCAGACCTGATCTTTTAAATTTTCTTGATTGATTTATTCTGATTTTAGAAAGAAATAAAAAGGAGTGTTTAAACTCAGGAAGGAATAAACTTATAATCTTCAAGTTAAAATCTACTCTCTTATCCAAGAACATACGAGTAGTACATTAACAAATAGAATCCTTTATTGTATCTTACATAAAAATTGTATCACGCTGAGACGTTAATTAATATAGAGGATCATTAAAACGGGTTGTAACATTTCAAATTTAACATAAAAAACACATTTAAACAAAAAGAAGTAAATTGTAAAGGTACTAAATCTTACAACGGTCCCATTTATTTTATTTTATTCAAATACGCGTAACAAGTTTATAATTTTTCAAAAAAGTAAAAACTAGTGAGCTTAATAAATTGGTTTTAATAGTTTTGAATTAAAATTAGGCTGTCAGTGATGTTCTGCTTTTCCAATTTTTAAATTAATGTTAGTCTAAAAGTTGATTAATTTTTTCCACCTACCTTATTGCGTTTGCTTAAAAATCTTGTCTTAATAAGAGAGAAAAAATTAAATGCATGAGTAGATACATTTTATTTCATTACTTAATATAATAATTATATTAGTGGTGTAACGTATGAAAAAAGTGGTCCGAGACAACTAAGTCAAACTTACATACACAACATACACGAGTTCATGATATTACTTAGGCCAGTGTTTTCTATTTATTATTTTTTGAGTTTCCATAGTAAGATTTTATCAAAATTTACCATATAAATAACTTCTCCTCGGCAGGGATTCGAACCCGGCCTCTCTCCGTCCTCGTTTTGAGCTATATTCTCAGGAACTAGATTTTCCCCGGGAGAACGGCCTATATCGTTAGATTCGTATTTAAATTAACTACATTTAAGAATTTTTTATCAAAATCGTCGGAATCTTTTTCGAGAAATAATTTTTTTTTTACGTTTTTTCAGGGTTTGTGGAGACAGGGTTCCTAAATTTGAAGCAACAATTCATTTCTTGAGTTCCTTTGGGGTATTATTTTTCTGCCAAATTTCGTCAAAATTGGCCCAGTAATTTGGGCTTTAGGCATCTGCACACACAGACGACAAACAGACGTTAGACAACAGATAGACATTTTTTAAAAACCACTTTTTTGGAACCTCAAAACGTGTAAATCAAAATCAAATTTTAGTCCCATCAAATCTTTCTCTTTATATGAGAAAGTAAAAATGTAAATTAAAAGAAAACTTTAATCAGAATTAAATTTCACTAATTTTAGAACATTCATAAATTTTTTTAGTTTTTTATTTAGTATTTGATCACTCTATTCTTTAGATTATTCTAGTCTAAGAGTTTTGCAGATATTACTTATTAAGTTATTCGTGATAATGAACCATGGAGAATTTCCATTTATTATTTAACCGCATGAACAAATTGTCTTTTGCGGGCAGGGAATGATTAGCTCGTCTTCAAAAATCATTAGTTACATGAGATCCTGAGTCAGAATTATTGGCCTCGGTCAGGGAACGTTTCTTTTATTCTCTTCCCATTTCTTGTGTTAGACTCCCTATTTTTTTTTCTCCTGAACCCATCTTCCAATGTTTTTCCGTTCATTTTCGAAGGTAACAATGGTAAAGCAAACACCGACGAAGAGGAATAATCTTCGAACAGTGAAAGGTTTCTAAAGGTACATAAGCGTAGTATCTCTCTGGGAGGGGGGGGGGGGGGGCTGGTAGCACAAAGAAGCAGGGTGTTCACGCACGATCTACGTAACATCGTTAGCCGGTTAAAGAGATTACGAGCGGTGTCCTCACACTAAGTCGCATAGCACGCAGTCCAACTCTGGGGAAATGTGAATTTTCAAAGGCCATAGGATTTCACTGACAACTCTGATCCATCTGACCCTCTTAAGACTTTCTAAAATAAAATGCTCCAGCTGTTATCAATCATATACAGAGAAAAGGTTTTGTATTGTTATTCTTTTCTGGTTTGATGCATACTTTCAAGACAAGATTATTGCAACTATTGAGATGTTAAGTGTTAGATAAGGCGTCTGGCTTTTGCAGTCAAACCTTGATAGCAGAATAAAGAAGGCTCTAAATATTATAAAAGTAGCAATCAATATGCCAATCGTCCATAAAGATAAAACATATTGTTGAGTGTATGTCTTGACTACCCAGGTCGTTTCTCAAGATCATGCTAAAAAAATTAATTCTTTTTTGTTGTTTATAAAGTTTTTCCTATTCCATTCAATTCGCCTAGGTGATAGATTCTTTGATATAAAATGTCCTTGATTCGTCTCGGGTAAATTTAAAGGGAAGCTGTTATAGATATAGATGTGCTATTTTAAACAGCTTATTTTTGAGATATTAATTTAATGGTGGCAATTTCATATTAGTATATAAATTTATATGCATTTTATTTATCCCAGGAATTCTGATTCGAGACGTTTAGAGGATATTGATATTAGACAGAATATAGATAATAAGATATCCTTTCTGGCTTTATTATTGATTTGGTAGTGATACATTTTACATTTTTACATGGGAACATTTTTGGTCCCTTGTCTGTCTGTCGGTCTGCCATTGTCTGTCAATCTGTCATTGTCTGTGGTTCTGTCGTTCAAATTTTCCAAACTATCATATCCTTAAAACCACTCGTCCGATTTTAATAAAATTTGAGTGGTGGGTCATAATTAGCCCATTATTGGTCGCATATAAGTTCCAACTTTATGCGCTCATTGGTTTATACCTGATATACATACCTAACTTTTAAGAAATTTGTATGGTTTGTCCAATGTTACCCAAAGATGGTCTCATAATAATTTAAAACGATGAACGTCTGCGTTCATGAACTTGTGCTAAATTCATATTTCTATTCATGTAAAAAATAAATATAATTTTGACGGATTTAAAGAAAGTTGGAAAAAATTCAATAAATTAGGCAATGGGTTGTAAAAGCATTTAATTATTATTAAACTAAGTGAGAAAGCTATGCGCCAAACTAATTGACAAAATATTTTTATATAATTATTTAGTTATTATGAAGTTTAAAGATGGCCAATTCTTACATGTGATAAAGGCGTCAGAAGAGGGAGTGGCTAAATGATTTTGTCAGTTTTCGATGTAGCCCACATTTTTTTAAGGTTTTTTTTTAAATACATATATATACTTATAAGGTTTATTAGCTATTTAAGTACATATAATGAATAATAATTTTTTTTTTTTTTTTATTGTTTTAATTGGGATCTTTCTCAAGTTCCAATCTTAATTAATTTAATTGGGATGAGTCCTTAAACTGTTACCGGTTTGGTCTGATAGACATTATTTATATTTTGATATTATTCAAGGAATATAAGAATCAGGTCAAATTCCTCCAAACTAATTTTGATAATATTATTATTAGTGAATTTAAACGTTTTTAATATAGGGGTTTAGAGTTAAAAATGGCTGTATAAATTTTTTTTTTTTGTTCATAAGGAATTAATTAAGTAGGGTTTGTTTTTAACAAACTAAATACATTTTTACCTGTGAAGATAGACTTCTGAATGACAGGTGATAGAGGCGTGTGTTGCGATATTCTTATTTCCATTGTTTTATAAGAGAGCTTATGAATGTAACCTTCAGAAATTTACATAAAATATGGAGATTTTTTTAACCAACTTTAATAATTGTAGAAAGGTGTGCAAATGGAGTTGTATCAATAGTACAACAACTACGAGCGTCTCTCCTCAGATACATTTTTATTTTTAAAGCTTGTATTTAGCCTCTCGGCCATCTTCAGTGCCTTCATTGGACATTTATAAGTAAATAAATATTAAATAATTCGTGTAAATTGTTAAATTGGTTCAATAAATAAAATTGTTGATGGTGTTTTTACTTTAATGGTTGCATGAAACTGGTTTATCGCAACCAGTTCCCTAGGTGGGCTGATGCACCTTGCCTAATTACACTTTGCTGCAAAATTTAACGAATTTTCGGGCATCAAGAAAATTGTATTTGAACTTTATGTTTTCGAGGTCGCTGAATCCGAATCTGAAGTCAAAATTTCTTCTCTACGTACAGTTTTCTTGGAAAATGCGCCTAAAGTTTTCTCCTAAACATTTAGTTTTCCCAGAAAATGCGCCAAAAGTTCGGAAAAATTGTGTTTTAGGGGGATTTTCGACTCAATTTTTCGCGCAAAAATTTTTTGGGTGTTTTAATATCTTCAAACCATGAAAAACACGAGTCTAAAGTCAAAAAAAATCTGCTGACCTTATTTTTTTTAAGAAAATTGAAAAATACGAAACAAAAAAATAGATTTTTCCTCATATTGAGTCTTTGTATTTCTTAGCCCAGTTAATAAAGGTTTTTACCTGCACCCAATTAGGGGGAATCTGAATTTTTTCCTGATGATAGACCATGATAAGAGGTACATTCTCTCAAAAGTCCCCACTTCTCCCCCTTGTGCTACATAAATTTTAACCTTCTGTGCCTATTATTTTATCTTGCACAAGCGCACAAACATACATTTATTTCGACCTTTATCTTCAAAAGTACTTAACTGATTAATATGAAATTTGGATGGTTTGTCGCAAGTATCCCGCAGATGGCCCTAACTTAATTTCAACCGACTGCGCTCTTTAAATTTTGCTAAATTGATACATTAATTCATAATAGACAGACAAAAAATTGATCAACAGACAGACAGAAAGGGAACCAATTTAGAAAATGTAAAGAGCACAGACGGTTGAAATTAAGTTGGGGTTATCTGCAGGCTACTTGCGACAAACCATCCAAATTTCATAGTAATCAGTTGAGTACTTTTGAAAATAAAGGTCTAAATAAATGTATGTTTGTGCGCATGTGCAAGATAAAATAATGGGCGCAGAAGGTTGAAATTTATATGGGATCAACAATAGGCTAAGTATGACCTACCATCCAAATTTTATTAAAAATCAGAAGTGTTGTTTTTAACACATCTTGGTTCGAAAAAATGAAAAATTGGAATTTTCATCAACAATATCTCGATATCGGTATGTCTCACTTCAAACATGCATAGGTCCTTTTTTGTGCAGAATTATGAGAGAAATATTTTTGTTAATATCACTTCTCTTCAAAAAATAAACAGTTTTGCGTAAAAAGTGAAAAATAATTAAATTTTGAACTTTAAGAGGGGGTGGGGGGGGGGGGGGGGTGGGGGGGGGGGGCACAAGGGGGAGAAGTGGGGACTTTTGAGAGAATGTACCTCTTATCATGGTCTATCATTAGGAAAAAATCCAGATTTCCCCTAATTAGTTGCGGGTACAGCCTGTTTTTGGCCTTTATTGACTGAGCTATTCTATTGTATTTTTCAGTTATAGGTATAACAAATATTTTGTGACTTGTTGCAGACATTAATCTAGAGAATTACAATATATGTGACCAAAAGGAGGTACAAGAAACATTAGAGGGGGGGGGGGGGGGGGGGGAATAATAAAAAAACTTAAAAAAGTAAGGGCTGCAGATTTTTTTTGACTTTACATTCGTGTTTTTCATGGTTTGAAGATATTAAAACACCCAATATATATATATTTTTTTTTTTCAAACTTTTTTTGAGCGAAAAATTGAAACAAAACAAAATAAATAAATTCCCCTACAAACACAATTTTTTCCGAACTTTAGGCGCATTTTCCAAGAAAACTGTACGTAGAGAAGAAATTTTGACTTTGGATTTAGAACACAAAAATACTCTAGAAAAGGACATTTTCATTATGAAGCTTTTTTTTTTGCAGAACAGTGTTTATTTGAGGAGGTTTGTTTTTGGTTTACTTCAGTAATATTCTTGGAGATCAACTCAAAGAAGTGGTATATAGCATTCGTGTAAAACCATACTGGTTCTGGTGATACACGTTTCTCAAAAATTATAGGTATTGTAGCAAGTAATAATCTTCGAAGTTTTTCTGTTCATTGAACCCATTTTATTATTCTATCGATTTTTCATTTGATTGTCAATTGGATCAGTTCCAATAAATTTAAATTATCTCCTAAAATATTTGTATACCAAATTGAAGAAAAAAAAAAAAAAAAAAAATCTGGACGCTTACGTGGGCAAAATTGTCATAATATTTATTATAGCTGCATTCGAAACCAGATCTATAAAAAGTTAACCAGAACCACAATACGGTGACGGTGACAGTTTAATTTGCATTTTTAAAAGGTCAGGAGAAAGGATGTTTGTTTATGAGGATTTTTGTGTGTGCAGGATGGATGGCCTGGAGGTTGAACGGGTACTGCAGAGTAAACTAGTCATTGTACCGGGTGGAAGAGATAAGGAAGGTCGTCCCATACTTATAGTTGCCCCACCTCAGGAACTGCAGTCATCCCAGCAATTACTCGCGAAGGCTCTCTCCTATGCACTTTCAGTATTCAAGTAAGCTGTTCTACAAGTTCTTTCACTGATGCATTACAGTTAACTTAATTAAACTGTACTTTGTATTTTTTTTTAAAATTATGTTAAATGCTTTAGTAAATCATTTCTTTTTAACGCCTGAGCCATTGGCTGGTGTCCATCGTGTAAGTGCTATATAGTCGGTGAGTATATTAGAATTACAATGCTTTCCAAAGTAAGATTAGTTAGTAAATAAGTGAAAGAGTTAAAGTTGGAATTACGTGTGCATGCTGCTTTGTTTATATATTAATTTGGCATGGCATTGCTTTATTATTGAAGAGAGCTTAATCCAATAAATATTTAATATTAATCAAATTAATAGTTAATCATGACGAATTTATAGTTTAAAAGGATGATTTGATTAGACCGGTAGTGCCAGGTAAGGCTCTCACTTTACTTGGAACTTGGAAGGTTCTATAGGAGGGTTCTTTCTTATTCCTAAAGGTGTTCACAGTCACAGCTAGCGGATCGATTCGCCTGTATAGATAACAATATATTTGATGTTTTATGGGATCTGGGACCGAGATTATAATGAGAAAGTTAACCTACGTTGTCTCGGACCAATTTTTTTATTTTGAAGTTATACATACAAAAGTGTGATATTCCTTTGTGCCAAAGTAAATTAGACTAAAGACAAAGACTCCTTTCTCTTAATAGTTAATAACTTTGTTACCCATCCTATTTTTTCAATATTTTATGGATATCAATATAGGTGGGCAACGGGCAACAAACTAAAAGGGGCGCCTCTTTTACTTTGTTACCCACCAATTTCTTTCTATTATGGTGGGAAGGAAGTAAAAGAGTACCGATTTTCTAGTGAAGGACAGGGATGCCTTACACAAATTATTTAAAAAAGGTTGATTAGTGAATTCCTGGTGTGTTCAAGTTAACAAGTTAAAGCTTTTAAAATGAAGTGGTGGCCGTGATAAGTAGGGAAAGAGAGGGGGCTGGACGGGGACGGTCAATTGCAAGCATGTAGAGAAACATTAAATAACTGGGGGAAAGAGTAATTCTATAAAATCTAATAACAACTACACCTAACACGTGACATTCCATGAAGGGGCAGAGGCATAAGCCACCAAATATATGGCCAGCTTATTTTATGGCTAGCTGCCGTGGCCTGTTTTTATAAGGCATTTTAGTTAATTAAAAACACTAATACGTGCAACTTTAAAAGAAGTATTATAACCGGATAAAAATCTAAAATAACGGATATTTGATTAACTTTTCCCACTTCGTGAGGTTACACGTGTATTATTATATTGCAAAGGTATCTTTTATGTTTTATGCTCTTTATTGGGGCTAGACAAATAAACAAAAAAAAGTCTACTATGTTTTTTAACTATGTAATTAGATTGGTTTATCAGGTTTTTAGGGATTTGTATAAAAAGGTGTAGCAGTCACACAAAATAGTAATATCTTTATAGCCTATATTATTAAATTCACAATGTACTAAACTCGTGTAAATTAATAAAGTAGCTTGCTTTACGAATAGGCAATGCAATGTCAAGTTCATTGATATTATTTGAACAAGGTTCCAAAAACAGGATCATAAAAGGAGGCTTCGGATGCGATCCTGATTTAAAGCAGTCAATTATTATGGCAACTCATAAAAGAAAATTGTATTATTAAAACATATTTTGTTTTGATCTAGTGTGGAGTATTCCACACACTAACGTTTAAATCAGAATAAATATTCTTTGTTAGAATAGGTTTCGATCGATGAAAAGATAATAAAAATAAAAAATGTTTTTTACAAGCTTGATGTATGTGTAAATAGTCTAGGGTTGCAATTATAATTTATTAGTTTATATTTTCTTTCACAGAAAAGTTAAACTTATATATTTAAATTAAGTGTCAAGAAATATACATTTATGCATTAAGAATCCACATTCTGAAACTATGTAAGTATACTAAGTGGGAAGCTCTTTATGAATAAGTAATATTTTGCTCTGGTTTAGTTTTTTTAGTGCTGGAGGTTCGTGGGCAGAGAAAGGTAATTATATTGTTAAATGGGGTGCTCAATATAAAATATCCTAAATTGAAGATTTTTTCGTCCAGATATTAATCTTAATTTTCAACCTTTTTACTTTCACACATAAGTAGTATATTAAAAGAGAAAATAATTTAATGGGACTAAACCCAAAAGAAAAAACAAAAAAAAAAAAAAAAAAAAAAACTATAATTATAATAGCAAAATCGAGAAATAATTTTTAGCTCCAAATTTGGGGCGCTACCTCCCAAACATTCTGAAAATCGTGGAAAAAATTATTTCTCAAAAATGGCTACGACGATTTTTATTTTTTTAAAAAAAACTATTTTGTGGTCCATTTAAATACAAATTTAATTATATAATAGAGGACCGGCTTAGCCGAGTTGTTAGCGTACTCGCAACTTCACCGCCTAGTCTAAACACCGAATCCCAGAGAGATGAGACATGTTTCACACGGATGATGACATCGAGTAGATCAGTAATGTAACCGGATCCCACGTCCTGTATAATAATCTAATGATATGCTGATCAGGTCATAAAAGAAAGACCAAAAAAAGTAATAAATAAAATAAAATAAAATAATAATTAGGTATAATAATATAATTAGTTTTTCCCGAGAAAAGTAAAGTTCTTAAGATATTTATTAAAATAAATCCGATTTAGCTTAAAATTTAAAACTAAATGTAAAGTATCATGCGTTGAAGACTTTATAAATATGTTAATTAATAAATGTAATAAATTTGATGTTATGGAATTTAAATTCAGTATCTCTATGTATTGTAAAATTGTTGTCCAAGTTTTTCGAACCTTTTATTAATTAATTAACCTTTTAAAAAGTATTAATATAAATTAGGGACAAACGAAGAAGAAAATATACAAATTAATTATTTCCTATTAGCAATTTAAAAGAAACTTTACTGTTTAATGTTCTGCTGGTACAATTATTGTTTTAATGTATTGCTCCATATAAAATATGTTATGCTAAATTTAGAACTCTTATTGTGATCATTTTTAAGAGATTGCTCTGAAGTTGGACAACAAGTTGTTTAGTATATATAAATTTTAAATTTAAACCCGTGTAGTGTACGTAATAAATTATCATATTAAGTGTCAATAAGGTTAAAAAACGCTTTTAATATTCATTTTTGAGTACAGGCAGCTGCATGAGAATCCTTAAGTTGTTCATGTTTAAATGCCTTGAAACCAGTTGTTGATTTCGCAAACAGGGTAAGGTAAAGAACTTGAAAGGCAATCCTTTTGTTCTTGAGTAACTACTTTGGGAAAAAAATCGAGGATGAGGACAGTGATATTTAAAGGGATTTGTGACGAAGAAGGAGTTAGCGCATCTCAATGATGTCGTGCAACCTCAGAACGAGTTTGAGATTTCTCTCCTTACTTGAACATACTGGAATAAAACGAAGGAATTATTAATGTCGAGACTGCCAAGAGGGATAATGGTCCTAAGTGTGTGTAATCACGTTTTTTTTAAACTAACATTATACTTTCAATAGACAGAATATACTGAAATGATTTGAGGACAAACATAATTTATCCTCAGATAGTATTTATATTAAGGTTGTTTTGATTCTCGGTTTTCTTAGATAAATAAATAGTATTGAGTATTACATAAATTCGATGGTAATTTCGAAGTTCGATTTTTCTTCCACTAAACTTTAGGAATTTTCAATCGAATCAAGAAATAAGGTCGTTTCAATAACAAAAGAAAATCTTTAAGTAAGGTTATTGACAAATTGGTGGGGTTTAGACACATGTGTAATAATACCGAATTTCATGTCAATTATAGTACTATATATATTATAAATTAATATTTGAAGTTGAAAGTGTTGGGTCACTGAGGGGCCACTACCTAATAATTATAAATATTAATATTTGATGTTCGAAAAACTAAAAACTAAAATGTCTACTTATTTAACTTGACTTGTAGACATTTTGTCATCAATGCGTTTCACCCACTTTTTCCAGTACATAAAATGCTGAAACTTTCACAGTTTATGTATTTCTGATGAAAATGTAAATTAATAAATAAAAACCACTAAATCTATATAAAAAATATTGGTAGTTTGTGTCCAAGCAAATTATTTTGATCTATAAATGGAATGTTAAATACATTTTATATATATATATATATATATATATATATATATATATATATATATATATATATATATATATATATATATATATATATATATATATATATACATATATATATATATATATATATATATATATATATATATATATATATATATATATATATATATATATATATATATATATATATACATAAATTTATATACAATATATAAAAAATAAAATTTATTTAACATTTCTAATTATCGTTTAAAGGCCCTACACACGACATCCCAACTGTCGGGACCAACCCTGTTGGTCCCGACAGTTCGAGCGTGTGTAAGCTTGTCGCCGGACTAAAACTGTCGGACCCGACCGTCGGGTGCTCCCCACCCCCAGTTCATGTCAAGTTGGTTCGTAATTGGCGCTGTCGGCCGACTCCTCAACCCGCCAAGCATTGTCGGGGAGTTTGGTTGTGTCTGGTGGTCGTATCGGGTATCGGGTCGTCTGTAGACTAGAAGCTAAATACCACGAAAATTTTTCGGCCGGAAGGTTATAGTCATGGTATAATTGAACTGAACAACAACAATAAAAGGTTATAATAATAGTTTTTATTTACTGCTTCAGTTTTTGTTTCTTTTTCTTTAGCAAAGTTTTATTGGAATTGAAGTGTTTTGCTAATGTGCCTAGTGCCATGATGTTTTTTATTTATTTATTTTTTGTTATTTCAATAAAAAAAAGATTGTTTTGATCACAATTTTTTCGCACCCTTTCAAGAAAATAGTGAGAAAGAGAGCTCGTACTTCGCCAATTTTTAACTTGTGCAAAACACGTAAAAACGTTAGTGTGAACACAGACACCTCGAAAAAAATAACAAATAACTTTCTTTAGCTAGAATTCTGTATTAAATAAAATAGTGAATATATAAATATATAGATATATAATTCTAAAGAATTTCATTAATGTACATGACTACTTTAATTCATGTTAAAAAGGCAATAATGCAGCTTCCATGAAATTTAGGTGAGCTGTTTTGTTGATTTCAAAGATTAATGCGTGATTAAATCAACATTATTTTATACTCCGAGGTATAATAAGTAGTCAATTTTAAAAGTAATGAGTAGTATTATTGTTAAAGAAATATAATAAATTATAAGTCCAATTGAATATTGAAGCTTATTCAGCAAAAGTAAAATATCAATATACTTTATTCAAACAAAGAACACTCTCTTTAGCATTCTTATATTATAAGTCTTAGCCAAGCAAAGTCCAAAATAGTTTTAAGAAATATGTATTATTTCCGAATATGATTCCTGTTATTTAGGTTCATTGCTGTAAATATTTCTGTTTCGCAATTTTTTGGCTGTAAAAATTAAAAGAAAATTACTATTATAATTTATTCATTAATTATAAAGAATAAAAATACTAAACAGTAACGTATTAACATACTATATAACGCATTTGTTCACAAGTTATAACCTTCTCTTGTTGACGAGATGAGGTTCAATTGTAACCATAGAGAATAACCTTTAGATTGAAATAGATTGTAACCTTTCGGCACAAAAAGTTTTCGTGGTTTTTAGCTTCTAGTGTGTGTAGGACCTTTTACTAGTGATTCCATTTGTAGATCAAAATACTTTACTTATAGACACAAACTACCAATATGTTTTGAATGTCAACACTTAAAACCGATATAAATAATTGGCAATGTTTGCTTAGAAAATTAATGTGATAATAAGATATTTTTGAGTTTTCTGCTTTGAAAACAATTGTTGTCAAAGCAAGCAGTAATTCAATGAAATAATGTCATTCAATCAAACATTTGCATATTTCTATTCACAATACTCATGAAATTATATTAAGAATCATTTACTGCCGTTTTATGAATTAGTTAAATACATTGTACTTACAATGCATTATTTATAAAATATTATTTAAAAGAAGTTTTTTTTTCGTATAAAATATAACATAAAATGGTTTATAGTGTTCATCAACAAGTGTCGTAATATATAAGAGTGGCATTAATGAATTCATATCTATGGATTTAAGAGTTGGCAGTGTCAAGATTTAAACATGGCATTGATCCAGCTTTCTAAGAAGTACTTTCAGAATACTTACCCTTATTTGGGTCTGACTTGAAACAAGGATTCGGGTATTAACCTTGGAGGAATTAAAATGTACTATCTCTTAAGGATTGGTATTTTTAATATCCGTGTGTCACTGCTACATCATAAAATCCAATTGAAATGATTTCTGCTTTCACTTGTTACTCGATAGTGTCTTAATTCATGAAGGTAGGGAAGCCGGTTTAAGAGGAATAAAACTCTTATCAAGGATGCTTTTTACTTTATTAGAGGATTATAACGAAAGTTTCAACTTTCGAACGGTCAGTGACTCCCCTTTATTGCGAGTATCTTGTGCACTGATTACTCTGGTTACTCAACATTATATTGTTCAATGTTGCCACAGCTCTCAGTTATTTGACATTCTTTTATTTGTCTCTTGGAATTTTCCTTGAGTTTAGTTTTTAATCAAGTATAAATAAAGAAGAAGAAATTAAATATAATATTTAGAAAATTTATTCAGAATAGACAACATAAGTGTTCAGCTCTGGTATATTATTTTTATTGTATTTTCATTAGAATAGTTATAAAAATGATACGAACTATAGTTCAGACGAATACATCGTCAACAATATATTGAATGTATACGTCCGAACTATGTATTGAATGTAACAATATGTATGTAATCGTCCGGACTATAGTTCGTATAATTTTTATAACTATTCAAATGAAAATACCATACAAATAAGCTTAAAGTCTCCAAATTCAAAATTTCAAAATGCGTTCCAGACATCAGGGAAAATTTCATTTGTTGTCTACTTGGAAACATGTATTGCAAACTGTGCGACTTAGATTTTTTTTCGCTCTCTTTTTCTTGCGAATGTTTTATATTGCTTGCGATTTTAGCCACATGAATTGATTTTCATAGATTATCATAAGTACTTAAACATACTTCTTTACTTCTTTGTGCTTCCTGAAGACGTTGATCCCTTAAGAATGAATCTTGTTATCTATGTATCATATAAAAGCCAAACACCACTCACTCACTTATTCATCCATTACCATATCTCCAGAACGGCAGTAGTTAGCGGGCTGCAATTTTGTATGGTGGTTCCCCTTACACCCTAGGTGCTCGCTAAGAAACAGTTTTATAATCCGCAAACGTTATTCAAGATATGGCGGACGCAAATTTTAAGTTAGTTTTGGAGGTTTATTGCGGCTAAACGATAAGTCGTATCGAAAAACAGATTGCCCCTGCAGTAACTGATTTTAAAAGATCTACAACTTTGGTCCAGTTCTATCTTAGATTGAGCTAAATTTGGAAAAAAACAAAACAAATAAACTTTGAGCTCTTGGCGTCCACAATTGTTGGCCGATTTAATTTCTGATTGGGGCGCTTAAATCTATTTAAATCGAGTATTTATTATTCTATTAGTTTGTCTTTTTTGCTGGGGAAAAGTAGTAGTGCTTATAAAGAAAAAACAAATTTAAAAGTAAATAATAGTACATTATGCGTCTAGTGCGGAAAGTAGCATTTTGCATGCGAATGTGGAGTTAGCACCCGAGCGACAGCGGGAGCATAGCAAAATGCAGCTTTTGTACGAGTTGCGTACCGTACTTTATCTACGATTGTTGGATTTTAATAATAAATACAGAAAAAACAGTTACTTTTGTTACAACAGTTAATTTTATTTTTATGTTAACTATTTATTTAATTGTGTTATTATCATATTTATTATTATAGGCATTTTTTGAATAGGTTCTTAAAGCTATATTAAGTAAATGTTTTAATTTATTGAAGACAATATTTTAGTTTATTTAAATTAATTTTAAGTTGTGAGTTTTAGATGTTGTAATGAAGTGTTTCAATATATACAATTATAATTTCACCACAGCCTTAACTATTTATGTTTCAAATTCAGGGCGAGTGCTAGTTATATATAAAAATTTACTACAAACTCTTTTCAGTCGACTTTGTTTAAAAGTTCTTAAACAAATTACCTTTGTTTTTATAACTTAAACTAACTTATATAAACTTTACAGTTTTATCATTTCCTCGAACGATATTTATTATTACGTTACCAAGTTGAAACCACGAATACGTAGCTCAATGATACATAGCTCACTATGTAGGCCGTCACATGTGTAAGATCAGGCTTAAGGTCGAACCATTGATAAATTAGTAGTTCATATACACCAGACAAACTTTTTTCGACATTACTGTCTTACTAATAACAGATAAATAAGTTTAACACAAAAAAACTAAATAGTATAGTGAGTAATAAATAAATTGCATAGTGATTTAATTAGGACCTGTAGATATATAAGAGAGTATAATTCATTCATTAGTAATAAAAATCTGTCACAGTGAACATAATAAACTTTTAAATATAAACATTTCTGCTTTAAATATTTCCTTTAATCGTCTTATAAATTCAAGAAAATAAGTTAGATAATAGTATTTTTAAGTCGACCTTTTCATTAATCAGTTCCATTTATATCATAAATAGTTTTATAGGGATTATCTTTCATTTAACTAAATTTTTATGCATTAACTTGAAATAATTTAACCTAGATTTCTGTAATATTTAATAATTCTGGAATCTCTTTCACTTACTATCGTGATAAGATGCACGATCACGAATTGATTATTAATAGCTATTTTCTCTTGAATTTCACCATACACCCGCATTTTCTTGAATATCTTAAAGGAAAGATCAACTAAAAATTTGGGAAAGGTTAAGGCTTCCGAAAACGTATGATTTGGTTTTGAGAAAAAAAGTAATTATCTTAAAGTGAATACACTGAAAAAAATAGTATTATTTTTACAAGTTTAAGCTATGCTTGTTTCGTCTATTCTTGCGGCAGTCGTTATAATAGTTGTGATAATGAATTTGTTCTTGCAGCAAGAAATAATGCTTGTTAAAAAAATAAGCCTATTCTTGGTATTAGAAAGCAGTTATACTTGTTTCAAAAATAAAATTAAACTTGTCCTAATAGGTAACTGTTTGAAGTAATATTAGCTATGGTTGTTAATAGTATAAAAATCAACTTGATAGTTATACTCGATACAAAACTAAGCTAAACTTATGGCAAGAAGTAATAGTTTTATAAAATATTAGTTCGTGTTGTTGTCAGTATAAAAATCAGACCGGCACTTGTACTTGTTAGCAGTATTTGGCTAAATGCTGTAATCGAAATAAAGTATGAGTAATAGAATAATAATAATAATATTGTTTGTTTATTGTAACGATTTCTAAATAATAAAAAAATAAATTATAAAAACAACAAAAAGCTTAGCTATAAGCCGTCAGCTGGGAGTTGGAGGCAGATATAACATAATACATATATGATCATGATCATATATAAATGAAGTGCTTACTATTCTTTCGTTACTATTGTTTATAATTTGGAAGTGAAAATGTCTACTTGTGCGATCAATATAATTGGTGGTGAATTTCATCTTTATATATACTTAGGACACCCAATATATATTAGGTAAGTATGTTCTTATTTTTATGTTGCTATTCGTTTTTATGTAGTTATTTATGGTGTACCATATAATATCTTAATTAGTTCCTGAAATATCATCATGTTGTTGAGATTTTCGGTACAGCCTTACAAATATATTTGACAAGAAGAAATAGTTTAATTTGTATAGGCATGACATTTTGACTGGTGGAATTAACAAACATATTGTTAGTCTTGAAACAAGTTAAGTTATACTTGATGTCAAGTATAAAAAGGGAGAACCCAACCTTAATTTTATTACTGTTTCCAGAATAATTTATTTTTGTGATAAGAATAAAATGAACCAGTATTCGTTCTACAAACGTTATTTAGTGTAGTGACAAGAATATTAGGATTGCTACAGCGACAAAATTCAGGAGGAGTAGGGGGAACCCTAATACATCCACGCTTTAAAGACGTGGGAACTTCAGTTTAGTTCAAAACGAGGTACCGGCTCGAAACTACCTATCTTTTACACCTTCTTTTCATGAAAAGTAAATTTTATTAATTATTAATCATTGTGAAGTTAGTGATATGTCTCCATGTAAAAAAAGGTAGTAATGGTAAATGGAAAGTCCCTTACAGTTTTTAATAAATTTAATTGTGTTTCTATTTTAACCCCCACTTCACTGATGATAGCTTTTCTTTGAGTTGTTTGTAAATATGTTTATAAATAATAGCTTTGAAAGAAATATATTATTTTCTTATTAAATTTCACTTTGTGACATATAAAAGTACATACATATAAAAAAGTAAGTGAGTACATAATTGTTTTTTTATAAAAAATGAATATATACTATTTTTTTTTTTTTAAAAAGTAGTTAACTTTTCTTTTTATCATTTTTATTTTTTTTAAAACATTGCTATTTTAATTTATTGTATTTTTACTTTGTTTTACTTATTATTTACTCTAAACTAAATTACTCATATTTGTACTCATTACTTTTTACTAAATTACTTATTTGTTTTACCTGTTTATTGTAAAAATTTTAAATTGTTTTAATAAATAAATAAATTTTACTCAATCTTTTTATCCTACTCTATAAAACATTTTTAACCATTGTAATATTTTTTTTTTTGGTTTATGATTTGTTTTATTTACTTAAATTGTTTTTTTTGTATCATTAAATAAAATAATATAAGCTTTTTTTAAATTCAATTACACTTTACTTTTTTTTAAAGAAAAAAAAGTTCTCTCAGAGAATACAGATTAGAATTTTAACTTGTACCAACATTATTACACATGCCAAGTGGTCTTTGCATCTTTATCATGATCATTTCTTCAAGAGGAAATGTTCTGGGTCTGTAGTAAATTTTGATATTGCTCCAATGGAATTACTAAATGTTGAGGATTCTAATTTCACACTGTCTTCTTTTTTGTGTACATGCATGGGATGGCTTGTGTGAAATTAGATTGCTCAAAAAGGAATCTCAAGGTTTCCTATAGTGAACCTATGATATTACCTGCTGTAGAGGTATGCAATGAAGTGTATGCAAATACTACTTTAAGTGTAATAAAGGCAAGTACAAATATACAAATATTTACCGTATTCTCCAAGGGAACTTACCTTAATCCTCCAACAACTCCATTAGATTTCCTGGAAACATGAAGATAGGTTGGGGAAGTACAACTGTGGCATGAGGAAACAATAAAATGGTTCCTACAAGTATAACTTAAGCTAGGAAGAAGAATTTAAGATTTATAACAGTAGCACCCTATACTAGTATCGACAATAATAAGGGTTCAATTCAATTCTATGTTACACTTCATTCAGTAACAAATTTGCTTAAGCAGAGTAAAGATAATTCTTGGTTGAAGAATAACAAGTCCAGCGGCAATCTTAATTTAGTGTAATGTCAACCCCAGTAAAGTATATTTGAAGTGAATAACAACTATAAGTTGTATATGCACAAGAAAAGTTATCCTTGTCACAAGTTCAATTAGGCCTTTCTAACAACCATAACAGTTGTTAAAGGTAAGGATACTTAAATTTTATGCTTATAGTAAGAAAAAAAAATTAACTTATAACAACTCTATAATACTTGTGACAACAAAAAGTCTAACAAGTATAACCATATTCTTATCGGGACTCTACAATTCTTGGTTCACAAATAACCATAATTATTACTTGTGACAACGCTATAAGGATTGTCATCAGTATACATTTTTTTCAGTGTAGCCTCATACCTCATGAGATATTAATGATCTAAGAGTTTTTTTTTGTTTTTTTTCAAATTTGGCTTCGTAATATGTGATTTTGTGTCCTGCAAAAAACGAAGACAGAAAGCCGTTAAACGACTTCTAAAAAAAAGAAGACATTATTTACGGCGCTATTCATAAAACACTGTAAGAATGTGAGCATGTAGGTGCTAGAACGGTGAATACTGTTGATTACTCATAACCGTTAGTAAATTACCCTTCTGCCATTTCCTCATTCTTTGTGTCCAATGTATTTTCTTACTATAAACAATCTGAGAATGTGTCATTACCCTTTTCAGCTTAACAAAATATAATGGATATTTTTTAGGGCCCGTAGGCAAAACCAAGGACCCTTATATTTTCCTGCGTGTGTCTGTCCGTCCGTCCGGTCGCCTGCTCTCACGGCTACACCTTTCGTCCGATCACTTTGAAATTTGGCATGTATGTGTCTTGTACCTACCCACATATTTTAAAAATATAGCGACTGAAAAAAAATATTTTTCAAAAAAATTAGGGTAAAAAAACTTAAGGGTTAAATTTTTTTTCGACACCGTGAGGGGTATCACATGAAAGGGTACGTCGAGCTGAATACAAAAATATATAATTCTTTGGTTATAACTTTGATAGGGCGAGCGTAGGCGAGTTTGAAGCGGGTGTGAACGTGTCCCCCCCCCCTCTATCTCGCTTATGTGAAGTGCAAAAAATCTGAAAAAATTCCTGAACATTCTTCGACCAAAAGTAAAGTTACCACTTTTTGGAAATTTCGAAAAAAATATTATTTTATTTTTTATTGACAAAATACGCTTTTTTATAATTATAGTCTTTTCGGTGTATTTATATGGTTGTAGTCCGGTTCAGTGGCAAACAAATACTTTATCGGAAGTTTGTTTATGTGTTTTGAGAATATCAGACCCATAGGATAGTTCAAAGTAAGCTTTTTAGAATTTTAAAAAACACCATCAATAGGGTACTCATTCACTCTCCTCCCATTTTTTTCTCGATTTTCCCAAGCTGTCAGAGTTAAGAAGTATAATGTGTTTACTATACTTAAACTATACAGGGTTGCCTACGGACCCTGGCTGTGTGCTGTCTAGCACACACTTGACTTGTTTATCTCCAGTATAGTTCCATTAGTTATTTACTAACTCTTTGGCACAAAAGCCTGAGGAGGGCCTAGGTCTGCCAAAGGGATTATATAACTATAAATGTAATGGACGACACGAGGTTAGAGTGTCGCTCTAATAGTTGTATAAACCTTATAACTGGCAGTCATAACAAGTTAGTTGCCACTTCTCATAAGCAGTGACGACTAACTGGTTGTACCCATTTATATAACGGTGCTAGGTGAACACCAAGCGATAAGGCCCTGCCCAGGAATTGAACCCATCTAAATGGTAACATCACCCTATGCTGTCTAAGTGTATTGATCCGAGCTACCGAGGCCCCCTAATTAACTATAAATTAATTATTTTTATTTGTATTTTTTATTATTATTTATTCATGAATTATAAAAACTTCCTAGTTGTTTGTAGAAACCAAATTATTAATAGGTACAACTGTACAAGAGAAGTTTTATCATCCTTTGGGATTGGAAAGCAATATTTAAATCAAATTAGAATTAAAGAAGGGAAATACAAAAATACACTTCGATGGTGGGATTTTAAACATAAATCTTTGGATTTCTTCTGCGACGTCAATAGCTAGAGCATTGAACTGGAAATCAATAATTTAAAATATTTTTTTGATCACTGGATTGTGTATTTTATAAGAATTTCTTTACTAGCAAGTTGTTCTAATAATTAAGGAGGTGAAAAAATATAGTTACTGGGTCAAGTTTATTTATATATTCACATCGATAAGGTTAAGGCCAAAGCGTGCTTAATTATTTCCGGCCTTTCCTTCTTAGAACTCAGGACCCTGTGTATGTATATGAATTTTATATTAGCCAATAAAGGAAAGAAAGGTACGAAGTGTACGTGAATGATGTAGTATAATCCTGCAGTTATTTTTCATAGAATAATGAATATTGGACTAAAATTTCAATTGAAAAGTTAGCTCTAACCAAAATATTTATTGTATTAAATTCATTCAACGTAGATATCAATGTAAGATACATCTAGCTCGGTTGGAACCCTGTTCTACTCACTTTGTGGTTATATCTTGTGCCTCCCCGCCTCCGAGGTACCCCACCTTTTAATAGGTTATTTTGTAATGTTAAGAGTATACACCATTATTTAAATATAGATAAACTTACAATTATATCTAAAGCCTTAGTTTATACTAATACTTAATTGTTAATTTGCTTATATGAAAGAGTTTTGAAACTAAGACCCTGTTAATTAATTTCAGTGGCGAGACTCGAAACAACGGTTTGACAGTGGTGGTTTCGGCTCAAGGGAGAAGTTGGAGGCAAACTCGAACCTTCGTCCGACATCTAATGGAATCATTGAAAGATGAAACGACCAGTCTTATAGTTGTGAGACCTGAAGCCTTCTGGGACAAACGAGTCGATCACTGTACGCGCCTTCACTCTCACAGAGATGTAAGTACAATGGGTTCCGATCAATTTAATTTTATAAAACAACTTGTCATTTCGTTTTATCCATGTAGATCATTTGAAACCTCAATTGTTTTACCAATTAATTAATTCAACACGAAATCAACTACCCTTTTTTCTTAGTTAAATTAGGGTCGTGCGCTATCACATCCCTTTCACCTTGAGTCCTGTTGCGTTGGGAAAGTTGACCCCTGATGTTATAATTATAAAAGCATCAGGGGAAGGTTTTAATTTATTCTTGAGAAAAAGCATACTCCCTACTAATCTAATTAAATTTAAATTTATAACATATAATAAAATGTATTCTTGTTATACTTAATAGAAAATTAGAAAATAGAAGTTTTTTTGGGCGCCAAAGGGGAGTGTAACATTTATCATAAACCAACACTTTGATTTCCAGATATGGTGTTTTTTTAAAAAAAAAATAAATAAAATGGTTGTGCGAGAAGTCTCATGTAAATAAGGGTTTCGTTAACATAAAATTAGTTAGTATAAGGGGGAGGGGGAGGGGGGGGGGGGGGGGTCACGCAAAATGGTGATGCTTTTTGAGAATCATTGGCGTGGAAAATTAAACAATTTACATAAGTGATATATATTTTTGTAGGCACTCCTATAGATTGTTACTCCCTAAAAAACAGGGGAGTAACAATCTAAAGAAGGTGTACGCAGAGTTCTTCTTTAGACTGTTTTCCCCTTACAAAAGCAGAAGTTTGATATTCCTTTTTCCGAAAGTATTTTGGACTAAACATCTCTTTCTCAATAGTTATTTAGTCAAAGTCGTTTATATTTTAAAAAACCATAGGGAAGTAACATTCTAAAGAAATTCCTTGTTTTTATCTACTCTTTAATACCTTTCATTTGATACCCACTAAAAATTTTATTTTTGTTTTCGCGTGACATGAATTATCCGCCATATTAGATCAAATCAAATTGCTATTTTTATTTATTCTATGGCCCAGCAGATCGGTCATTTTTTCATATTTATAGTAACAGCAGAAAATTAAACAATTTCCACGTGTTACTATAGAGGTAGGGGTTCCTGATTCGATCCCCCGGGGGTCACAATGGTTTTTATTGGTAGTAACGAAAAGGCAAATCAAATTTTTTCCGGACATTTTCATCGACCTACCATAAGGTATTAGTGTGAATTTTTTCAAAATTTTAGAAATAGCTGTCATAGGGTAATTGGGGGGGGGGGGGGGGGGAGGGGGATTTTTGTTCGTATATTTCGACTTATAAATACAATAAAATTAGTAGCTTTCATTTGATACCACCCAATCAAAATTTTAAATAAAATAGTAACAGCAGAAATATAGTTGGGGGGGGGGGGGGGCACGCAATTTTTTTTTTTGACAAAATGGTATGAAAAATTAGACACTACCCGCAAGTGATTTATATTTTTGTAATCTACTCTTCAATACCTTTCATTTGATACCCCACTCAAAATTAAATAAAATAAATTTCGCCTGACTAGAATTATCCGCCGTTTTGGATTTGAACAGCTTATCATTCGCTATATTATTCCTGTGTACGCGTCAAAATTATCTTTAATTCTGCAAAGTTTCATGTTTTTATCTCTTTTGATTCAAAAGTTATTAGAACTATACAAAGTGACACAGAGAGTCACAGGAACGAACCTATAAGGGTTTTTTTGTTTTTTTTTGTTTTACCAACGAAACCGCTGAAAACTTAATAAATGTATATAATCTTTTTATTGGTACATTTATTTATTTTTTAAATTTAATATCAATGATTACCAAGCTCTAAACTCCAGCTGTGAGTTCGAATCCCAGAGAGATGAGACATGTTTGACACTGATGATCTCATCGAGTAGATGAGTAAAGTGGTCGGATGATAACCCCGACCACTCACGGATGATAACCCGCCTAGGTCATTACAGGAAAATTTACCTATAGGCTGTTGAACGGGACTAAAACAAATAATAATAATAATAATAATAATGATTGGGAAATGAAACTTATACACAAATGTTTACCATTTTAAAGGTATAAAATTAACTAGGTTATTAAGGTATAAGGTATTACACCTTCTAACTGGTATATAGTTATTAGTGAGAGCTCAACAAATGTCTCAATCGAAAAATTTTACTTTGATGAACATTTACTACTAAAAATATGAAAATAAAATAATATAGAGAAATTTATGATTAAAACGCGTGGTATATGTTAGAAGTATAAACAACTGCTACTCTTCAAAAAATTAGTGTTTGCTAGTCTATACTTGTTTGATCATAAGTGTTAAGGAGATCTGTTTACCTCTTATGGACCTAAATTTATGGTTTACCTAAATAGATGATTAATTCTTTAAACTCAAACTACGCTACAATCCCGATATTTCGATTTTATTTACAACCTTCTTCATGGATCTAAACAAAGGAAATAGAAAATAAATTACTTAAAAGCAAAGGTGTACCTATGTTATTGTCTGTAGGTTATTTTGAGCCGCGTTAGAGATTGTGTGAATCTCGAAGCCATTACAGGAATAATTTTCAAGGGAGTTGCTCATGATGAGAATGTCTATAGACGAGATCTAGACTTTTCTGGTCTTCTTTTGCTGGCAGTTTTTTAAGTGTTTGTTCAAAGTATTTTTTTAGATGTATAAGAGTTTTATGTAAATATATAATATAATTGTCTTAATTAAAATCCCACATTATCGAACATTTATTTTTGGAAATGTTGAATTAGTGATGTGGCGAATAAAGAACTCACGTAGAACAATACTCCCATCAAGAATGGCCATCAGGAAAAAAATTTTAAAAGAGCATTAAAATGACATATGACATGCCTTATCATGAAAGCCATATTCGTTTTCAAAATGCCGGCAAAAAAGGAAATATTTGTAACAGTATTTTTCTCATTCTTTTCATACTTTTTATAGCCTTTAAAACGATTTACAACATGTCATACTGACTAAAAAAACAGTTTCTTTAGCCGTCCGCTATATTAGCCACCATCTTGGAAATATAAAATGTGAAACTTTTATTATTACATATACATTTCCTGCTCTTCAAGACTATGTATGTCATGCTGACTAAAAACCTTGTGCGTTTAGTCGTTCACCATATTGGCCGCCATCTTAAAAAATATGAAGTGTGAAATTTTCAAAAAAAGAACTGTACAGTTGTCACAAATGCTAACACCTGCGCCCAATTTCGTTTAAATTGGTCTATTTTTATACCAGTTATCAAGAGGCAAACACAAAAACTTTTAAAACCCCGATTCTCTGAAATGAAGAACGCATATGCTCGATCAATATACTCATATGCATAATAGTAAAACCAGTGATTGTTTGTTTTTCTTTACATTCTTTATATGAAACGTTGTTGTTACTTATATGTTATACTCTACTTTCATGTTTCTCAACAATAGAATTGTTTTGTGCTAATATGATTCGTGATATGAATGAAATACTAGAATCATATGAATGAAAATACGTCCTTTAATGATTTATGAATAAAAGAACAGAGTTGTATAATAAGTAGAAATTCAAAAAAATAATTCATCCTTTATCGTATATCGTATAATTCATTCATATTTCAATCATGAAATGATGTTGTCTAATACTCAATGGTATCATTATACAGTATAATGATAATGCGAATGGGTCGATTACAAACAAAGGTCTGTTGGGAGTTGAGAAGAATTTGTCTACCTCCGCATTAATGCTCTGGCATTGTGTCCTGCCAACCTACTACCATTATACTTAGTCAATTGAGAAGACAAGTTAGTTTTCTTCTTCCTCGCGACTCGACACAACCCGATCCTTTTTCTGCGACGAATACGACATAACTCTTTCAATAATTTTCGATAACACTAGTTACACGTTCATACTAAATTTTATATCTATAAATTTTTGTTTTAAACATTTTAACTTTTTGTTGGTAGTACCTATTATATAAATGTTTATTATAGTCTCACCAAATGTTTTATTATTAACTTATTAGTATTTTGATTGTGTAAATTAATTTTACATTTCCTACGTTATAAATATCATCTGTTTCTTCTTATTGTGATGCCTCGATCACGTAAGGTAAATAATTATACCATTTATTTCTTTAAAAAAAAAATTAAGAATTAAAATGTTTTTTTTGTTTTTTTATTATTCAATTGTATACATTTTTGATAAAAATCAGCTCCGAGAAAATCCTCTTTAAATTGTTTTTTCAAACAAGTAACAGTAAATTAAGGTTTAGCTGAATAATATTTTTTTTATGACCGTAAATTAATTTTTTCAATTGCGATTATTTTTATAAACAACCTAAAAAATGAAAATTCCCAATGAAAGAAAAAGTTGTAGTTTTATTAACTTTTTAAAAATATTATACTCGTTTGAGCGATTTCATTAACCAGGTCTGTAGAATCAGTTTACTTTCCTACTTATCTACGTATTTAAAAATAAATGTGTTTCTCAGCGCTTATAAGTAATCAGTAATATTAAACATTAAATATATAGAAAGCTAATGTATATTAAGTATTAACTCTTGTGATGAAGTTAACAATTTATTTAATCTGACAACAAGTATCTAATCTATATTAGTATTCTAATAATAGGTACATATCCTAATATGTATTTCGAAATCTTTAATATTTTATAATATTTAATCAATTTTAAACATTAAACCAACTATTTAGATCAAATCAAATCATGATTAGAAACGTAGAATAAATAAAAGAAGAACAAACAAAATGAAGCAAGAGCTGTAATTTGTCATGTTTAGAATTCCTGAAGGTTCAATGTGTAGCAGGCGTGTGCAATGAATTTTAAAAGTAAAACAGCAATAGAATGCGATTGTTTACCGTTTGTTCGACAAGATAATTATGTAAAGGTATTCTTTCTTAGAGTACTTGACTTTAGTAGGTTGTTATGGTAACTAGAATTTTGATTAACTAAAGAACACATACATATAATGAAATTTGATATGTGGCACATTGCTTCCTCGTTTCCTATTAAATAGGAGTTAAAAAATTAAGTATAGTGAGATAGATTTCCAAGTATAAGAAAGTATTACTAAAAATTAGGTTGTAAGTATGCGCGAGGAAAATCAGTGTGAGCAGAAGATTGAAAAATTAAAATGGAACCACCTATGGGCTATCTATCATACAATATGTATATATTTAAATTAATTAGATTTTAGTAACAATTGTTATGTTCTGTTCTAGCCTCTTTACATTCCTGCATCAAGATTAAGTAAATACGTCGAGCCATCTCAGTTGCCCGATGATCTAGGAGGTAATTTGAATTACGATCACGACAGATGGATTCAAGGCAGGCTGGTAAGTCAATGAACCAATTATATAAACTAATTATTAGTTTTAAACTAATATTTCAAATACTACTTTCCTATTGAATAAGATCAATCTAAAGCATGTTTACGAAGCAATTATATTCTGAACATTATTCTCCTAATAATATAACTAAAGACAAGAGAATGATGTAAGCGATTGATAAATAAAAATGTATATAACATAAAAAAATCAAATTATATTGAATTATAATTTCAAAACAATCATTTATAGCTGTTCGTCTAGTGTAATTTACTCTGTTCGTAATTATCTTTGGATCATTTGCAATTCTAATTGGTGTTTTCTTCGTCGATTTAAAAATGTATCATTATACTTTATGATTTGCGTTCGATTGCGCTAATGTTACCCTATTGTATTATAAGAAACTGTTATATTTTTTTTCCTTTGCGTCAGATTGTTTATTCTATATTTTTTAATCTTTATAGAGAGTGGAAAGGTTCTTCAAGATGAACGGAGAAGTACAATCAGAACTAGAGCGAGTATGCAGAATTCTGACAGGGGCTAAAGAAGGTACAAACAACGCCGCCAGAACCATGACCCAGACTTCAGCAACTTACAAAAACACCTGTCAACTAGCAAATCTCCTTATTAGTGATGGTACAGTCGCTTTTATCATTTTTCTAGTCCAACTTTTCCATTTCTTCTTTGGAAATGTAACGAGTTAAGACATCGTGAATGAAAACGAGGTAGCCCATTTTAAACATACTACATTGTATTGATGAATTAACATTAACTAAAAATATATTCATTGAGATTGTTATTAAAGATGAAGGAAATGTTCAACTTTCTCAAATCATATTAAATGAAGTGCAAAGTTTTCTAAGTAAATATAGTGTATCTATCTTAATAGTGCGTATCTAATAATTTACAAATCCAAGCAGACATTAAGCTTTAATTTCGGCAATGAATTCGTTCTTTTTACAGAATTTAGTGAAATAATCTGATACAAATTTTATTATAATTTTATAGATAAATTTGTTATATTGCTGTAAACATTTTTTTGAAAATTTCCTCTCCTTATTTTAAAATCTGGAGGTTTAATTTTTTGTCTAGAGTCTCAAGAAGAAAAAACCTTGACAAAGGTATAAAACCCCTCTATACGTATTTTTTCGGCGTATTATTAAGAGTTGTACTAAAGAAGTTTTGAAAACGTGAATTCATTCTGCAATTATATTCTGAACATTATTCTCCTAATCATAGATAATGATGTAAGTGATTGATTGATAAATAAAATTTATCATTTTTAGAATTTAAGTCCGCTTTTTATAGTTGAGTCCACCGTAGTTTGATAGTTTAGTCCGCTTTTGAATCAAAATCCAGGTTTTTTTAAACGAAACGGCGCCGTTTGAGTTTCAAGTTGTCTGCTTTTGAAGAGAAATTGCACTTTGGATTTTGCAACTTGAACATGGCAACGATTTAGCTGAATGAAACCTCCTAATTGTAAGCTATTAGGTTATGTGTCCAATTTTGAAACTAAAATATTATTATTTATTTAATTTTTACCCTTTTACTGATCGTTTCTGGTGCAAATGGATATCAGAATCTGATGCCCCAGCCAAAAACATATAAGAATCAATCTATAACTAAAAGTCGAAAAAAGTACCTATATCAAAATCTCCGTATTTGATATAGGCTCCTTACTTATATATGTACTGTGTATGTGAAACAACAAAAAAATATATTTAAGATAAGATTATTACTATGCACTGAAAAAAACCCGTAAAATTTAATATAATGATAATGTTAACATATTAAAATTAATTTCATATGAAACCGAACCAAGTTTTTTGACCCATGAATCTTTTAAATACTTGATTTTCATTTAAAACAGGTCTCTTTAACGAGCTCTTTTAATCTTTTATTTATATCATGTTTATTATTCTGGTTTTATCCTTTCAAAACTTGCTTGTGTTAATGTAAATTAATAATAAGAAGATATAACGATGTATTATCTAGATACGTACTTTTTAATTATAAATATATCCTAGCAAATTATCTTTTTGAAAGTTGTAATTGTGTATATACTAGCCGGTTTTGGCCAAGCCATCAAGCTACCATTTTATACTTGTATAAAAGGTGGTACTTGTATAGAACCTGATACTTTTATTGGAGCAGGTTATTTTCATAGGAGATGGTAATTGTTGGATTACCAGGTTGTTCTTACTTTTAAATTAAAGTTTAACATTATTTGTTCCATATTATACATAATTAAGTACATTGATATAAAAACTTTAAATTTTTTATTGTCATAATGCTTGGTGGATATGATGACTTAGCGGAATGTGTTATTTTATGATTTTTTAAATTGAAATGTTTATAAACTAACATCAAGTCTTTTTAATAAGCGAGAGTAGCTAGATGTCCAGAGTTTCCTTTGTCACAATATTTCTATAGCCCCTTCCTTAGGATCAAATATTACTTGCTAAACTAAAATTCCAAATTTGAAATTGATAGTGACTTCCGGAGAAGCATGGATGGCTAAAGAGGTGCAATAAGACGAATACTCACTTTTTCATTTGAGACGTTTCGACCCTGTTATTCATCATTCCCTGTTATTCGACGTTCGACCCTGTTAAGGTCATCTTCTGGCATGGCTTTTATTCTGAAATTTTTCATCGCACGTTTCCGTTACCCCAATTTTGAACCACTTCCCGTCTTTCAATCTTCCCCAAATTTTGCACATGGAAACAATTGAGGTGAAGAATACAGAAACCAAAAAAAATGTTGAAAATAAGACCAGTTTTCAAAAATGGTATTTTTATATTATTTATTTTAACAATTCCTTTTACAAATTTAAAATTAAAGACGTTCGTGACTTAAATTATAGATTTAAACTTTAACAACTTTAATCATTTAACGTTGTAAAAACTAGTATTTTTAGTATGTTCAGTTCTTTTCTTATTATATATTATAATAAAATCTTTCTTTGACATTATAAAAATTAAAACTAATAGTTATTTATGCACCTAGGGAGTAAAGTAAGCCATTATTCCCTGAGCGAAAAAGTTGGTTCTTGAGGCGAAGCCAAAGGAAGCATGGTCCGTAAATCCCGAGGCGAAGCCGAGGGAATTAGACTTCAATTCCCGAGGCGCAGCCGAGTGAATAACTTTAATTAGCTCCCGAGGCGCAGCCGAGGGAGATAATTATCGCGAGGGGAATAATGGCACTTTACTCACGAGGTACATACAATATTTTATCTCCAGTTGGAAGAAAATACACATTTTCGTCCATTACACAGTTTTTATTTATTATTTTAATAAATAACAATAATTATTAGCACTTTTAATAGCAGATATAAGAGATTCAATAAAAACAAATAAGAATTGGAATTAAACTCAAATAGAAGGTTATTTAGATGCAGGTTATAAACAATGAATCAATGATAAACATGGTCAAAAAAGCGCAATGCCGCCAACCTGATTTCAACAACTTCATTACATTTGCCATTCATTTTCTACTACTTATAAAATAATTAAGTTGCAATCTTTACTTTTTTGTTTAGCCTTGACTACACTTATTTCTCCCACAACAACGTCCTTTACTTGCAATCTTACCAATGTTACTCTTCCTCCAGAGGTAAAATATATATTGTCTCTTGGACCCAAATTTTGCTATACTAACAACATTAATAAAAAACAAATTTTCTATTTAATAAAAGACACCGAACACCTAATAGAAAACACCAGTGCCGGATCTAAGGGGGGGCTGCGGGGGGCAAGCGCCCCAGGCGGCACGCCCGGGGGGCGGCAAAACGAGGTGGAAAAATAAAATGATAAATAAAGGAAAAATAATAAAAATTTCACGAAAAAAAAAAAAAAAAAAAAAAAAAAAGGTGAAATGTAATGTTTTTAATTATATGTAATATAATTACAGTTATCTAGTCCAATCTGATATACCCACCCTTATTAACTTCGTGTACCCTTTTTTTCTTTACAGTTGATGTGAATGAAACTTAAGCATATTGAAGTTTTCAAAAAACTATTTAAGAAGTTCGATGTGTCAAGAAAGACTCAAACTGTTAACGCAAATAATAATACTATTAATACTTTTTGGAGTCCATTTACGGGTCAAATTTGTCAAAATTGTGTACCAATTTTTTTTTTCACCCATCCAAATTCTAAACCAAAATTTTTCTATATTATCATAATCCAATAATACGCAGATTTCTTTGAAAATTCGCTGATTAAGTCATGCTGCTGACTGGTCTTTTTTATACGAATTATCACGCTTCCTATGGCCCGGAGACAATAAGGGAAACTTCGGAGCGCACTATTATCCAAACGGTTCGTTGTATGTAAAAAATTAACAATATTGTTTCTTGTGTGAAATTTTAGATTCTTAAATTTTGACCTGATCCTCAATGGTCTCCGAGTCAGAAGAAGCGAGATATTCACAAAATCACGTAAAGAGTCGTGCAAAAACAATCACAATGCAAGTTATAGTAGAACTAGGTTTTTGCTAAACCGTTCTTTGTACGTAAAAAATGAATGAGACCTTTTTTGTGGGAAATTTAGTTGTTTTGCTTTTTAATAATAATTTTAATTTGTCTCCGAGCCATAGGAAGCGAGATAATTCGTAAAAATACGTTGAATTGATATGGCACATCCCTTCCTCGCATCCTATTACGGACTTCATCGATTTTATGCATTTAAAGCCATTATTGTCTATTTTGTTTCATTGTCTCCCCGTTTTTAATCTGCCAAAATTGTTTGGATTTTTACCCAAATTAATGTATCAATTTAGCAAAAATTAAAGAACTTTAAAAGTTTCATACAAATCGGAAAAGTACATTTGAAGCTGGAGGTTTAAATAAATGTATGTTTGTGCGCATCTGGAAGAGAAACAAGTAGGCGCGAAAGGTTGAAACTTATATGGGACCAACAATAGGCTAATCATGACCTACCATCCAAACTTCATTAAAATCTGACGAGTAGTTTTTAAGATATGTTGGTTCGCAAAAAAAGTAACAGACAGACATGGACCCAAAAGTGTTCCCTGATGTCTGAATCTGTCTTGGAATTTTTGAAATCGGAGACCTAAAAATTTGTCGTTCTTCAGAACGATCACATAGCTTCAGTTACCTCGGTGAGGTTGGAAGCAAAAAATATCAATAAATAAACAGTAATTTATTGCCAATATTAACAAATTAATATATTACATGATATGTAATACAATAATAAAACGTAAACATTTTACATTAACTAATTTAAATAAGTTATTACATCTATTTGAAGACCAACAAATCAAAACAAACCTATATTATTATTGGAATAAATATGGTCGCCTTAACAATGGAGCAATAGTCAAGTTGATATTAAAATTGCTAACTGGGATTCCCACTTACATTTTTATGTGGGATGCAAATATAAACTATTTTTTTGTTTGTTTATTTGCATACTTTAATGGATGTTTGTTTATATGCTTAGTTGAGAGTGTATCTACTTGATTCAGTTGCTATATAGGAAGTTGTGAAGGTATTTCATAATGAAACTGGAAGAATTAATAGCATTATAGCATAGTATAGTGTTACAGGTAAAAAAAAAATTTTTTAAGTCTAAAACACGATTTAGATACATAGTAAATGTTTCAAAAATTAGATAATAAATATTTCAAAAATTCTGCAAAAATAATTTTAAACAAATTTTAATTTGATGTTTTAGCTGAAAAAGCTCTAAAAAAAAGGTTCTCCAAAACACCTAAAATTCACCATTTTAAACCTAATTTTCTAAAATTTTCCGAGGGAGGCCCCCCGAACTACCCCCTACTACCCCGAACTACCCCCCTTTGGGCAGGAGGGTAACCCCTCCTAATGGATCTAGAAGAATTAATAGCATAGTATAGTGTTACAGGTTAAATAAAATAGAAATTATCATTATTAATTGGTATTTTAAACGCAATACAGAATAGGTACTGTAGTTTTAGCTGAAAAAGCTCTAAAAAAAAGGTTCTTAAAATTCATCATTTTTGCACCTAATTTTATAAAATTTTCCGGGGGAGGCCCCCCGGACCCCCCTTTGGATTTGAGGCTATACCACCCAAGCCCCCCCCCCCCCCCCCAAATTCTACTGCTAGATCTGCCCCTGTGTGGCAAGGGCGGCAAAATCTGCTTTTGCCCCCCCTAAGAAAAAACCTAGATCCGGCACTGGAAAACACTAACGAACATTGACCAAAAAAACGAACTACGCGGCAAATTTACAAACATAGTAACTAATTCATTACACAACACACATAAAAAGAATAAGCACACAAAACATGATTCCTTCATAAACTCATCCATTAAAAAAACGAAACAATTCATAAAAAATAACCCAGATATTTTAATACTTAAAGCGGATAAAGGTAACACAACAGTCATTATGAACAAATCAGAGTACACAAACAAATTCAATCAACTAATACAAGACCCAAACACTTACACAATTATTCCTAAATACTAAAACAAAGATAAACAAAGAGACCCCACACTTAAAAGACAAACCCAACAAAACAAATTAATTAATCGTTTACACGAAGAAAAAATCATTAATTTCCCAACTAAAAAATCTTTGACAAATTATACAGCAGTTCCCCCTAGAATTTATGCTCTTCCCAAAATCCACAAAAATCCTGTTTCTCTCAGACCCATAGTATCATGTATAAACTCCCCTTCTTACAACCTTTCTAAATTTCTCTCCAACATGTTATCTCCTTTTAGGAATAGCTATAATTTTAATATCTCCAACGCATATCAACTGATTGATCTAATCAAAGATATTCCCGACCTAGATCCAAATGATTCCCTTATCTCACTTGATGTCCAATCTCTTTTTACATCGATTCCCCTGGACCTAGCTAAAGACCTCACTAAGTCCCTTTGGCCCAAAATTTTTACCCACACCCAAATTTCTAAACCACTTTTTTATGACATAGTAGTTTTTTGCCTTGACTTCACTTATTTCTCCCACAATAACGTCCTTTACTTACAAAAAGAAGGCCTCCCTATGGGTGACCCTTTATCACCTATTATTGCCGATATTGTCCTAGACAAATTATTCTTTGATGTCATACCCCAATTTAATTCCCACATTAAACTTGTCAAAAAATACGTTGATGATAGCTTTTTCATAATTAACAAAAACCACATACCCTCCCTTCTTAACAACTTCAATAACTACCACCCCAACCTCAAATTCACCATAGAATCTGAAGAAAACAATGCCCTTCCTTTTCTCAACATAAAAATAATAAAAACTAACGATAACAAACTAACATATAAACACTACACAAAACCCACTTATTCAGGTAGACTCCTCCATTTCTATTCACACCAACCATATTCTTACAAAATTAACTGTGCTAATAACTTCATTAATCAAATCCTTACCCTCTCTGATAAACAATTTCATAACGAAAACATATCATTTATAAAAGATACACTTAATAAAAATAATTACCCCAACAGAATAATTAATAAACTACTCCAAATACACAATAACAACATTAACAATACCTCAGAAAATACGACACCTCCCGTTTTAGCTAAATACTACACCCTGCCCTACATAAAAAACACTACTGAACAAATTAAAAAATTGTTTCAACCTTATAATAATATTAAAATAGCTCAAAAAAATTCCACCACCCTAAAATCAATTTTATACTCCAAACTCAAAGATTCCATCCCTCCTCTGCAACAAAGTAACATCGTATACCAAATTAACTGTAAACAATACCCTGCAACATACATAGGAGAAACTTCACAACAATTCAAAAACAGATTTCATCAACATATTAAAGACATCTCAAATAACAACACTAACACAGCTATATCAGAACACGCACACAACACTAAACACACATTAGACACAGATAAATATAATATTCTACACACTGAAAAACACCACCAAAAACGACTTACACTGGAAATGTTATACATAAAATCAAATACTAACAACATAAACTTGAAACAAGACACCAATAAATTAAGCAACATTTACACAAATATTATATTTAATACAAATAAAAATAAATAATTCAAAATTTTTGATTAGGTATGTCAGTTAAAAAAATAAAATTAATTATTTTAAAAAAAAAAACATAAAAACAATCAAAATTAACTTGGTAAGACTTTCATTTCCAAAATTCGTTTTCATTTTGACCATTTGTTTCTCTAAATTTACAGTATTTCCAAAACCTGAAGAAGTCCAGGTTCCCTGGACGAAAGCTTGTTAAAATAAAATATAATAAAGGACTTTCATTCCAAAAAACAACCAACTACTTACATTTTATAAATGTTTTAAAAAATTATTTGTGTATTGTTTGACAATAAAAACAGAAAAATGCAATAAGTGGAAATAGTACATTACGCGTAGAGTGCGGAAAGTAGCATTTTGCATGAGAGTGTGGAGTTTGCACCCGAGCGATAGCGAGGGTAGTAAAACCACACGAGCAACGCAAAATGCCGTTTTCGCACGAGTTGCGTACCGTACTTTATCTACGATTGTTAGATTTAAATAATAAATAAAGAAAAAATAAACTTGCTGTATGTAAGTTCGTATCTCTCTCTTGATAAAGATGACATTAATTCTTGAGTTGTATTTTGTGCCGAATTAATTATTTCGGGAGGCGTATTATTCTCCTCATATTCGTCATTATCACTTAAATCACTCATTGATTTTCGCAAAAAACTCGATTTAAACTGTTAATTTTATTAATCAAACAGCAAATTAGTTTTGTTAAATATAAACAAACTCGCTAATCGTGCCTAAAGGGGAAGAATTCTTCTTTTTAACCACCCTAGGGCGGTAAAATACAAGTAATTCTTCAGAATTATGAGACGCGCATGCGCAATGAATACAAGTACGTAAAGAATCACTTTCTATGCATCTAAACAGAGATACAATGTTTATATTTCGTAACAATCGTAGATAAACAATATTATGTTTCAACTAATTTAAGTTCTTGTGAACAGCAAGAAAAAACGTAATAATTAAATAAGTAAATTGTAAAATAAATAACTAAATCGTGGACACCCGGTAGGAAGGAAGTTCCTTACGCTTTTCATTAAATATAAATTATAAAATCACAGCAATAACTACTTATACCTAATACCTACATGGTGGAGTTAGAAAAGAGACAAAATTAAAAGAAACTAACTTGTAGAAAAAAGTTAATCATAAACTTAAAGTTAAAGCAGATAGTTGTAGAAAAAGAACTGTCCTCTCAGACCCCGTCGGCAAAATTACTCCAATTAAATATTAAAATAAAAATATAAATCATTAATACACAAAAAATTCTGCTTGTATCAGGTTGAAATTTTACGTGCTTGCTTCAATTGTACTATAGGTGATTGTATACAGAGTTGCATTAAAATCGTTACGTTAGAAGTAAGATATCGGTAAAAACGTTGTTTTCTTTATTTTAATCGTTTTCGTCCGCTTTAATAAATTTAGCGATCTTTATCACTTCATAGCAGTGTCGGTGTTCGTTTTACTAAAAAAAAATAAATAAAAAAATATTTAAAAAAGTTGTTTGCCTCATTAAATAGATGAAGTTAGAATTTTTTCCCGTCCAAAAATTCCAATTTTTTAATTTGGTGCTTACGTTTACGCGAGCGTTGCGCGTGAACCCTTGGGCGGATAACGTTGTCCAACGAACTTGTCTTGGGTATTGGTAAAATGAACATGTGTACCAAATTTCAACTAAGTCGGTCAACTTTTACACAAGTTATCGCCATCGGTAAATTTCGTGACGGATTTTGCGTGACGGTGAGTTTAGTCTTTTAACCTTTAGGTCAGTGGGGGCGCATTAAAAATCCACCAGGTTTCCGACCCCTGCCAGGTTTCCGACCCCTGCTTTAAACTATTTAAAAATCATAACTTTTTTTCCCTACTGGAGATAAAAACAATTTTTATTACTTGTTGTTACTTGTCAATTGTTATTACTTGTTAAACAATAACAATTATTAAAAATACACAATTCGTGATTAAGTTGAATATTGAATAAATTAAAATAAAAAACTAGTTTATGCTGGTATGGGCTTTTGTTATATATGCTAACATCCTAAAGAGAAGCCCTCTCGCAAGTATGTATTTTTATTTTTTCCCAATTCTTCCCCCCCCCCCCCCCCCCCCAATACTTAGGGATATAATTAAAAAAACAAATATTCTTGGCAGAAATCAATATTGTATAATTATTTTATTTTATCGTTTAAAGAAGTTGTGATGTTTATTGTGAGTAAACTTTGTTTCATATTCGTATATGACCATCTTGAGTGGAAAATCCTTTCACCAAAGTTGTATAGTTTTATGATAAAAGAAAGCTAACTTCCAAATTTGCAGCTCTTTTTGCAATTGGTTCTAGAGATATCGTTGTGTCTAATTCATCATATTAATGACCGCTATCTTAAATCAAGATGGCAGATCGTAAAAAGATTATTTAGCGAGCACCTTATGGAAACTTATATAGAAATAGTGAGTAAGTTAGAGTACTGAAGTGGGTAAATTCTTTATTGGTGTTACATTTCAACGTTTTATTTATTTATTTTTTTAGGAAGAAACCTGTTAGAAAGTTACGGAGTGGAAAGAATAGCAGACAACATAGGTCAGGATATACTGGATACGAGAAGCAGGGTGGAGAAGCAATTGACCTTAGCCTCCTCTAGGCTAACTGCTTTGCACCAAGCCTGGTTCGCCATGCATAAATCAATTTCTGATGCTAAGGTAAAATTATAACGTTACTTCCGATCCTTTCCCTTGATAACAATATATGACCTACATGGTTACTTGAGAACTTTATAGAAACAAATAATTAACATTCATTCATAATTAACATTCATAATTAACACATAAATAAGAACGCTTGATGATGTGGATTTTAATTTTTTAGTGGTCTAAGAGTCGTAAAATTGCTTTTTTTTTATAGGAAGTGTCAAGGTTGGAAGCTAATATACGAGGTGTAACTGATTGGATTCTGGAAACAGGAGAACTAATGATGAATTCTCAAGTTCAAGTTGGTTACGATATCTCTTCAGCCGAACAGCTAAGGCGAGATCACGAAGGAATAGAAATGCATTGCCGAGTAATAATAAATATTATATCTTAGAATCATAAACAGGTTTTTTTTTAAAAAAAAAAATAATAATAATGAATAAAATTATTTATTTTTAAATTCGTGGATTTATTCAGGAATCATATGGTCAATATGCGGAAACCCTTCATCAGATGGAACAAAGTGCAGCAAGCGGTGTAATGATACCCGAAGATCTAGATGCTCAAAAAGACTTCATGCATTTTGTGTGTCGAAGCTTTGCAAATCGACTTCAAAGGCGAAGAAATACTCTCATATCTTCAGCAAGATTTTTCAGGCTCGTGTCTGAGGTAAAAAAAAAAAAAAAAAAAAAAAAAAAAAAAAAAAAAAATGCAAACTTACTAATACTGTTATGTCGTGGGCCTTATGGAATAAACTTGGAAAAATGTATTTTTTATTTTTCAGTATTTTCAAGCAACGAGTGAAGTATACGAAAAACTAGTCATGAATCCCGATCTAGAAAAATTAGACGCGGCTCAATCAACATTAATGCAACTTCAAGATAGTCAAGCTAATGTTGGTAAGGTGACCTTTTCTTCAGTCATTCAAATGATTGATGTTTGCTAGTGTTCTATATAGCTTATATTCGCCATAACTGGTATTGTTCATTTTTCCGCACTGATAAGCTTGTTTTTTATTGAGTATCTTTCATCATGGGAAAAAATAGTGAGTTGTCTTGGTTAGAGGTGGTTAGAGGTGGTTAGAGTTGTCTTGGTGCCTGTCTGAAAGCTTCTTTTAGTAACCACTCGACCATGATGTAAAATGACACCTTTTTGTCATAACTATTTTTATAGGTGGTAAATTTAAAAGCGTGGATTTACTTTGACCTAATCGTAATCGTGGGCCATGACCATAAACTGTTATACGGTAACGGAAACGACATGGAATAGTTTAAAATTATATATAAAGTAAAGACTGTCATCACGTTTATATCGTATTGCAAGGCCGTGTAGCCTTTTCTTATGCAACTTTAATTTCTAATGTAATAGATACCCAAAAAAACTTTCTTCTGTTGGGATTTATCCTTTTTAATTGGGGATGGTAATCTTTCTCATGAATCGTTCATGTAATGTGTTTAGATATTAAAAACTAACCCCTTACTAGCTGTTAATTTGAGTTCGATTATATTATGGTATTTCATGAATGCACAGGTTTATTTCTATCAAAGTATCCATCAAACATTATCTGTGTTTAGGATTAAAAAAACTGTGAAAAAAAAAGAAGAGTTTTCGGCCTCTATAAGGCTATTAACAGAGCTAGTTTAGAAGAATTAGAGTTATTTTAATACATCATTCTTTTTTAGAGAGTGAGTCCACATCATGTGAGGGACTAATACTAAACTGCAAATGTTCACGTCAATCTACTTTATATATTTACAGATGAGTTAGAAGAAGCCGTTGTACGTGAAGGCGAAAAGCTCTCTGATCTTTTGTCAATGCCTGTCAAGGATGCTTTGGGAAAAGAGTTGACGGTAGATTATGAGGCAGATATTGTCAATATCAGAGATATACTTGAGATGACGAGGGCTAGAACTGAACTCTTCAGAGACTCTATGGAACTACAGAAGATTACTCTTCAGCAGGCATCTCACGTCTACAGCTACGAAAAAGACGCAGCTCAAGTAAGAGCCATTGAGTGTATTATATACGATTGTTATTTGCAAATGTTAACTTACTAATACCTTGTTCTTCACGCTTAATTTTGTCTTGATTAGTAACACTATTTAGATAAATTGAACATCAGCAACTACTGCTCTACTCGCTCTGTAATCTGTCAATGTTTTATGGTTTTCGTAAATAGTTAGAGCTTGACCTTAAGCTCTACTTTACTTTTTATATTGATGAAATAGCATCCGAGTGCTAAAATAAAATAACAATATTTACAGTAATTAATAACGTATTGCTTTTTAAAAATATCATACATTAAGTGAAATTAGGAAATTAATTTTATCAATTTTTAGGGTCCGTAGGCAAAGCCAAGGGCCCTTATATTTTCCTGCGTGTGTCTGTCTGTCCATCCGTCTGTCGCCTGTTTTCACGGCTGTAGCTTTTGTTCGATCACTTTTAAGTTTGGCATATTAATATGTGTATAGTACCAACCCACATTTTTTAAAAATGTAGCGGCTTAAAAAAATATTTAAAAAAAATAATAAATTAGGGAAATAAAGGGGGGGTTAAAAAATAATTTATTGGGAGACCGTGTGGGGTATTATATGAATGGGTGCGTCGAGCTGATTACAAGAATATATTATTTTTTTGGTTATAAGCTTTGATAGGGCGAGCGTAGGCGAGTTTGAAGTTGGTGTGAAAAGTTCCCCCCCCCCCTTAATATCGCTAATAATAAGTGTAAAAAAAAATCCTGAAGATTCTTCGACCAAAAGTAAAGATACTACATTTTGAAAATTTCGGTTTTTTTTTTTTTTTTTTTTTTTTTTTATTGACAAAATACGTTTTTTTTAAAAAATAATTATGCTCTTTTCGATGAATTAATATGTTTAATAAGCACCGTCAATAGGTACTACTTAAACAATACTATTTTGCCTACGGACCCTCCCTGTGTGCTGAATAGCACACACTTGACCTGTTTATTTTATATTTTGTTACGTAAATATAATTTAAAAAAATCTCTAAATTCTAAAAAAAATAATATATTTTTTTTAATTTTTAGGCAATTGTATGGCTTAATGATCTTTTTAAAGTCATGATGAAAGCAAACTTTTTCGTTGGATGCAGTGTACAGGAAATACAACGTCAAAAAGAAGATTTGCAAGCTTTTCAAGATACTGCCAAAGTAAATATCCAATGTAAATCTATTAATTGCGTTTTTGTTTTAACATTACTCTTTTAGAGTATTCACATTTTAGGATTGAGGGTACTTGGATGTAAACGTTGAATTAAGAAAATAATCTGTATGTTTACCGATCTGACACAGAATGCAATAACATTTTTCAAAAGAAAAATCGAATGAACTACAAAGTAGTCAAATTAATTGATTACTTTCACAAATCCTTAAGTTATATGTACTAAATATAGATAAAGTATTGTGATAACGCAAAAATTTGTTTTAGGCTCGATCAAACACGATTTTTTTTACAAAAAAAAGTTATTTACAAAAATGTCTCTCTTAATAGTCCTAGCAGACGCGTAGAGCCTAAACTACAAGGTATTTCCATGAATATTGACTTGTATGATCATAGAAATCATCACCCTCATGTGAAATTGAGTACTAATTAAAAATTCATATTTAAATTAATATATTAATTATTATTAATTAATATATTAATAAATTAATGTGGGGCCAAAAAATTGATTTATCTACTTGCGGCAGCAAAATGAGGCATTATTGAACTGATTTCAGGCAGAGAAATGTGATTTTACTGCCTAGGTGGTAAAATGAGGAAACATTTTGATGCCTAGGCAGCAAAATTTTTATTGCTATAATGTTGGCAATAACAGTTTATACTATTATCTCTATCTTATAACATTATATATTATAGTTTAATAAGTAAAATTTAATAAATAAAGGTTTTAATATTTAAATAATTTGTTTATATTTGTTAATTCTGTTAAATAAGTTCAATGAATAATAGATCTTTAATTAAAAAAAAAGCGGAGTCACTGGCCACACTGCAGCTTCATGTAAACATCCAACATCCATATTATTATTATTATTGTTGAAGTCATTCTAGATTAGACTAGCTACTTTTCTTGATTTATCCTAGTTACTTCTTTTCATTTAAGCAGTAGAAGATATCTTTAATACTTTTAGTAATTTGTTAGTAAAAGTATAAATAAATATTTTATATTGCGACCATTATTCATTCAGAAGTTATGTAAGTCATAAACGTGTGTTTTGTATTTTGTTGTTGTTGTTATAGCTTCAGTTTGCTATTCACAATTGTTATTATTCCCAAGCTTCATATTTGATTTCTTTATCAACATTAATTTTTATTAATACTTATGTTATTATCTTATTAATATGACACATAGTAATTAACTATTTTATATTAATAAAGATAGTATTTTAGCAGTTTCATTTTTCTGCCGCCCGTACATAAAATATTGTATGCAACAAGGCAGCAAAGGAAACATTTCTGCCTCGTTTATTCATTGCCTGCCTCGGCAGTTAATTATCATGGCATGTCCTCGCCTTCGGCTCGGATGCTAATCTAATCACTCGTCAGTAAAATTCCATTTTGCTGCCTAGTTACATAAATAACTATTCTCAAGTACGATTTTTATTTTTAAAAAAAATATATTTAAGCTTATGTGATTTCGGGCAGAGATATGCAATTTTATTGCCCTGGCAGTAAAATTAAATATTTCCTAATTATTTATAATACTATTTTTGATTACATACTTATTTACATTTTCCTAATTACTTATTTTCTTAATTTATTAAAATAATTGAAAGATATCTTCAATACTTTTAGTAATTTGTTTTATGCATTATTCATTCAGAAGTTTTATTTTTTATAAATGCGTATTTTGCATTTCGTTTTGATTAATTGTTGTTATAGATTTAGTTTGCTATTTTACTTATTGTATATTATTTGAATGCGTCTTATTTGATATATTTGATAATTAATTTTAGTTAATATGTTATTATCTTATTAATATATCATAGTTATCAACTATGTTATAATAATTAAGATGGTATTTTAGTAGTTTCATTTTTCTGCCGCCTTTAGATAAAATATTTTATGCAACACAAGGCAGCAAAGGAATCATTTATGCCTCATGTATTTATTGCCTACCTCGGCTTCGCCTCGGCAGTTAATTTTCATAGCCTCCCTAAGATATTGATCAATAAATTTCTCCCTGCTAAAATTAAAACTCAATCGTAAACAACGACCTGTTGAACATTTTAAAAGTTCAAAATTATGTTTATTAATAAATAAATAAAATTAGAAAATGGGAGATTTAAATTCAGTATCGAAATGTTTACGAGATTTCTTTTACAAATTTATCAACTAGATAGTCAATTAGTTATCGGGTGATTCTTTTTTGATCTTAGTAAAAAAAAACTTTCAGAATACGTGTCCATTTTATGAGTGACTTTTTATAAGTGTTCTACCATACGACACAAAAATGTTAATACATTTTTTTTTAAATTTTTTTTATCAAGAATAAAAATCGGGTACGGGGTACCTCGGAACTTTTCCTCACTCCGGAGGCCACTGAAGTGGCCTATAAGCAGTATTGGACGTATTCAGTACTTGGATGGGTGACCGTTTTGAACTAAATTTTTTTTTTTTTTTAAATTATACATTATTCTTATTCAATTGTTTGAATTTTGGCGGTATTTTGACAGATATGAACAATCTTTGACGTTTAACGAAAGTATCGCACTAAATATGTACGCTTATATATTATAACTTTTTAATTAATGAATGGAATTTCATTGGGGTTTTTTTAATATTTGTTACTTATTTTTTATCGTTTCCTACGAAATGCTTTATGTCAAAACAAAAACGCATTTTTACTTGCGGTATTATTAACCGTCAAAGTTTCAAAAGCAAACTGGGTTCAAGATGGCGGAAAATGTGATTTTCTGGGCGGCACTACTAAGGTATAAGCAGAGTTATTTTTCTGCCCAGTTTTAACTCTCTGGGTTAAATAACCTGGGCGCTACGATGATAACACACCTACAGACGTCATGCTAAAAACCACTCAGGAGGTCTTAAAAACACCCAAACAGATAATTCAGTGTAAATCTCGAGAAAAGTTTTTTGGATGAAAACAATATTTCTATTAACCCTACTGTAATTATAAACAACACTAAATTTATATTGAAATACGTAGAAGAAGATAACAATGAATCATTTTTTTGTAGGGGACTTTTGAATACGGCTGTCAGCTTTTGAATGCAGCTATGTCTTTGAGACAGAACTCCAAGTTAGGTGAAGGGGACAATTCTGAATTATCCCTTCAACTATCTGAAGCTTGGGAAAAGTTCTCAAATATAGCTCATAATCAAATGACTCGGTTAAGGGTTACTGCTGTATTGCATCGCACCCTTAAACAGGTATGATTTTTTACTTTTAATATAAATTGGTTAAATTAATAGTATGATTTAGTTAGTTGTAAACCTTTAAAGCACATTACCGGGATTGAAACACTAGATAAGTTCTGACACTTATTAATACTGTTGAATTACTAGTCTAGGAGATAGCGCGCATAAAATTACCTGACTAACATTAAGCTAGAAATTTGTGTAAAACTTAATCTTTTGGAGCCAGTTAAGTGACACAATCACTTTTATGCACGCTATCTCATGCTCACTAAACGTGGATTGTTTTCAAATTTGTTTTTAAAGTTTTATATAATAGTAATTAAAATGAAATGCTATATATTTATATGAAGAGGTTTAACAACAAGGTAAAATATCTTTTGACATCTACTCTCGAAAAACCTTATAATGTAATCTTTTTTCATAGTTGGGTTATATTTTTGTTTGAAGCAATGCAAGGAATTAAAAGAGCTGACCTCGACAGCGCATACTGTAAGAGGCGCCCAACTAAGAAAGCTGCTGAGGAACAGGGAACGCCTGCTTATTGAAGTAGCAAGAATGCTAAGGTTGGCTCGATTGCTTAAGACTCGGCTTAAGGAGTCCCTGTTCAAAGATTCGTAAGTTAATTTGTCTCTACAATGTTTTATGTTTATTAATGCATATTTAAATTAAAATTAAATTTAAATGTTGTAAAATGTATAAATAGTGTTAGTATGTTAAAACTATTCTTCCTAGGTATACTTATTCTATTATGATGTAAATTATTTTTTTGTACTAAGTTATTATATTATTCCCTATTTTATAATATTTCTTTAAAACTAAATTTTAATATAAAAAAAAACACTAATATCTTTTACTGAATAGAAAAAAATACGTATGGTGTCGTGGGACACCCGGTAGGGAACGAAGTTCCATACATTTTTCATTAAATATAAATTATAAAATTACACTACTAAGTGCGTATACATTGCTAACGACTTATGACTTATACATGGCGGAGTTAGAAAAGAGACAAAATTAAAAGAAAATCATTATTTGTAAAATTAAAGCAAGCGTCTTACTATAAATATATATTAAATATAAGAAAAAAGTTGATCATGATGAGTTAATAGTGAAAGAGTATGTTTGTTAAAGGGGTTTGGATTGAAATAGGACTGTTTTCTACCTACCCGGCCAATTAATTTAAAATATTATAAAATATATCTCTTCCCTACTCTACAGCTTCTGCTTGTATCAGGGTGAAATTTTACATGATTATATTTTTTATTTATTTACAAAACAAAGTGACACTTTTTGACATATATAACAAAAATAATCAAAACAAGTCAAGTAACAGGCTTCCTTAATAACACTTTTTCCCGTCTTTTGAAGCTTACGTTTACGCGAGCGTTGCGCGTGAACGCTTGGGCGGATGACGTTTTCCGACGCACTCAGCCTGGGCATTGGTAAAATGAACATGTGTACCAAATTTCATATAACTCGGTGGTCTTTTACTCAAGTTATCGTCATCTGTAGATTTTGTGATGGATTTTGCGTGACAGTGATTTTGGTCTTTTTTTTGGATTCACTCCCAGGCTCCAGAACGTGCCATAAGGAACTTCGTTCCAAAAAGTAAGAACCCAGAAATAATTTATGCACTTCAAATTGGATTGAAATATATGGAGCATGGTGATAATTTGTTTATAAGATATTGGAAAGACTGGTCATTTTGTGTCAAGGCAAATTTTGATGGATTTACACTTTTTAAAGACCTTTAAGTCAAAAACTTTTTTTTTTTAAATGTTAGTCTGTTGTCTGTGCACACGCACACTTACTACTAGGTTGATTTCGATGAAATTTAGCATGATTATTCAGAACAATTATACCCCGAGGTGAAATTGAAAAATAAATGTTTACTCTAAATTTGGGGGTTGCTACTGACCAATAACTCTAAAAAACGTGAAATTAATTATTGCTCTAAAACGGTTCCGACGAGTTTTATTAAAAATGTAGTTCATTCAAATGCGAGCCTTTTCCCGGAAAAATCTAGTTCCCGAGAAAATAGCTTTAAACGCGGATGGTGAGATTATGGACTAAGTAATTGTGTACTCGATATGAGAAAATGGTACTTGATAACGAAGCGCCCTCTCTCAGGGAAAATTACCATCAGCTAACCACCTCTAACCACCCCTTACCACCTTTCCTTTCATAAAGAAGGCTGGTGATGATTTTCAACGGGAGAGCGCTTAATTAACTAGAAAATTTAGTACGAGTTGTATCGGTTAGTACGAGTACGAGTTGTATCGGACAGATTTTTCTTCTTAAGTTAATTTCTACCGGACTATTGTAAAACATATTTTTTAATTAACAAAAGAATAATAAATCAGTTGTCCTAAGGCACTTATTTAAAAAGCATGGTATGAGTTCAGTACTGTATTAAATCTTAAATCCTAGTAACTTCGTGTCTAAACTATCAAGAGTTTTAAGTTTTAGTTATTTTTGTAAATATACACAAATGTGGAAACAAGAAGTAGAATTTTATTTATTATTAGTTGAGTGTTAAGGCGGAAAGGGCGTGCGGTGTTATTGGCCTGGAGGGGAGACAGCTGGGTTACTATTTTCAAGTGTTGGACTGAGAAACTATATCGTGGCGTGGGAGGTTAGGCTCGGCCATAGCCGGCCAGTAACGCACCGCGCTCTCTAACCGCATCTATTCGGACCCGCTTATAAACACAGCCTCGTGCTCGTCCTAGTAGCCTTCCTATGTGTATGACATCTAACTGCCTCACTCGCACTGACTGAGGTAAAAGCATTTACACATAAACACGGAATTACTACTAGCTTCTGGAAATAGCTCTTGTATAAAAATGTTCGACGAATAGAAGAAGAGTCAGTGCAGGTGAATGCTGTACTTTATCAAATATAGATATCTATCCAGCTCAATAATGCTTTCATAGTCCAAGTGCTGGTATCATTTACAACATTATATAAATTTAACTCATTCTTAATCCATTATTCACTATACGCATAAGTGCTATTAAAGTACAATAATTATATTTACATTGTTACATAAACATGTGTAAGAACCCGGAAATAGTTTGTGCCCTTATAATTGAATTATATACAACGTGATCCATAGTTTGTTTATAAGCACACTTTTGTATGTGTATATTTATTCAGAGTTACCTATCTGAAATTTTGATTATTACAAATTATGCTAGATGATTTAAATTACTGTTCAACTCAAGGATTTAAAAATAACTTCTAAACTTAGATATGACTTGTGAGTAAGTATATTAAATTCTCAATTATATTATATTTAGTTTATATTTTTTTGTTTGACCATAGGATTTTTATAATTTCACACTCGGAAGTTATTCTTTATAATTACAAACAATAAGAACTGTAACTAATAAATTAGAGAGCCTAGCTGTAGCATTCTCATTATATTCCCTTATTTCAATGTAGAAAGATTATTACAAAATAGAGAGACTTCAAAATTATTTTCTTTTGATTGTGTTAGTAGTTATAAGAAGAAGCTTATAGTACATCATATATAAAAAGTAAGTAAGTAATATCATATGAGATAAAATAGGTTTCTGAATAATTTGGCAACTTTGGTCTAAATATTGGTAAATAAAACATCAAACTCTATTTATAAAAGTAATCCAAAATTAATTAGTTCTATTAATTGATTTTATTCTATCCAATTAGTTAATTGATTTGGTTCTATAAAAAAATAAAGACTTAACAGAGATAACTGCTCATTATGTAGAGACAATGCCGCGTAATTGCATAAAATATAAGTTATAAGTGATAATACCATTTAACAATAGATCAAACTCTAATTAAATTAATGATAAATACACTTATCTACTTAAGTGGGAATCAATTTATGATAGGGCTTAAAATTGTGTTTCAAAAGCAACTCAAATAGGGACTGTAGAGTATCAGCAATATTCTTTACGTAAGAATGCGGATACTCGCGTGGTCCGGGTCATCGTACTTTAAATTTCTTGTTTAGACATGCCAAAGTCAAAATCCCTCAACGATGCAACCTTCAACCTCAACCCAAGAGACGTGAATAACTCTGGAAGAACTAGCCGTTATTTTTATTTACTCGGAGTATATTCATTCTTCTGCAATTCCTGAGTAAGATATGTATTTGTGATAGTTTTTTTAATTCCTCACATCAAAAATAAAGTATTAGATGGCGCGAAAATTCGATTTTGATGGATTTACGTCTTGAGGTCCCTCGAGTCCAAAAAAGTTGTTTTTTATTTAAATGTCGGTCTGTCGTCTGTGCAGACTCGTGGAGCCTAAACTACTGGGCCTATTTTGTACAAATTTTATATATATATTCAGAAAAATCATACCCGGAGGCAAAATCGAGAAACGAATTTTAGCTCCAAATTTGGAGTCGCTACCCACCAACCGAATAAACCTCTGAATAAACGTGGAAAACAATTATCGAAAACGGTTCCGACGATTTTGATTAAAACATTTTAGTCCATTTAAATATAAATCTAATGATATAGGCCGTTTTCCCGGAAAAAAAATCTAGTTCCTGAGTAAATAAATAGCTTTAAACGCGGACGGAGAGAGACCAGGTTCGATTCCCTGCCGAGGAGAGTTTTTTTGTGTTATACATTTTGATAAAATGTACCTATGAAAACTAATAAATGGAAAACACTGAGCTAAGTAATTTTGAACTCGTATATGAGAAAGTTTGAGTTGTTTCGGAACGATTTTTTTTACTTGCAAGAAAAATAGTTTTTTCTTGTCAATGAAATTATGGAGGAACGATCTTTAATTAGTTGATAAAAATGTTTGGTATAATTAAAAAATATACAGGGTGTGACGCTTTTAATATAATAAAGCATTCTGGTTGCTACTGCGTCTTTAACTGAATAAAACCCCGAAAGAGAAATATTCTATCATCCTATACCTTCGGGAAATATTAATTTTTTATTAAGACGCAGTGTGAAAAATCGTAATTTCTCGCTTGCAACCCAAACCATCAAGGGTTGAGAAAATGGACGATTTACGAATCATTCTCATTTAATTTTCTAATGGTAATTCGTTCTTAATGGTGTATTTTCTTTTGGAATTAGTGTAGTATTTAGTTCATCGAAGAAGAGATAGAGAAAATCTTTCTTTAAAATAATAAATTAGAAATTTGTAAATCGTCTGTTTTTTTAACCAAATGATGATAGGATGCTATTTATGGTAACGTTTTATTTAGTTAAGGACACATTTTGAATCATAAATTAAATCGTCTTACTAAGAGAAATACACTCGGTATATTAGTTTTAAATAAGACAATAATCTTGAGAATTTCTCGCAATACTACAGCAAATAAGACCCCATGTAAAAATAAATGTTCGAATGTTCAAGTGTGATCTTAGATAGGGTGTTTCGATTTGGACTCAAGTGTCAGCCGCTTTAGTTCAATCTTTCAAGGTTAACCCACCATATATTGTGGTCATCATTAATATCATATGATTATTTTGTTTTACAAACAAACAAACTGCCAGTATAAGGGACAAAAGTGTGGGCTCTAGATCAATCGGAAATTTGGATTTACCTTAAACTATTGTTTACAACACTTCTTATGCTACAAACTATTAATACAACATTATCCTCCAACATATTATGTAGTATTAAAAGTGAGAAAAAATTCAAAAGGTATTCTTTGGTTGTGCCAACTGGACCTTATGCTTACAACTGGAAATCCAATTAACTTATTAGGGTTGCGTTGGTAAAACCAAAAGATAGAAACCCTTATAGTTTCGTTCCTGTGTCTGTCTGTCACTCGTCACTCTGTACGGTTCCAATAACTTTTGAACATGAAACTTTCCAGTATTAAATATCGTTTTGACGCGCACAGAGGTAAATATAGAGAACTCACAATTATCAGATGTTAAAATTCAAAATGGCGGATAAATCACGTCGCGCGAAAAAAATATTTTATTTAAATTTTGAGAGGGGTATCAAATGAATGGTATTGAAGAGTAGATTACAAATATATATACCACTTATGGACAGTGCTTAATTTTCAGCGCCATTTTGTCAAAAAACATCAAAATTTTGCGTGTCCCCCCTCCTAAAATCGTAATTCCGCTGTTACTAAAAATATAGAAAAATATGCAAAATTTGCGGTCTGCTAGGCCATAGAAAAAATTAGATTAGCAGTTTGATCTGATTTACTGGGAACCAAGATGGCGGCTAATTCCTGTCACTGGGAAAACATTTTTTTTAAATTTTTGAGTGGGGTATCAAATAAAAGGTATTGACGAGTAGATTACAAATATATATACCACTTGTGGGTAGTGTTTAGTTTTCTGTGCCATTTTGTCAAAAAAAAAAAAAAACACTATTATAGTTATTACAAAATAAGTTCATTTGAATGTGACCGCAGTAATCCAAGACATATTCATAATTCATACCTTATATTCATATATGCTATATTATTATTTTTGTTTTACATTCAATCATTTGTTTGGTTTTGTCAATTTATTTTAAATCTGTTATTATAATTACATATATCTACTTGCACTAATTTTATTTATAAAAAACTGCAGGAATAAATTTTAAATATTTTAATTCGTGAAAAAACCCTGCACAAATATATTTTATCTCCAGTAGGGAGAAGTTATGATTTTGAATTAGTTTAGAGGGACTAAAGTAAGTCTTTTCATCCCAGAACTCAAAAAGTAGGGAGAAAAAGTAAAAGTAGGGTGAAAAAGTAAAGTAGGGCAAAAAAGAAAATATAGCAACTTAATTATTTTATAAATAGTAGAAAATGGCTAATGTAATGAAGTTGTTGAAATCAGGTTGGCGACACTGTTTTTTCGATCATGTTTATAACCTGCATCTCAATAACCTTCTATTTGAGTTTAATTCCAATTCTTATTTGATAGTCCAGTCAAAAAATGCTCAAGAAGGGGTTGTAGGCAGACTTTTTGATATATTTTGTTTTATTTTTGGGATGTGTTTAGATGTGTTTGGAGATGATTATACCAAAAGTCCCCAGCCCTAGGGTCAGTGCAAACTCCGTGGCAAGGCAAAATGTGTCCCGTTTTTTGGTCTTATGCCTATATCTGGGAAACGGTGTGTTATAGCTAAAAAGTAGTTATGTTCAAAATAAAAGTTGAATATATTCTCTACATTATAGTATATATTCTATTTTTTTGTATCTCATACCGTTTAGGAGATACCCGCTGTTGAAAATGGGACTTTTTAAAACAATTACATTTGCACTACGTATTTCAAACAACTTTGTCTCCTACCGCCTATACCAGTGGTTTTACAGTAAAACGGTACATAAACGAAAGTAAAGGGCAATAAATTTCCTTTAAAATGCGTATAAACAAAATATTTTATCATACGTAGTTATGAAGTTATCGTAATTAACTAAAAATTAAATTTCATTATTTCCGTAGGGTTGAGATGTTTATAAATTGATATTGTCTTTATTTATTTTTATTTGTTTAACCGGGGTTACAATGTTTTGATATGATGTAAAATAAATAAAGAGTTGAGTGATACATACCTGAAATATATCAAACGCCACTACTCAGGCAAAACTTGCACAGTCGTATTCGATGGCTACAACACTCCTAACAGAATCTGCTGAGCAGAGGAGACGTTATCGAGTAAAAAAGTCGGTGAACATCAACTGTGCTATGGACACGATAATCACCCCTAAGCAGGATAACCTTTTGTCTAATGACCATAACAAGTCCCAAATCATTGCCTTACTCAGATCCTGTCTTCAGGCAAATAGCGTATAGTGACTGAAGTGGCTGATGAAGATGCTGATACTCTTATCGTTGCAAAAGCGATTGAAAAGAAGTCATCCAAAGTAGTAATCGTTGGAGAGGACATCGATATATTAGTAATTTTAATGGAGTTGATGGAGCCCCAACACAGCAAGAAATAATGTTTATGAAGCATAGCCGTGGAAAAAAAGCCCTCACCTTCTCGTCCAAGGACCTACAACAACTCGGTCTTAATCACATACTTTCCATCCACGCTTTTACTGATGTGATACGACTTCTGCAGCATATCGCAAGGGGAAAATTGGTTTTTTGAAGTTGTATAAGAGAAATGGTCATCTACTTCCAGCAGCTAACGTCTTCATGAACGAGTTTTCAACCCCAACTGAAGTAGAAAATGCAGGAAGGACGTGTTTCTTAAGGTGGTAGGTGTTCCACCCAGTGAGACATCCCTAAACTCCCACCGATACCTCTCATTCATGAAGTCGGTTTCCAACATCAAGCTTGACATTTCAGCCCTACCGCAGCTCTGTTTGAAAGTGTATCACCGCAGCAGCAATGGCTAGGGCGTCCACTTCCCCCTGAAAAATGTTAAATATGCTATTCTGTTAGTGTCTAAAGGGCTCCGGTGGGACTAAATGTAGTTGCCGAAAGGCAGGTTTGAGCTGTTCTGCAGTAGCAGTATGCCACAACTACCAAGAGCACTGTGGCTTCTCCATTACAAATGAAGAAGAGACAGGATAGGCTCAGTGGAGCCTCTTCTCGAACTGTTCCTTGAGTCAACCTTCTCTGACAATCCATACGAGCCAAACGTCGATAAGAAACAACCACTCCTAGGCCCCTCAGGAGTAAAAAGGGCGCCTCTTGTGTGGTTCAACTTATAATAATATTCTTGTACGATATCTTATTATTAGCTTTACTTATTCTATTCATAGATTTTTAAGCATTATCAATACATTCATTGCGCATTTACTCCACTATGCATAGGTCTTCTCCTTCTCCATAACTCATATAAGCGTCATTTATCAAGTTATTCTCACGACCTTAATAATATTTAGCATATCTTCATTTTCTATATTTTTCTCAAACTGCCATAACTTCATAACTACGTATGATAAAATATTATGTTTATACGCATTTCAAAGGAAATTTATTGCCCTTCACTTTCATTTATGTACAGTTTTACTGTAAAACCACTGGTATAGGCGGTAGGGGACAAAGTTGTTTAAAAAACGTAGTGCAAATGTAATTTTTTTTTAAAAAAGTCTCATTTTCAACAGTAGGTATCTCCTAAACGGAAAGAGATACAAAAAAATAGAATATATACTATAATGTACAGAATATATTCAGCTTTTATTTTGAGCATAACTAATTTTTAGCTATAACACACCGTTTCCCAGATATGGGCAAAAGACCAAAAAACGGGACACATTTTGCCTCGCCACGGAGTTAGCACTGACCCTAGGGCTGGGGACTTTTGGTATAATCATCTCCAAGCACATCTAAACACATCCCAAAAATAAAACAAAATATATCAAAAAGTCTGCCTACTCTTTGACTGGACTATGTTTTTAATATTGAATCTCTTATATCTGCTGATAAAAGTGCTTAAAATTATTGATATGTATTAAAATAATAAATAAAACTGTGCAATGGACGAAAATGTGTATTTTCTTCCTACTGGAGATAAAATATTGTATGTACCTCGTGAGTAAAGTGCCATTATTCCCCTCGCGATAATTATCTCCCTCGGCTGCGCCTCGGGTGCTAATTAGAGTTATTCTTTCGGCTGCGCCTCAATTAAAGAGTCTAATTCCCTCGGCATGGATTTAGGGACCATGGTTCCTTCGGCTTCGCCTCAAGAACCAACTTTTTCGCTCAGGGAATAATGGCTTACTTTACTCCCTAGTGCATAAATAACTATATTTTGTTCCTTTATACAGGGTGGTCCAAAAGTCCCCCCCCCCTCTTAACTTTGGAACGCTTTGAGATAAATTAATGAAACTTGGGGGATCTCTACCATGCAAAGGGAAGTTTGTTTTCATGCAATCGCCCACTAGGGGCAACCTCCTACTTTGCCCCCAGGCCACCCAACTTCAAAATTTCAAATTGGAGTGTATATTTTTGATAGCATATTTGGATTCTACGGTGAAAAAGAATAAACTTTTACTTGTAACTATTTTTTCTATCTCCAATATTTTGCCACCTACAGGGGGGCAAAGATAGCAAAATAACCCTACCGATAATACGTTGTAAAATCTAAACGGTTAGAGATAAATTAATGAAACTTAGGGGATCCGTACCATGTAAAGGGGAGTTTTTTTTTCATGCAATCGCGCAGTAGGGGCAACCACCCATTTTGCCCCCAGGCCACCTAACTTCATAATTTTAACCTATATTGTATATTTTGATAGCAGATTTAGATTCTACGGTAAAAAATAAAAATATTTTACTTCAAACTTTTTTTTCTATATCCAATATTTTGCCCCCTATAGGAGAGCAAAGGTATAAAAATGGTAGATTTCAGTGCCTGGGGGCAAAATGATGGTTGCCCCTAGTACGCGAGTGAATGAATATACACTTCCCTTTACATGGTACAGATCCCCCAAGTTCCATTACTTTATTTCAAACCGTTTAGATTTTATAATGATGTAAGTGTTATTTTTTTACTAGTTCAGAAGGGTTATTTTGCTATCTTTGCCCCCCTGTAGGGGGCAAAATATTGGAGATAGAAAAAATAGTTACAAGTAAAAATTTATTTTTTTTCACCGTAGAATCCAAATATGCTATCAAAAATATACACTCCAATTTGAAATTTTGAAGTTGGGTGGTCTGGGGGCAAAGTGGGTGGTTGTCCCAAGTGGGCGATTGCATGAAAACGAACTTTCCTTTGAATGGTAGAGATCCCCCAAGTTTCATTAATTTATCTCAAACCTTTCAAAAGTTACGAGGGGGGGGGGAGACTTTTGGACCACCCTGTATATGTGCATGTATATACATTTTCAATAGTAGTTGTATACAAAATTTTAATCCTTCATAACTACCTTATTTTTATAATCAACGTATATGTTAGATAAGCTTAAAAACTACTCTATTTCATTAGCTTTAATTTAATGCAGCATATGCTGTACTTAAAATAAGCATTAAGGCCATACTGCTAAAAATTAAATGAATAGTCATTTTGCATTGTACATTAATTATATTTTGGTAAATGTGTAATTTTGAAATAAACTATGATTAGCTTAAGAATGATCCAAGGAGGGATAAAAATATCACAAATGAGACGCGTTTGAATTTCCTTAAAAAAACCCCACTAATTAAGAAAAAATTATTTTAAAAGTCGCTTAAAAAACATGGAAAAACATTTGTTTCTATCCATGAATTGAGTTTTTGAATAACATTCGTGATGTTTTCAATGACTTTTGTAGTTATTTTTAAGCAGGACGGCCTAAATGTTTAAGTTAAATATGGAATATGCTAATTAATATTTAAGCTTATCGAATACCCCATATTCATCCTAAGAATAAGGTAGTTATGAGGATCAAAATGTGACCATATTTTTTTGAAAAAATACAAAAAAATAATTGCTTGCATACTTGCAAGACAGTGAGACATTTTTATGTAACGCTTTTTGGTGTCGTTTTTCGAGTTTATGTGCGTAAGTCAAGTAAATGACCTATTTACAGCTGTGTCTACGATGTAGCAATATTAGCAGTAGTGTAACAACACTTCATCTAATGTAAATATTATTTGAAAAAATAAGGGGTTGTTTTTAGAGGATACCCACAGTTAATTATACAAAAAGGGGTACGTGGGTTGAGAACTGCTGCTCTAGACTAGACTTTACTAAGTGTAGTAGAGTAGAAGAGCGCTAGAGGTCAATTGTTACAAATACAATTAGTTTGTGTGAAGACGTTGTTTTGGTTATTGGACTACACTACTTCTATAATGAGTCGCTATCACACACTGGAGAAAAACACAGTCGAGGTGATTATTAATTGTTTTAAATCATTTAAATAATTTATATTATTTTATTTCTGTATTAAATTCGTTTAATAAAGAAATATAAATGTTTTCTTTGTTGAAGTTGGATAAAATCTTATACGTAAATCGATAGAGTGGGGGAGACCGAAGGCAGCCGAACCTACACGTCCCGTCCTCGGTTACACTCGAGTCCGCGATAGGGGAAGGTCCTTCAGCTGTAGACTGGATTGCAAACCTCCTATAGGTTTCTGAATCCCTGTCACACTTTTCTGGGTTTTTAGGTAACAGCTCTTTAAGAGTACAGTAATTGTAGTTATGTACACTTTTGTCATATTTTCATTTAGGAGGAGGGTAAAATGGAAAAATATAGCTATATCTTATTTGTTCTTTATACAAATCTACAGTTTTAGTCCGATCTCGATGAAAATTTGCACACTTGATCTTCAAAGCAAGGGGAAAATCAAGGTCTACATGAATTTTCGAAATTTAAATTTTGGTACACAGGGAGCAGGGTACAATAATGAATACGGGGTCAAAGGACTGAATACCCTTTATGATGGATATCGTTGAAAAGCTCTTTAAGATTACATTAATTGTTGTTATGTACAGTTTTGTCATATGTATTTTTATTTAGGAGGGGGTAAAATGGAAAAATATAGCTCTATCTTATAAAAAAAAGAAGAGTGTCTGTATGAGGGTATGTCTTTTATACAAATCTACAGTTTTATCCCAATTTGATGAATCTCACTTTCCCTTCAAAGCAAAGGGGAGGTCACTGTCTACATGAAATTTCGAAATTTAAATTTTGTTACAAAGGGGTACGGTGTAAAAATGTCAAAGTAATGTATTCCCTTCATATCATGCATATCGTTGAAAAGCACTTTAAGAGAAAAGTAATTGCTGTTATGTACAATTTTATTTAGGAGGGGGTAAAATGGAAATTTATAGCTATATTATATAAAAATCAACGTATGTGGGTGTATGTTCTTTATACAAATCTACAGTTTTAGTTCGATGTCGATAAAAATTTGCCCACTTGAACTTCAAAGCAAGGGGAAAATGACAGCCTACATGAATTTTGGAAATTTAAATTTGGTACACAGGGGTATGGTACAAGTAATGAATACGGGGTCAATGTAATGAATACCATTGATGATGCAAAAGCTCTTTAAGAGTAGAGTAATAGTTTTTATGTATTGTTTTGTCATATTTTACTTTAGGGGGGGGGGATTTAGGATCTTTAAAATTAGCTTATCAAAGAGGAGGGGGTATAGAAATAGGTGGGAGAGATAGAATCTATAGATATTCTTGCATAGTAAAATAATTTATATGTTTCATTATGGTTGTTTATAAACTTATCTAATTATAATAACACTCCGTAGCGAAGCACGGGTACCCAGCTAGTATGTATATAAAAGTCAACGTATGTGTGAGTGTGTGTATGTTCTTTATACAAGTCTACAGTTTTAGTCCGATATCGATGAAAATTTGCACACTTCACCTTCAAAGCAAGGGGAAGGTCACTGCTGTCTACATAAATTTTCGAAATTAAAATTTGGTACTCAGGGGTACGGGGTACAAATGTTAAAGTAATGAAAACCCTTCATGATACATAGTATACATACCGATGAAAAGCTCTTTAAGAGTACAGTAATTGTTGTTATGTACATTTAGGGGGGTATAATGGAAAAGTATATCTAAAAGTCAATGTATGTGTGTATGTTCTTTATACAAATCAACAGTTTTTGTCCGATCTCGATGAAAATTTGCACGCTTGACTTTCAAAGCAAGGGGAAAATCACTGTCTACATGAATTTCGAAATTTAAATTTTACACAGGGGTACGGGGTACAAATGTCAAAATAATGAATACCCTTTCATAATACATATTGTTGAAATGCTCTTTTAGAGTACAGTAATTGTTGTTATGTACATTTTTGTCATACTTTTATTTAGGAGGGGGGTAAATTTGGAATATTTGCAAATTATCTTATCAAAGAGGAGGAGGTACAGAAATAAGTGGAAGGGATAGAATCTAGATATTCTCTCATAGTAAAATAATTTAAATGTTTCTTGATGGTAGGTTATAAACTTATCAAATTGAAATAACACTCCGTAGCGAAGCACGGGTATTCAGCTAGTATATATATATTTATGCGTTTGACCTATATTTTTTTTTTGTCTTAAATTCATGACTGTACTTCACGGATATAGATCTCAATCGTCAGCTAACAGTTTTAAATTCTCAAGTGATGAGTGTGACTAACTCTCATTTCTTGTTCAACTATTCTTTATTATTTTAGGTTGCCATGAAGGTAAATTATTGTTTTGTGTTAAATGAATGAGCTAGACGTGTGTAGCTAATATTCGCTCGATTTTACTGGTAGACTGCATGTGTACGGAGTTTAGTATATGTTTTGGCCGAGTGCCCCGGTGTTTCTTGGTTTTTTCATTTTTTTTCAGCCAATCCGAGGCCGCCGTACCCAGTTTTAGTCCGAATTCTATTCCTCTCCCTTCATATTTTTTTTTTTGCATTGGATTAATTCTCATTTTCAGACGTCTGAAATTAGAATTATAATTGACCCCTAAGATTTGTTTCTAATACTTTGTTCATATTTATAATTTATTATTGTTTTAGTTTGTTAGACTAAGGAATTTATTTTGTTTTTTTCTTTTTTTTATTGAAGTAGGTATAGATAATAGATATGTTATTATGTTGTTTTAATAACGATAAAATAAATTATTTTTCTGTAGTCTAATACTCAAAAAATAGTTATAACTAAAACGTATCTTATAGTGATAGTGTATCACGGGGTGGTCTATAGTCTTCGGCTGTTAGTTTGTTATCTTTATTCAGTTGATTAAAGTCGGACTAATAGTTAAGCACTGTTCCATACATTATTTTACTGTAATTACTTTTGCCTGGTTGTACATAAATATATATGTTACGGACAAAACCCGAAATCAGTTTACACTGGATTCTCAGGTTAGAACTAGTTTTAGCAAAGCACTTTCGTCCAAACCTATATATTGACTTTACAGAGTAACATTTTCTGAAACATTTATTTTTTACTGAAACGAATCAATTATATAAGTGTTTATGTCTGTCTAAACCGGCATTATTTGTGTCTTCTTCGTGCTTTGATGAATGACGAGATAATGAAAGGAGATCTGCAAGGAACGTGTCTTAAGCAACTAATCTTTCTCTTTTAAATGACTCAAAATAGCTTTTGAAGTATAAAAGGCTAAGTCTGCTTTATATGACGATATAGCAATATAGCCGATTAGAACGATTCCATTTTTTTGGGAGGTATGAAATAATTAAATTGTTTTCGGTGAGTGAACCTGTGAAGTTGTTTATTGCCAAGATTTCTTAGGGAAACATTTTTTTAACTTAAAAGGAGTCAACACTCGTTTTTACTAGTCAAATCTTCTATTAGTTAATTGAACATTTGACACACTTTATTGACTCACTGAATTTTAATTTACTATTAATATAATCAATGCAGTTTAAGATGGCTAGAAGGTGTAATGACGAATAAAACTCAAGTTTTCATAAGAGACGTTTCGACCCTGTTAAGGTCATCTTCAGTCCTTTAATTACTGTAACATATAATTTATTTTCCCACATTGATCCTACTTATTCCACTTTATCTACAAATCTAAACTAACTTTACATAATTTGAAACATTTTGTTAAGATTAAATTTCTCAAACTCTATATAATAATAAATTCTAATAATTTACTTACAAATTTCATTCGTCATGTCGAATTTTCCGTTAAATTTTTTTTTGTTTTCCGTTTTATCTCCATAAGAAAAAGTCAGATGTCATTTAATTAAATTTAATAATTAATAATTAATTACATACATAAAATACAAAATGCAACAATAAGATACTAATAAAAACATGTTCACTAACAAAATAAAATAAATACTTAAAAATTTACTATCATAGCAAGGAGAAGTAGTGCTGGTTAATTTAATTCTCCTTACAAATTTTTTTAACGGAAAATTCGACATGACAAATGAAATTTGTAAGTATATTATTAGAATTTATTATTATATTCGTCTTTATTATTATATTATTATATTTATTATTATATTCGTCATTACACCTTCTAGCCATCTTAAACTGCATTGATTGAATTACAAGGGTGTATAGTTTAAATATTTCTTTTAAATTATTTAAATAATTTAAAGAAATATATTAAATAAAAAATATTTATTAATATAAATCCTTCTTTCTTATCAAGGTCCAAATTAAAACCTGGAACATCATTTCAGCTGTATTCCTCGACAATGATTTATAGTCTAATCTCTAACATATTAGTGACAAGCTTTTTTATTTCTTCAAAAGCAACTCTATCTCCAAAAAAGAAATTTAGAAAAAGTTTTTTGAGGTGGCCTCGCAAAAATCATAATTTTTTGTACCTATATTGCTGAAAATATTTGTTTTTTAAAACTGTTTACAGGGAGGAGAAAATGTCTAACCGAAGTGCTGTGGACGCTATATCGGAACGAGTGGCTGAAGTAATCTCATTAGCTGAACAGCTGGATGAGGTTCTCACTTCGTTTCATCACTCTGAGCTAACTCAGGGCAAGTTCTCAAGGGATTTCGACTCATCTCCTTCTCCTGAGAGAATCAGCCCTCCTCCCCTCTTCACATCCCAACAGGTACGGTAAATATACGCTTGTCTATATTGGGAACTATCTTCTTCTACTACAAGTAATCCTACTGATGAGAAGACTTTAATTTTTTTTAACATTTGCTATTGCTTTTACCTTAACACCTTATTGCCTTGCTAATACCTTTGACTTGTAAACTGATTTTTTGAGTTTACTCCGACTTAAATTCGGAATATTGTATCTTCAAGAAGGGACCACAAGTAGGAGAGAAGTATAGTTCTCCTACAAGTGTATATATGTGGCAATTAGTTCTAATTCTAAATTAACAAAAAAAAACTGTTATTATTATCCTATGATTATTATTATCCCAATAGTATCTTGGTTTAAATGGTTTACTCACATTTATATTTACTAATAAATTGACATTTACACCTTGAATTTTATTAATATATAATCTTAGTTTGTTCTTCCCGTTGTGTGTTTCACTGCGCCGATTCTCGTATTCAGCTCTAAATTTAGGGTCGCTTATCCCAAAAATTAAAAAAAAAAAAAAATATATATATATATTATTATAATAATAATCGAAAGTGAAATGTAAACAATTACCTATTGAAAATTTGTCCATTATCTTAGTAAGAAGGCTTCTGTGGTTGATGTCATCATTAAGTTCTAGGTCTTCCAATGGTAACCACGTCATGATTGATGGCTGAACACTTATCGGATTTAGGAAAACGTATCGATCTTGGCGTGGTCACCACCGGAAGACCTAGAACTTAATCATTTTTCATTATTTTTAATAATGAAGTAATTAAATAAGATATTACGGGATTTTAAATTCAGTTTCACTTTGCATATTTTATACGAAAGTGGTTTTCGAGTTTATCGGACGATTTTTTTCATTTACCCCAGTCACTACTTTTTTCAACTTCTCTTTGAGCACACTGTGAGCACAACTTCATCAAAATAGCAAGACTTTAGACCAGTCTGATTTTCAAGTTTCCAACTTTTGTTCTCTTGGCTCTAGCTTTGCATCTCTTCAAGATTTCATTTCTACTCAAGTGGAATGAACTTGTAAATCTGAGTAGTTAGCGTACTCGCAACTCTGTCTAAAACTGAAACCTAGATCTAAACACCGATATATCTGGTGAGTGTGAACCCCAGAGAGGTGAGACACGTTTCATACTGTCAATCACATCGAGTACATAAGTAAATTGGCCGGATCCGCTTCCATTTTACTACGTTTTTATTAGCTTGCTTTCTTGTTTGTTTGTTTGTTTGTTTGTCCGGTACAAATCTGGCAATCGATTTTTAACTAACTTCCCAAATAGCTAGACATTTGAAACTTTTAGCATAGCTCAGAACACGATTACAATGCATTATTTTAATACTTATAGCCGTCTTTCAGCAGAATTTAATTCGTTTTCAGCAAATTTTGCTGTATGGAAAGTTAGTTCGGAAAAAATCCGCAAGATATTTTATTTGTTTTGACGTATCCCATATTTTTACGATCTTCATTATGACGGGTTTCAAATTTGTGATTTTTTATTAAGAGGTAAACATTGAATGACAGCTAAAAAGAATAAGTAAACAAAGAAATAAATTAATTGACGTATGACTCCTCTATACGGGGTCATATCGATGGTCACGGTTTAGATTCGGTGTTGGTGAGATCCGTTGTTCAAAGATTTGTCCTTTTATTGGTCTAAGATCAGCTCTCTAGATGGTTGTCATTTGTGTGAAGTAAATAAATTCGGAACTATTTATATTTCACATACATTTTATATAACAATAAAAATTATATTATCAACATTACATATTATGATTTAAATGAAAATTAAAAAACGTAGTATATAAAAAGTTCTTTTTATCTTGAATTATATATTAATGATGTGTTGATCGGGACGTAAAAGAAACAAAAAAAAAATAAAACAAAATAATAATAATAGCAATTAGAAGAATTGACCTCTATGTATGATTAAATAATATATATGTATTAAATTTTTTATATAATTTAATTTAAGTGGACAAAAAAATAATTAATAGTGTGAAGCAAATAAAAATGAGCTGCATAACTAATGGTAACTTCTCGACAAACTACATAGTGGTTTTTGTACAGTGATTTGTTAAATTTCGGGCAGATTATGATTGATATTATGACGAGTTTAGTTTTTTAAAAGGAAACAACTATAATGATTGTCAACAGGTGTAAGAGATTTATGGTCCTATGGAAGTTTGAAGTTGGCAGTGCGCCCTCAGTTGTATTCTCACTGCTTTCTAGTTTTTAAACTAGAAAAATAGAGATAAAACAGAATTATTAAAATGTTTACAGAAAAAGCGGAAAGCTATAAACTTTTAAAGCATAACATTGCTTTGATCGTTTCAAAAATATTCTTTCTTAGAGAAATTTAGAGTTTTTAGCAGCATGAACTAAAGGTGCGTTATGTAAATAAATTCATTGGAGCTAGAAAGGGGCTATGAGGAATACAAATATTATTTTAGGTGGATAGACAGTGTTTTTAAAATATTCAATATGCTTATACAATATAATGACCACTTTAGTAGTAAATAAAACTTTACAATTTAACTTACAATGTAACTTTTCAATTTAGGTTTTATTTAGCATTTCCTGCCCAAAGGGTACTTCTTTAGACTGCGTTACTCCACTATATATATATATTTTTTTTTTTTAGAATATAAATAACTGACTAAATAACTATTAAGATAAAGGGATGTTTAGTCCAATGTACTTTGGGACAAAGGAATATCACACTTCTGTTTTAATGAGGGGAGTAACAGTCTGAAGAAGAACATTCTGTACACCTTTCTTTAGATTGTTATTCCCCTTTGTTTTTTTTTATAATCTAAAGAATTGCCGACTTTTTAATCCACTCTTTATGCAAACTTAAAATATTTTACTTTTTTTTTTTTAACAAAATGCGGTTATTAAAATAACTGGTCAAATGACACCAGTAAAATTTAAAACTTCGTTTTGTTTCAAAATATTCGAATTATTATTAAATGTAGATGTAATTTGGTATTGTTAGGTGGAAGTTTATTTACTTAAAGCCAGCGAGAATAAAGCAGTAAGTTAAAGATACTTTTTACTTATCTTTAACAGGTGGTTCTAGTGACATTTTAAAATGTGCTACAATAGGATTGTTTTCCACAGTTAATACCAATCTCTTTACACGGACATTAAACTTTATCTGGACTTAAAAATATTTGTTGCTTACAAGTGAGTTCTTAAACTTACATTTGAGTTTGTATTCCTCTTCTCTAGGAATAAAATTAACAATCTTGATTTATGGAAGAACGTCTTAAGCGTTTCCCCTTAATTTTATACTTCATAAGCTTTAAGTAAATAAACCCAATGCCTAGTATTCCTTCTAAATTGATTTTTTTTTTTTTTTTTTTTTTTTTTTTTTCATGTTTATGAATTGAACATCTAAGTAAATATGTTAATTAGAGCCTTTTACTTTTGCATTTAAGTGCCATTCACTCCTCTAGGAATTAAATCCGTATTCCTGATGCATATGGAAGAACATAGGTCGATCCTCTCAAATTTAAACTTCTTTGGTTTTAATTAATACCCATATGTATTCCTAATAAAAATTATTGTTGTTAAGAAATTAAATGAGCAAATGCATTAAAACCTACATTGTTGTATTTACTGCATTTGAATGCATGAGTTAATAAAGGTGGTATGCGGTATACTACAAAAACATGTAACTGAGAAAAACGTGTTCCAAGTCATGAAATTTGTTTTTGTTTTTTCTACATTTAATTAGTCAATATTTATTCCAGCATTTATTTTACTATATAATACAATATGTATTATATTTACTGTATATTAGTATGCTTACATTTCGTTATAGGAAAATTAAATTTTTATTTTTATTTTCTCAGATATATAAAGAAAGATTATGTTTCTTTTACACCGCCTTTATCCACCATTTAATTGGGTTGTGGTTAACAATAAAGTTGCTAAAGGTGGTGTATTTGTAATAAATATATAAATATAATCTAATATTGTGCCATACTGGTACACTTACAAATTACTACTACAAATGACTATTGCTCAAATGCTTTGTGCAATATAAATCTTGACTAGTGAATTTACTTATTATTGCTTATTTCATATATAAATATTTTTATAAATGTATACACATTCTGGTTTTATGTACGGTAAAATATTGCTGCATTACTTATTTATGTTGCTGTTCTACAGTTTTAATTTTTCATATAAAGAGAAAGTATTGTGATGGCGCGAAAATTCGATTTTGATGGATTTACACGTTTTGAGGGGGTCCTGAGTCCAAAAAAGTGGTTTTTAAAAAATGTCTGTCTGTCGTCTGTAGTCTGTCTATAGTCTGTCTGTGCAGACGCCTGGGCCGATTTTGACAAAATTTGGCATACATGTTCAGAAAAATCACACCCCGAGGCGAAATCGAGAAACGAATTTTAGCTCCTAATTTGGGGGGCGCTACCCCCCAAAAACTCAGAAAAAACTTGAAAAAATTATTTTACGAAAACGGTTCCGACGATTTTGATTAAAAAAATTTTAAATGTAGCCCATTTACATACGAATCTAACGATATAAGCAGTTTTCCTTGGAAAAATCTAGTTCCTGAGAAAAAAACTTAAAACGCGGACGGAAAAAGCCCGGGTTCGATTCCCCGCCTAGGAGATGTTATTTTTATGATAAATTTTGATGAACTGTTTAATAATAATTAAATGTCCTTACGAAAACTAATAAATGGAAAACACTGGGCTAAATAATTATGAACTCGTATATGAGAAAGTTTGTCTGAGTTTTCTCGGACCGATTTTTTATCTTTAAAAGCCCACCTTTCATTTTTGTTTAAGTTTCATGCTCTCTCAATTCGAATTTCTTGACTTTTTCAAAGGATCTATTAGGTTCATATCAGTCCTACGTACAAACATGTAACCAAATTTGCCACTCACGATCAATTTGAAATTTTCCCAAATGCAACTTTTTCACCCAATAAATTAATTTTACACTGTCATTTATTGATTCTAATGCTTTTTGAACTATTAATTTACCTCTCGGCGTCGCGCCAACATCTTCAAATGTTTTACAAGTTTTTAAATAACTAACAAACTTTATTAAATAAACTAATAAAAATGTTTAGTCACACAGTCGGTGATTTACAGAAAAATAATAGCTGTTTTACTGCCTAAAGGGGGGTATCTGCTCTACATACCTGGGTCCTTTATCCTTTGTTCAAAAGAGAACTTCATCCATTTAAAGATGTTATAACATCATAATGTTAAGCACGATAAAAGTTCCACGAAAGTATTTAACACGTTTACCAGTTTTAATAAACAAAAGTTTATTTTTAAAGAATATAAAGGTTTTATGATGTAGAATCAAAAATGTACCCCTTTGTCAATATTGGTTCAGCAATTAAAATTAGCAGTACAATATTTGTTTCAGCATGAGTTAATAACTAAGAGTCTTACAGTATTGAGTCTTTGAGACGTAATAGAGCTTCACCCATGCTACTATCTTGTTTTTTCAAAAAAAAAAAAAAAAAAAAAAATGTAACATATTACCTTTATCAACTCATGTCTTCATTTGTGATGCCTTTGCTCCAGAAATATATAGAACATGCGTCATATGATCGCAACATAAGACACTTAATACGTATTTTAATTGATTTAAAAGTACAATTTTTATACATTTATATTAATATGTACAATAATAAGCTTATAAGGTAATTTATTAACTAATGGTAATTGAACAAGAAATAAAAATAAAAAAAGGGGTAAATAGCTAGACCCGCAATATCGCAGAGTAGTGATGGTTTAATCCTTCATTTTTTTAGGCAGGGTATTAGAATGATAATATTCCAAATACTTATTCATTTACATCCACCTTTTCTTACATTTTTACTTCGCCTAGAATTAATAATGTACTAAATTAGTTTCTGGTCTTTTTTTTTCTTCTTTTTTTAGTATAAAGAAAGTTAATTATTAATCATGACTATAATTGTATTTTTTAAAACCTTATCAAAAGGCTTACCAGATGTAGAACCTTTAAACGCAAATTCATTAAATCTTAAAATCTAATTTCGGCAACATCACAATATCTTCACTATAATAGAATACTACCACCAACAAATCAACAAGTATGTGAGAAATTATTTTTAAAACTACGTGTGGTGTCGCGGGACACGGTAGGGAGTTCCTTACATTTTTCATTAAATATAAATTTTAAAATCACACTGCTAAGTACGTATACATTGCTAACTACTTATACTTGGCGGAGTTAGAAAAGAGACAAAATTAAAAGTAACGAACTGTTTGTACCTGGCAGAGTTAAGGCAAAATTAAAAGAAAATCATTATTTGTATAATTGAGGCAAGCGTCTTACTATAAATATATATTAAATATAAGAAAAAAGTTTATCATGATGAGTTTATAGTGAAAGAGTATGTTTGTTAATAGAGTTTGGATTGAAGTAGGAATAGGACTGTTTTCTACCTACCCGGCCAATTAATTTAAAATATTATAAAATATATCTCTTCCCTACTCTACAGCTTCTGCTTGTATCAGGGTGAAATTTTACATGATTATATTTTATTTATTTACAAAACAAAGTGACATTTTTGACATACTATGTAAAAAAAATAATCAAAACAAGTCAAGTAACAGGCTTCCTTAATAACACTTTTTCCCGTCTTTTAAAGCTTACGTTTACGCGAGCGTTGAGTGTAAACACTTAGGCGGATAACGTTTTCCAACGAACTCAGCCTGGGCATAGGTAAAATGAACATGTGTACCAAATTTCATATAACTCGGTGATCTTTTACTCAAGTTATCGTCATCTGTAGATTTCGTGACGGATTTTGCGTGACGGTGATTTTGGTCGTTTTTTGCGGATTCACTCCCGGGCTCCAGAACGTGCCATTAGGAACTTCGTTCCAAAAATGTACATGTGTTTTTTCCATACTTCTATTAAAGTAATGAACAATTTATAATGTACATTGTTTTTATAACATGAAATATAACGTGAAAGGTATAATCTAAATGTGGAATTTCGTCATGAAAGATAACTGGGTTGTAAGTAATGGAGTTTGTTGTCTTACATGTCCTTGACTTTTATTTGCTTTCTTACATTGATATTCTTTTGTAGGGATAACTTTTGATTCCATGTATTAAGTTCAAGTAATAAATAATTATAGCGAAACCAGATCATACATTTTAAATTTCTAAATAAAATATAGTTGTGTTACTATTATTTGAGCTGTCATACCCTTTCGCTTCCGTCAATTAGTTCTTCTTCTGATTAGTGTCATAGTACGGGTAAAAATAGAGGATTGAAACAAGACAAAATTCGTCCATTCATATTGCTTGGTTGATGATTTCGTCTTGGCAGTAGAATTGATTATTGATTATCTAAAGATTCCTTCAAATTTTAGGGGAAACAATGTATTTTAGAGGAGGGGAGTGGTAAATAATAAAATCTTAACTGAAATTAGTCAAGAGATGTGTCCTTTTATACGTATTTCATCGAGTTGAATCGAGACATCTTTCAGGCCAATTGCAAATCGAGATAGAATGATGGATGGTGGAAGCGATTTGTACTTTTTCCAATAAAACCCATCATATCTCGATAAGGAATCACTTAATCTCCCTGAAATTTGTCTCATTCAAGTCAGCTCGATAAAATACGTGTAAAGGGACACTTAACTTGACTAATTTTATTCCAGTTATTATAATATAAATGACAGGCTTCCCTTAAAAAGCATTGTTCCACCTATCTGTGAGAAAAATTTAGAAAAGTCTACAAATATTCAATTCCACTTTTAGGACGAAGGCATAAATCAAGTTTTATGAATGAACCAATTTTATCTTTATCGGATTCCGTTTTTGGTCTATTTTACCCGTACTAAAAACTCAGCAAAATACTGTAAACTATAAAATGTAATATATCTGATTATTATACTAACCTTCACCCTGGAATCAGTGGCTAGGTTTCCTATTATCTTGTAAACCAAGCGGTATAATAAAACGCCTTTAGAGTTTTGTTTCAAACAACTTCATAATAATCAGGACTCTATTATACATTATTCATTCCATTATTAAAAATAAAGTACCTTGTGAATCGCAGCTAAGAGGCTATTTATAGCATGCGAAAAATCCTCCATTTCATTATTTGGCACGATAAATAACCAAATATTTTTAATCTACTCCTCATAAGATTTTAAAAAATCCAACGCGGGGTATCAAGGATCTTTTCCTTATCAAATAATACCAAAATGGGGGCAGATATTTAGTTAAAATGTTTTATCTTTATAGAGAGATATGGTTGGTACGAATTTCACCTCATCGGTGAAATAGTTCCGAAATTATTAAGCGGTTATTTTCAAAGCTCAAAAGTCGATATTTTCAAAATAGTGGCAGATATCAAAACGAAATTCAGCAGAAATTATTTGTCTTATAAAAGGGCTAAAATCGGTATAAATTTCAGCGCTGTCGGAAAATGTTTCAATTTTTATGATTTTTTTAAATTTTGCTGACTCAGTAAAATTATTTAATGCTATCGCAAATTTATGATTCTCGGGGCGGTATAGCTACTTGTACCAAGTTTCGAATCTCTAGCTTAAAAATTGTGGGAGTTATATTAATTTTTGTTTTGATGTTAAAATTACTAATCAACATCGTTATGAAATTTTTTTTTTTATGTAAAATTGTGAATAACTTATGTTCTACTCAAAATTTTTGCGATAAAACCAAGCCTAGAACTTGCGCAATTCATAGTTATGTTGGTGCACACATCTTTGAAAAAATTAATCGATTTCGTTTTGCCAGTTTAGGCTGGTGGTGACAGGCACACTCATATACATACACACGAAAAAAGGTAAAGTCAAATTCGGGTTTCGGAATGTATGAATTAAAAAAGTATCCAAAAATGCTGCAATTCTGATCAATGTACAGACAAAACTTTAATTTTATAGAGTATTCCATAGAAACTCATTGCTGTCATTCATGCTTTGAAACTGGGAGATCCGGGTTCGAGTTCCAACTCCGACAAATGTTGTTAACCCGCAGCATCGGGATGTAAATAGGATGAGCGATGAGCTTCTTTAGTGAAGTGACGTCAATTCGCTTGTGATTGTCAATTATACGGTTGATATAGCTAAAGAAGTAACTCACCAACCCCGTGGTATCTATATTACATATGAAGTTGTATAGGATAAGCCCTTTCTCAGGCCTAGGCCCTCCAAGGGGGTAGCGGCCACGGATTATTAAATCATAGGAAAATCAGAGCCAGATAGAAAGTCATTTCACAAATTTTTATAAAGCATGAACAGAATCAGGAAGCAGTTAAAAACCATTATGGGAGTGCCATAGTGTTCTTAATAGAACCATAAAATCCCTTTTAAATTGACTACCAATATCATTACAACTAAATTTTCTCAAACATGCCCAATAATATTTTTATTTTTTCTGTGAAACGTATTTCTACCTCTCTCCAAATGGTGACTACAATTTTTAAACCAATTAACAAGTTTAATTAGTTCATTATAAATTTATTGCTTGTGAAGAACGCAGTTTTATTCGTCTTCTCTGTTATTGATACTTAGTCCCATCATCCGTGACTAAACTTATATAATATTTAATCCGTTTTACCTGTGGTTATAGTAGGTTGAAACACTAACACTTCTATTAATTCTAAATATATAATATGGACTAACATATTGCATATATCGATTCTAAATAGCTTGGCTTCTATCCATAAGTTTCATTTATCGATTCACTGTCGCAACATTTTTCAATGTGATAGTTTATCATGAGTAGCTCTGGAAAACAGAGTCCTTTAATGACTGTTCTTATAAAATTTACCAAATACATGTATACTCTTAATTAGTTTTACATCAAGATTTACAATATTAGTTCATATTCAAAATTAAGTGAACTTTCGTGATCGAACATGTTCTTCAGTAGCATATTTGGAGTCTTCTCAAAATTTCAGGTCAGGTGTATTTACAAATACATACCTACCCCTACACATTTAGCAAAACTTTTCTATCCCCACCTGTGATTATATGGACTTTGCCCTTCACAAGTGCTGTAAGATTTTCACATGAGCTTAAATATAAATAAAAACGTAATCTGTTTAAATATATAACACTAATGTTAAAAAAGTTCAAATTGAATTAAATAATTGTTTTTAGTTATACACAGTGTGTCCCATGATGGAGTATCCGAGAGAAAAAAAAATCTTATTTTTGGGTTTTCGAAAAAAGTCATTCTTTATAAAACTCCTGCTTGTTCTTAAACCTCTAAAGGATACAATTTTCTTGATTTTGTGTACAGGGTGTTCTGTTTTTTGAAAACTTTAAAATATGACCAAGAGTAAACTACCCTTATTTTTGATGGCATCGAAAAATATTATTCAGAAAAGTGATTCAGAATTGCAAAAAACGTATAAATATTAAATATTAATTTATTTTATGAAAACAAAATAAATTACTTATAAATCAAATAATAAGCTAATGTAATAAATAATAATAATAAAAAAAATATCATCACAAGTAATTAATTATTCTAATCTTTACATCTATTTTAAGTATCATAAAAAAATCAACAGAGTTAAAAAATACAATTAAAGAAATGATCATCCAAATGTATTGCCACCTACTTCTGCGCAAATTTTGATTGTATTTATGAATTCTATACGAGCCTTGTGAACTTGCTCAAAGGGAATATTGGCAGTGGCCTGTTTAATTCTTTCCTATACTCTTCCAAGCTATTATCCACTTGTTTGTTATCACACTTAATTATTATAAAAATCTAAAGAGAACTATTTGTTGTAGTTAGCTTTATTGTTTATTTTTACAAAACAAACTAAAATTTAATATTTTAGTTTGTTTTCATAACATAAGAAAACCTCTTCAATTAAAATTTAATATTCCAGAAAAATAACTAAAATTTAATAATCCATAAAATAAATTAATATTTATACGTTTTTTGCAATTCTGAATCACTTTTCTGAATAATATTTTTCGATGCCATCAAAAATAAGGGTAGTTTACTTATGGTCATATTTTGAAGTTTTCAAAAAACAGAACACCCTGTACACAAAATCAAGAAAATCTTATCATTTTTAGAGGTTTAAGAACAAGCAGGAGTTTTTATAAAGAATGACTTTTTTTCGAAAACCCAAAAATAAGAAACTTTTTCCTCTTGGATACTCTATTTTGGGACACACTGTATGTTTAATGTTCTCAAAATAATTTTCTTGTCAATGATTTAAAAAATAGAAATATATATTAATTACAATAATAATATGATTTGAATGATCTATCTCAATTTACTAATAAATTAACTATTAATAAAAAACTAATATACAATATAGTATCTCACTTCTGATGTAATTATAACTACGTATTTAGCCTCATTCAGCACAATGTTTTACTTAAATCGTAATAGTTTCTGGTTTTTAAATTAGTGGTTTAAGTTTGCTAAAATATATTTTGTTGCTTTTTAAAAGCCAATAATACAATTTTCGTTTACCCTTCAATGATATAAAAAATGAATGAATATGTTATACTACAATGATTATAAATAACTTTAAAGTTATGTCAACCAGGTATAGTTTTAAGGTATTGAAAATCTTTTAACTTGGTTATAATAAATTAGGAATAGTGGGAGCTAAACAAATTTTGTTTTTAGGGTTTCGTAAAATATAAGAAAAATATAGAGAAGTAAACATTTAATATGTGCATGCGTAATGCGCAAAAATGTGCAAAGCTCAATTTTTATATATTTTTTTAATTTTGGAGATGGGTATCAAATAAAAGCTGCTGAAGAGAAGATTATAATTACATATGACCAACATTTTTTAGAGCCAAAATTTCACACCAAAAAATTGTCCCCCTCCCAACTACCCTATAACGGCTAGTCCTATAAGTTTGAAATAATTTATGCAAATACCTTATGATAGTGCGATAGAAAATATTCATTTAACTTTTTGTTATTAAGTTATTACCCATAAAAAAACATTGTGACCCCCCGAGGAGTCGAACCTGGGACATCCACTCTCCATCTACTCTCCTTACTCTACACCATTTTTTTCGGGGTATCCATTTATATATATATATATATATATATATATATATATATATATATATATATATATATATATATATATATATATATATATATATTACATTCATAAAGGGCGGGTTAGGGAAATATTAAAATGTTATTTCAGCAGATTGTATAATAGCGTATATATGCCGAATAATCTGCGAAACCCTAAAAAGTACTTACTTGATGCAATTACTTACCTGTATTTTTTTAAATTCTACTATTAAAAAGTAAGAGCCTATTATGGTGAAAAATAACGTAAAAAAGTCTGCCAATTAATGGGGCACATATAACTTCCTCGCGTCCTATTATTGGACAAATGCTCTCATGGGAATTGAAAGTGTGGTTGATTGAACCTGCTTGCATTCCCAGTGGGTTCTCATTTCTTTTTATTCAATACTATATAAGTGCGCAGATGGTTAAAATTAATATGGAGCCAACAATAATACCCAATAACTAATTATGTCCTACCATCTAAATTTCATCAACATCAAATAAGTTTTTTTAAGATATGGTAGTTCGCAAAAATGTTGAATATTAAACAGACACCTGATGTATGAAACAGATATATGGCTTCAGAGACGTAAAAAAATGCATTTATTAGAATAGGAAACAAATATATATTTTTTCTATAAAGTGTATGTCCCTCTTGGATGCAAAAAATGATCCTTAATTCTTTAAACTTTAGGTTTGATTGTGTTCTACTATCAGGTCTTCTTTTAGATTATTTAATAAATTAAACCATTACATTCACCCAGGATCCAGGTTTAGTCATAAATGTTCAATACGTCAATTTGTTTTGTTTTTTACATTAACCTTAGCCAAAGGGGTGTGGGCCTTGTACTATAAGGAAGGGAAAGAAGAAGTAAATTTTATCTAATTCCATTTGTTATCTTAATTTTAATTAAAAAATATATAATAATAACTGATTATTTCCAGGAATGGTTCAGAGATAAAGACGATGCCTGTAGGTCGGAAGAGGAGTTTCAAACGGCTAGCGAATGTACCTGTACACCACCTTCCCGGAGTTCATCTTACTACACTGCTTCGGACGGTGGCTCTCCCTGGTGGCCTATAACTCAGCATTCTCAGGTTATTTATTCTTTTTGAGTTAGTTCCAAAGGATGCACTGTATTGCATCGAATATAAGACGCATCCCGATTTTCGAACAAAAAATTTGGAAAAAAAAACATTAGTGCATCGAATATGAGACTGTTTCAAAGAGAAATTCTTCCGTTTCCTTTTTTTAACAACTTGTTTAAACGTCTAATTTATGCAGTCTACCATGGATATTGTTAGAATATTGAACCTTTGAATCTTTATTTAGATGTAAGGCGCATATGAATCGTTATTTAGATATAAGACAGACGCCATGCTGGCCGAGAAATGGCAAGGTTAGATTTTGAAAATAACATTTTTAAGCAAACAAGAAATAAATAGGTGCAACGAAACCCCTTTCACCCAAAATCATCAGAAATTAACACGTTAAATTTCCTGAAAATGAATGAAGAATGAGGGCCCGACATTGATACCGGCAAAATTCTGAGAATTGGAAACAAAAAGTAAAAAAAGGATCTCAGTGGTTCTCTTAAAAGAGAAGTTCGTAGGAAAAAGGTTGTTAGATCTGTTGACACTTGAATACATACATCGATTATAAGACGCATCCCGAATTTCGCGATGCAATATCGGGAATAAAGTGCGTCTTGCATTCGAAGCTATGCGTTATTACCTTCCCCTTTCTTGTACTTGTAGTAATTTAATTTTAATTGGAATTACATAATACATCAATGGTGATACACACTAAATAGGATAATCGGAACAATTGGGTGAGGAAGTTAACTTGACAATATAAAGTATCATATTGATACGATGATTAAGCTGGGTACTCATTTGGCAGGCCTGTCAGTTAATACTAATCAGTTAGTCTGATGGCCTATTGCGTGTGTATATTCCGGCCACCTAACAGTAGCAACTGCCAGGCTAACTAGAATATACACTCGCTACAGCGACCAGCCTTCTGGCTCTGTGAATTGTAAATTGAACCGGAAATATAGTTAGCTAATTCAGAATATTGTTGGAGAAGCTTTATTTCCTAGGGTGAATACCTTCATATCTTTCAGTCAAATTGAACATCAATACTTTGTGACAGTAAATAAAGACTTTATTGAAACGATCCATGTTCTTTTCCCTGTTCGTCCTTCTTTTTATTAGCCCAAATATACCAATCTTTCCACCTAGACGATCTGTTTGTTTGAGATTCGGCTCATTTAGTATCCGGTGATCATTTAAGGTTCGGTTTAGGAAAGGAACGTATAATTAAACAAGGGACTTGGTCGTTTGTTCATTCAGCTCACCCATTTGTTTATACGTAGAAGTTATTGTACAAATAATCGATTCAGAGGGAATTGATAAATATAAAATGGCTGAAGTGAAAGCAAAGTATGTAAATACAATGAAGGTTATTCTTAAGAACACAACCAAATTGATCTGAAATAACTTTAGCCCGAGTCGTGTTCGTTGTCCGATAAGTAAAATAAAATGAAAGCTAGAACTTTTTTATGAATACAAACGGATACCAAATGTAGTTGTGTAAAGAGAACAGCGTTATATTTATATATCTGGGTTCTAGAAAGAGAACGATATGGATCTTTTTTTCACCTATATTTGTATATATAAGGGTCAGTTGAGACTGAGCCAAAAGCAGTAGTATATCTTTCCAAAATAAATCCGACGGCGCGCCCCTTCACATTATACATAGGAGCTTTGCCCCCTTATCTTCAACACTAATTATTCTTGGCCAAGGCTAACTAACCCTGGATAATTTTTTTTGTATATTTGCTGTATTAAACACAACAGGTGTTAGATGTGTGTCATTTTTACTCTTCTTAAATATTAACTACATTTATTTATCTATTGCAGTTAGTGGAAGGAGAGGTGGTGCAAGAGGTGAAAGAAACGAAAACAATTAAATTGTCTCCGGAGGGATGCTCAATAGTCACTGAGAGAACTTGTTCTGAACACCAAAGAGAAAGGGAAACAAGCCCAGGTGCCGAGTCACCCTCCAGCTTCGAGAAGGAACCATCTGTTCGGGTGCTCAATGGGACTCCTGAACCGTGGAGGGTAGGTGTTTTTGACGTTGACGTCGAACCTTGGGGTCGAAGGACTCCTAGATCTGACGGACTAAGGGTGCTAGAAGTGGAAGAATGGGCTAAAAGTCAAGAAGGTTGGAAAGAGTCTGGTGGAACTTCTTGGGAAGCAACCGGCGGCTCGTCTTGTTCCGACAGGGAAGAAACTGGAGTAGAAGAGAGTTGGAGAAAACTTGAAATACGATCTTCAAACGAAGAAGTTCCTTCATCCAATGACGAAATTCCAGTCGACGAAGTTCTACCATCTTCTATCGAAGCACAACGTGGTTTGTCTCCTCCGAGGTCTTCTGGCCGGAGAACACCGAAACAGCTGGATGGCCGTGCACTTCCTCCTGCAACATTAGAATCAGAACCTATACCTTCTACATCGACAGCTGACACCATCCAACAGGCAAGTGACAGTTCTAAAAGCCTCAGTAAAAGAACTTTAGCTGGAATGTTTGAGTTCCTTCCCAGCCATACTTAAACATAATCTCACCAACATCCAAGGAAAGATACACATGTCATGACACATTTTTATTCAACGTCACCTATCACTTTACCACTTGATAACATTCATCTTGTACTCTTTTCATAAGAGTGCATTAAAATGACCATCTTTTTTTTATAATATTATTATTTTATTTTCTCAGATCATCGACTATTTAAACTAAATTATTAACCCAAAGAATAAATAAAGTACGCGCTCCTCACACCTTGCATGTATATATATATATATATATATATATATATATATATATATATATATATATATATATATATATATATATATATATATATATATATATATATATATATATATATATATATATATATATATATATATATATATATATATATATATATATATATATATATCAATCAAAACCTCAATTACCTAAACTCCTAATCCTCCATTTTTTTTATCTTTACTTATATACTTTTTGATGTGTGAACAACTTGACTGAAACGTATATACATAAAACACAATTAGAAATATAAAAACATATTTCTCATTCAATACTCAATTTTTTTAATTTATATTTATCTGCATGATTTGTTTAATTTTTATGGCCAATATTATTTTATGATTATGTGTTTTCGTAATTGTTTATGAAGTTTATTTTTGCTTCGTTATTTGTTGTAGTTAGAAGTTTTTTTGTTACTGTTGCATGAGATAATAAGGTATTTAAATTTAAATAATAATAGTAATAATATTTGTATTTGTTAACTGTTGTGAACTATTTGTTGGGACTATTAATATTATTTAATTTTTTGTGTTTTTTTTTTTCTTATGTTATTGTATTACGTAGTAAAAATTATTTATTAATTTATTTATTTTTTACCCTCTCCTTTTATTTTATTTTATTTTTTTTTTTTTTTGCATGTCCTTTTTTTGTTTTATGTACCTTTTTTCCCTTGGATTTTTATTTTTATGGAACAGATCAATGGTATAAAGTAAGGTGAGGTGTTTATTTTAAGCACATGGTGATAAAGTGAGACCTCGTATCAAAGGGAACTCATTAATCTTATTAAGGTCTGTAGGGTATTATTAAGAAACTTCATTTCACTCCATTTTTACTATATTTCATCTCCTTTGAAGCATCTTCAGGCTCAGGCATTTACAAAATTCATTCTAAAACATACCTGTATTTATTTTCCTAGTTAATTTGTTCACGGTAATTCACCTGTGCGTCTACACACAGTCACTATTTCATTAAAATATTCATTTTCTCACAGAGACACAGGGTTTTTAGTATATTTATGATAATATAAATATACTAAAGACTGCGTCAAGGAGGTAAAATATAGCAAAAATGGAGTGAATTGAAATTATTAATAATACCCTACAGACCTTATTAAGATTAATGTAGAATAAAGGGTAATATACTACGAATATAAGGAAACTAAAGTTTTCAAGTCGATGGTGATACAGTAAGAGCCCGTATCAAAGAAAACCCAAGTTTTCAGGAGGCTCAAAAAATTTGCAATAAAATATTATTCCCTAAATAACCCTAATACCTACTAATATAATTTATTTGTATCATACGAGCTCTCACTGCTTAAATTAACTAAGATAAGAGTTTACACAGTAAAGTACGAGATTACATTTATTACTTTAAAGAAATATAGGCATTTTTGGAACAAAGTTCCTTATCGCACGTTACAGCTCCGGGAATGAATCCGAAAAAAACAACCGGTTAACGAAATCGACCGATGACGATAACTTGAGTAAAAGTTGACAGTTTTAGTAGAAATTTTGTACTTATGTTCATTTTACCAATGCCCAGGACGAGTTTGTAGGACAACGTTATCCGCCCAACCGTTCACGCGCAACGCTCGCGTTGACGTAAGCTTCATATATAAATTTGGGATTTCAGGATGGAAAAAGATTCGATGAGATGAACTTTTTTTTTTTTTTTTTTTTTTTTTTTTTTAGTAAAACCATCAGCGACACTGCTATAAAGGATAAATATCGTTAAAACTATTAATGCGGATCTAAACGTTAAAAAAGAAAAAACAGCGTTTCTTCCAATATCTTACGTTCTAACGTAACAATTTTATTAAAACTTCATTTACATCATCTAAAGTGCAATTGAAACAGGCTTGTAAAATTTCATCTTGACACAGATAGAAGTTTTTGTGTAAAGAAGTGATACATTTTACAATTTTTAAAAAGGAGATGTCCGTAGCGTCTATAGTTTGTGGGTGCGTAATAGTAAGAACGCAGGGTGGCTCCCTACTAATAAACTCTCTATTACAATCATACTCTTTAACTTTCAACTCGTCATGATTGTCTATTTTCTCAATATTCAATACATATTTATTTTATATCATTATTGTAAATTATATAATTATACTTATAAATCATTATAAATTAATTTAAAGAAAAAAAAGTATATTTTCTTTTAATTTTGCCTTAATCCGCTTAGTACAAGAAGTTAGCTTCGACCGTCCCGAAAGAGTACCAAAGTAAAGTTAGTAGTGTGATTGTATAATTAATATTTAATGAAAAGCGTGAGGAATTTTGTTCCACGAAACCACACTTTTTTTTAATACCAGAGTAGGTATAGGTTATTGGATATAACTATTTCAAAAGGGTTATATTATTTATTTATTTTTAAACTATATATATATTTTTTTTATTCATAGTATTAATGGTGTTAAGCTCTAAGTTATTTATTTTTACAATGAAGATATTATAATGTTAGATTTGTAGATTTTATAGTGAAGGCCATCAACCGTAGCTATTTTGTGTTGTTCGTTATTTTATTCTCATCTTGAATACCTACATTTTTATCCATTTAAAAATAGACGACTCGTTGCTAGAAGTTTTTTGTTCTTTAACTGAAGGAATTCTCGTATCCTTAATATTAGAATGTAACGAAAGAAATATTATTAATCTAGTGCTGTAAGATTTAATAGGCAAAAATCTATTAGTTTGCGATTTCCTTTTTCACCTGGTAAAGTACTATATGATAAATAGTAATATAATTGCATCAAGTAGTAATAAAATACTTTTAAGTAAGGGCGGAAACTTAGTTTCCGTTGTTTAGAGTTTGTGTGAATATTTGCCAAACGTAAATGGAAGAAGTTAAATATTCTTAGTTACAAGGTTCAAGGTTGTACTCTTGGTGAAATTAAATTGTTTATTGGAATTCCCTCAACGAGCATGGCTTCTTGGCGATCATGTCTCTTTTAGACATCCGTATCACCAGTACTAACCAGTTTGGGTGTTGCTTATTGTTTATTTTAAACTTTACATTTATTAAAATACGCCATCTTAAAAAGAATAGCTTTTAGGCCTTACCTTCCATTAATCATTTTTAATAAAAATGTGTGAGCGCATTTCTATATATTTTTTTAATAATTTAAATTAATGTTAAACTGTGTATATTTAGCATTTCAGATTAATAGCACAATTGCGCGAACTATATTAAGCGAAAAACAAATATTTTTTCTTCGGATGCTTCGAAAGTTACTAAAATATATTAAACTATTCGAAAAAGAAAAGAAAACGAATGAATGAAAATAAATTAAATTTGATGTAGTATTTGATCTTTTTAGGGTTTGGAAAAAAACGAAACCCTTATAGTTTCGTTCCTGTGTCTGTCTGTCTCTCACTCTGTTCGGTTCCAAAAACTTTTGAATCAAAAGAGATAAAAACATGAAACGTTCCAGTATTAAACATCGTTTTGTCACGCACACAGGAAAAATATAGCGAACTCAAAATTATCAGCTGTTCAGATCCAAAATGGCTGATAATTCAAGTCTTTTGAAAAAAAATATTTTATAAATTTAAAATTTTACCTCTTCCAGGTATTGAAGAGTAGATTTCAAAAATATTTAACACTTGTGGTAAGTGGTTAATTTTTCATGCCGTTTTGTCAAAAAAATCAATTTTTTACGTGCCCCCCCCCCCCCCCCCCCCTTTATACTAACTAATTTCATAGTCACAATACCAACGAAACCCATTTTACGTGAGACTTCTCGCAAAACCAATTTATTTATGTGACTTCTCTTTTCTTTTTATTGTTTTGAAAAAAGCAAAGAGAAGGAGAAGGAGGTTGCAAAACTGATCTAAAAATGCTAATTGACACTGAAGAGGATGAATATTACTATTTATAAAACTCTTCAACTTAACAAAATAGTCTGCAAATTAGTGTGGCCCATAACTTCCTCGCGTCCTATTATTGGCCGGATGGTCAAATGAGATTTGTATCTGTTTCGATTCTCAGTGGAGTCACACATTGAGTTTATTTAATATTAAATATGCACAGACGATTGAAATTAATATGAACCGTCTGAAGGCTACTTTTAGCAAACCATACAAATTTCTTTAGATTGGAAGAATACTTTTAAAAAATTTTTTTATATAAATATATGTTATGTGTTTTATTCTATAATAATAGTAGTAATAATAACGAATAAGTCTTTATATAAACTGATCTTTTAATACAAAACTTCACATAATAAATCTCAAACATATCTCATTTTTTAAAGGTAAACAATGTCATAATAATAACAGTTAGCAGGTTGTTATGGTAACTAAGATTGACAAATAAACTAATAAATAAAATAAATAATAATACAACTAGAGGTCGACCAAGAAGTCATGGAAATGTGAGGAGTGCGCTAGTGGCGTCATGTACAGTCAGTTTTTTATATAATAGACCACAGTCAAAAAACACAGTGTTGTTCTTTTGTTATTAATAATTTTATTTTTGATAACTTCAATATTTTTTTAATATTTTATGCAACAGGCAACACTGTACCTGATAAGAAATCACTAATAATGTACGATAATATCTTTATATTATTATTCATAATAATATTCTTTCAATTTAAATCGATTTTCTTCTTTCATAATCAATTATTTCTTCCTCTTTATTTCTGAGTTATTTGAATTTAGGACAGTTGTGGCTATAATTCGTATTGTATAAAAACAAACAAAACAGGAAACCTAACAGATTGGAAACCTTCTTGTTGTTGATATTCGTGAGATTTGACGTAACTGCGCATGTCATACAAACTAGAAATGGGTATTGTCTTTGCACCCGACTGTACTGACTTCGGCACTACTCGGAAGTTCCGATTTTAAACGAAGTTAAGCTTTCCGTTTCTCCCGTGTTCATGACTTCTTGGTCGACCTCTAACTATAAACATCTCCCTCTTTAAGAATCCCTACGAGGCTGGACGAAACCTTTTCCCAGAGCGGGTCACCCCAGTGGTAGGAGAATCTATAGATTGACTCTGTGGCTTAAACGTTACAGTCTCTGGAGAGGGATCGCTTAAGTATCGACGATCCTTCCTTAAGTGGAGTGAATTACGTCTAAGGTTTTTACCATTGTCTAATCTAACTAAATATGATCGGGGTGCTAATAATTTTTTAATTACGACCCCAAACTCCCAATGCTTAGAATTGTAATCCTGCACCATTATCCTCTCTCCTTGTTCAAAGCTACGCTCATTCACACACCTACGGTCATAATACTCTTTTTGCTTTTCCTGATTGTTCATCATAGCCTTATGGACACTAGGATGGACAGTCTTAGGGCGTAAACGGGATGGGTCTACTGGCAGTTTGGATCTTAAAACTCTACTCATCAAGAGTTGAGCAGGCGAATACTCTAAACTGGTAACTGGCGAATTCCTATAATTGAGAAGGTGTAACTCAAAATCAGTGCCAGAATCTTTTGCTTTCTGGAGCATTTTCTTGACTATGCCCACTGCTTTTTCTGCAAGTCCGTTGCTCTGAGGATAGTGAGGGCTAGATGTATTTATTTTAAAACCGTAATTGTTTCCAAACTCTTTAAATTCGTAACTGCTAAACGGCATATTGTCAGCTACTAATTCATGTGGAATTCCAAATCTTCCAAATATGCCCTTAAATTTTGATATTAGAGCACTACTGTTTTTACTTCCTAGCTTACACACTTCAATCCATCGAGAAAAGTAATCAATGATCACTAAATAACTGTTGCCCGCATATTCAGCAATGTCTGCAGCGATTTTATAAAATGGTATGTCAGGAATATCATGATTTAGCATAGGTTCACGGGTGTTCGATTTTTGATATTTGGCACAAAGGTTACAAGATCGCACAGTATTTTGCACATCAGACATTATTCCGGGCCAATAAAAAAAATTCTTGACTATACCAGTTATTTTCTTTAGTCCACTATGAGTTTCATGAAGATGCGATAAAATAAATTTTCTCTTTTCAGTGGGGACTACCAGACGATTATCGTAATATAACAGCCCGTTATAATATTCAATGTCATTACGAAGTTTATAAAAATGATACATATCCCCGACTTCTCTTAAATGAGTTGGCCAACCTTCTTTGTAATATTTTACAATAGAACTTAAAACTGGATCGGATGCGGTACTCTTCTTAAATTCATCGAATCTATCTTCTGAAAGGGTTACTTGCGTAGCTCCAACACAGTGTACAAAATCTTTCATCGATTCATCTATTCGTTCATTAGTTTTGTAACCACATCTTGATAGAAAATCTGCTACGTACATTTGGCTTCCTGGTAAATATTTCAGTACAAACTGATAAACTAAAAGTTTTAATCTTAATCTTCTGATTCTGTTATTGGTAATTTTGTTTAAAGGTTTATTTATAATCGAAACTAATGGTTGGTGATCTGTAAAAATAGTTACATTTTGATGACCGTATAAATAGTTATGAAATTTAGAACATGAAAAACTAACGGCAAGCAATTCTTTCTCAATTTGTGCATACTCTGTTTCCGCAGAATTTAAAGATCTAGAAGCAAAGAAAACCGGTTTGTTGTTTTGTAATAAACAACAACCTATTGCATTTCTTGATGCGTCGCACTGTACTACTACTGGCTGAGACGGCTCAAATGGTGCGAGCACTTGGTCACTACACAACGTTCTCTTAATTCCATTCAAAGCTTCACTATGTCTTTCAGTCCAGTTCCACACAATATCCTTTCTCAACAGTTCTCTTAGAGGCCCACTTAACTGAGACAAGTTCGGTATAAAATATCGTAGGTAATTTACCATGCCCATTAGTCGCTGAAGCTCTTGTTTATTGTCAGGGCTCTTAAGAGACTGGATAACACTTATTTTTTCAGGGTCGGGTAACACTCCTTGCTCGCAAAACACAACACCGACGTATTTAATTTTATTTAAACAGTATTGAAACTTATCGAAATTGAATTTAATTTTTAGTTGCCGAGCTCTTTCTAACACCTGCCTTAAAACTTTATCATTGTCCTCTTTTGTATCTGTCGCAATGCATATGTCGTCAAAATACACCGTGACTCCAGGAATATCGCTGAAATATTTTGAAACGAGTTTGTGAAATAATTCTGGTAAATTGGATAGTCCAAAAGGTGATCTAAGAAAGCGATATGTTCCAAAAATAGTACTAAATGTACACAGCTTACTTGATTTTGCGTCTAGAGCAATATGATAAAATCCGTCCTTGATATCGAGAACTGTGAAAAATTTTTTATATGCAAGACCAGGGACTAATTCGTTTACAGTCGGTATAGTATGTCGTTCTCTGACAATAAATTTATTCAAATGAGTCGGATCAATACAAATTCGAAGGGAACCATTAGGCTTCTCAACTATAACTACATTTGAAACCCAATCTGAGGGTTCATTAACTGGTACTATAATATTTCTAGCTGCGAGTGAATCTAAGGTCTCCTTGAATCTATCTTTAATTTTTAATGGGATTCGACGGGCCGAACTAGCATGTGGAATAGCGTCATTTTGTAGTTTAATCCTACAGATATCAGGAAAACATCCTAGCCCTGAGAAAACATCTTTATGACTATCATACCACACCCGCCTCGCATCATCACTCACTACATTTACACTTAGCTTTTTATCAATTTTTAACAAGGAGTCCACCCGCTTAATCAAACCTAATCTTAAGCATGCATCTAAACCTAGAATCGGAATCGTATTACCCCGAACTACTATAAAACTGACAATATCCATACATTTAGAGGTTTCTACCTCAGCTGAGACAATACCCACTGTGTCAATTTTAAACCCGCCATAAGCTTCGAGTTTGACATTACTTTTTCTAATTGATTTATATAAACCTGCTTGATTTACATAAGAAAGGGGTAGTATATTTACCTCCGCACCACTGTCTAGTTTAAAGTTTATCGGAATACCTTCAACATTAATCAACTTATGCCATTTAGTTGTTTCTAAAGTATCAACTGTAACCATGTCCACTGTATACTCGGGGTTTGAAGTATTCTCTCGATACTCCTCTTCTTCTATATTATGACAGTTGCGAGTGTGATCATGTCGTTCTCTCCTTCCACTGCCGTTCCAACACACGTTGGCAAAGTGATTTTTCCGACCGCACTTTATGCAGGTTTTACCATGAGCAGGACATCGCATATTAGTCGTATGAGCTGAACCACACTGTTGACATGAGTACATTTTAGTTTGACTACTGCTTGACTCCTTGTCTCGATAATTTATTGGTTTGGACGTGCCAGGACGATTAGATCGAAGTTCATCAACAGCAATGTTCTGTCGTCTTTCCTCTTCTATAACCTTCATATTTATCTCAGCTAACTCTGACGATTCACAGAGGGAAACAACTTTTTCTAATGTTGATTCGTCTCTAAGCAACTTTTCTTGGACAGCTCTAGAATTGATTCCCAACGCTATCTGTGCTTTAATTAACTTTTCTTCCTGATCCTTAAAATCACATTGCTGTGATAAATATCTCAGATCTGCATAAAATTTTTCGAAAGGTTCTTGGCCTTTCTGCCGTCGACTTAAAAATCTGAAAACATTCATTATCTCATTCTTTTTCGGAACACAGTGTTTCTCTAAAACTTCTAATATGGATAACACTGTTTCTTTATCCTCTTCAACATTGTGTAAACTATCATACACTTTAAGGGCTTCTCTACCCATTAAATTTTTTAGACGTGCGACCTGTATATCCTTTGATTTTTTGTCAGTTTCCGTCGCCGTAAAATATATTATAATTTCTCGTTTAAATGACATGAAGTTTTCGGCCAAATTGCCACTCATTTTAAGTTCATTAGGTTTATTAAATTCCATCCTGACTCTTATTATTTAAATTTTTCAAAGTAAAATATAAATATACAAAACAATGCCAATGTTATATTACCTTTGACTTTTGTTGAACACCACATAAAAACACCACTGCGCCATGTTTTATTCTATAATAATAGTAGTAATAATAACGAATAAGTCTTTATATAAACTGATCTTTTAATACAAAACTTCACATAATAAATCTCAAACATATCTCATTTTTTAAAGGTAAACAATGTCATAATAATAACAGTTAGCAGGTTGTTATGGTAACTAAGATTGACAAATAAACTAATAAATAAAATAAATAATAATACAACTAACTATAAATATATTTACAAACTATCAGACAGACACAAGACTAAACATTTTCTCTGATATCTGAAAGGATTTCTGACCAGACATTGTTTTAAATCGGAGACATAAAAAAATTCGGCGCTCGGAAGCAAAATGCCAAAATTGCAGTTGCATATTTTTAAAGAAATTGTTCTTCAGAACGTTCACTATGCTTCCGCTACCTCTAGGTAAAAATCTGTTATGAACTAGTCATCTCTCTGAAAGAAATGTTAGAACCGATAGGAGTTAGAAATACAATCTAATTGTCTATCAACTACTAATGACTTTATGTAATTACTGGTGGTGGAAAAAAAAATAGGACGGTTTCTTTAGACAACCTTTAGAAATTGTTTTAAGCACATTAAGGTTTTATCAAGGTAAACATTTTATTTTTTTTACACATCCGAGTGAACGTGTAGCATTATATAATATGAGCGTAGAGGAGCTTCTCTTACCTTCGTGCCTAATAACTACGATATGATAGCAGGTGAAGGCAGGAATGTTAAAAAGAAGTGTTTCCAGGTTCCGCGCTTACAAGCAGGATCACAGGAAAAATTACCTCTCTCCCTGGAATTGTGCTGAGGGCAAAGTCCAAGGTAAGGGAACCTTCTCTACATAATAAGAACTACGAACAACCATTTGTTCATTCTAGATTCCCTATACTGCTAGGCTGGACATTTTTTCAAAAAAGGTTATCAATATCAGTTCGGCATTGGTAGAAAACATTTTCGTGATCACGTTCTTTGTTATATTTATATTTGAATTCCAAGATACCAGCTGGTTCGGTAAAATAAACTTTAGATTTATCCGAAAGATGGCCTCTGAGATAACCGTGGTGTGTTACAGTAGATAGTTATCTTATAAATGTCGCTGTTGTGCATCGAGGCAACTATGAGGGTTACCTTGCCCTACTAAGATTTTTCAATCAATCCTGCAGCAGTTTTTCGGTGATGCCAGCAGCGTGGCTGTGTGGATTAAATTACTTGCCACGTCTGCTAGACCACAAATATTAAGGAATCAAGGTTCAATCACGCGCCGTGGTGCTCTGACTTATATATGGCTCACAAATGATCAAAACATGCTCGCTTGTTGAAAATTGTACAAAAGTAAGATGTGTGAAGTGACTGGCACCCTCTACTTCGTGGGTAGTAAAAAGGGCCTAAATAAGGTCAGTGCCATTGCTAGGTTCGAACAAGTATGGTTCGTCCAACAGGATTTACTCTATTGATGTTTGTTCGCCATGTCATTTTGTTTGAATGTCCTTTTGTTTTGGCAGCTTTCGTGAGATATGATCCACGCTGCGCCTTAAACTGTGTCTGATCCATCTCCATTTTCTTTTCTATACTTCTTACTTCTAAGTACTGATTTTATCTATTTATTTTTAGTATGTGTATATGTTTGAGGGGAATGTATTTACATACATGCATTGTATTTATATGTTGCTAAATTGCTCGCTCAATTCCCAGGATATCACAGTGGCCAGGAACCGACTTAATGTCATGAAATCACAAAACATTGTTGATGGGAACTAGTAAATATATAAAACTAACAGGAAAAGTAGTGTTTCCTTTTAAATGCAACTGTTAAGTAGTATTTCAACATACTCTAATTTAAGGTTTCAGGTAGTACCGAATACAATTGAACAGTGGCGTATCCAGCGGCTAGGTCTGGAGGGGGCATATTCTAAGTAATTTTAGTTTGGGGGGGGGGGATTCGTAGTGGAAACAAGAAAGGCACGTGTCCCCTGTGCCCCCCCCCCCCTGGATACGCCACTGCAATTGAAGGTGTGCAACCGAGATAATAGCGTAGATAGTAGCAAAGATACAGAATAATGGGAGACAAAAATAATGTTAATGAGATTTTTAATGTTTGTCTTAGCTACTTTAGATTGATTTTATTGTTGGAATTTAAGTTTATTTTAAATCAAATGTATGGGATACATGAAATATCTTTGATAATGTGTAGTATGTCTCATATTAGAGTGACGAGAGTAAAAATAAGTATTATTTATTTTATTTGTAAATCTGGCTTTTGAGTTTTCTCATCGAATATTTATTTTATTTGCAGTATTTATTTCCATTTTTACCTTCTCATAAGGCTGATTTACACGTATGTATTAAGTAATTAAGTAGTTAACTAAATTTTAAGTGACTTAATTTTTAGTAAGCGTTTACACGTTTTTTTCCACTTAATATTTAGTTAAGCTTTTTGGTTCGCTTCGAAATGTCTAATATAACATATCTAACCCAATAAAACGTTTCTAAATAATATATAAACAAAGATCTACTAATCTACAAGCGAGGCTTCTTCAAAATTGTGCATTTAACTAAAATGCGCATGTCCAGTGATTAGACACGCCCACCTACTAAACCGAAAAATAGACAACATTGCGAACATTGTATTCTACTTATCCACTTGCACACTAAATTTTAACTTGCAACTTATTACTAAATTCATTGCTTACATGCATTAATTCTCTTAAAATTTAGTTAACAACTTAATTACTTAACGCGTGTAAATCAGCCTATATACATAGTGTAGGTATAAGTATAAGTAGAAAAAGTATTGTGATGGCGCGAAAACTCGATTGGAAATTTTAAAAAATTACCCATTTTTTGAGTCCAAAGAAGTGTTTTTTTTTTAAACAAAATCTGTATATCGTCTGCAGTCTACGATCTATGCAGACGCGTGGAGTCTAGATTACAGAACCGATTTTGATTAAATTTAACATACGTTTACTTTTAATTTGAGGGGCTTCTAGCTCCAAAAACAATTTCAAACCATGAAAAGAAATTATTTAGTGAACGTTTTCGGTGAATTTTATTAAAAATGTCTAAAATGTAGACTATTTAAATACTAATCCAACCATACAAGAATTTTGTTCCGGGAAAAAATTTATTGTCCGAGATATGATGAAAGAAAATAAATCTGATTCAGCTGAAAATAGAAAAACGTAAACAATCACCTGTTTGAACATTTTAGAATGTGTTTAAGAATAAATTGTTAATTAGATATTATTGAATTTAAATTCAGCCCTACTGTTGATATGATAGATTAATAAAGACATGTTTTTAGGCTGGAGGACAGAAGAAATTTCCGTTACGCTAAAAACGACTTGAAAAATGTGACGCTCTTTGATATAGTGTCAGGAAGTTGGAATATAACAGGAGATAGCTTAGTTTTCTCACTAACCTAGCTCATCGCACCAGGAATGAACACAAAAACATGTCCATGATTCATTGCTTTCCATGAAGTGGAGACATTTTTAAGAAAAGGAAGGTTACACGATGCTGGTTATAAACACGTTTTTTCTTCTTGATTGCTGATTTTCTTAATGTTTTTAAACATATTTTGGAGTTCCTACCATCTAGTCCAGAGCAATATTTCAACAACTAGGTACCTATATTTATTTAAATACTTATACATAGTTATATTATTAAAATTACTTAATTAGCTAAATAGTTATTTATAAGTTACACACATCTATCTATTATTATTATTATTATACTTTTCATCTAATATCAATTCACGTATTGTTAAACTAATTATTATTCATTGAAAGTTGAAATTAATGCCAATCCATACCTACAAATTGAAATGATTAAATACTCCTCACTTCACTGAGGCATGACACAAACCCCTGTTTTCCTCCTTACGTTTAATAATATCACATTATCCACGTTTTTTCAGGTGTAACGATGGCCTAAAGACTTTTAAGATTTAAAAGATTTCTCTCTTGGTGTAAAGTATAATAATTTTAAAGAGCAAGTAAAATAAAATTAAATTGTAATAAAGAACAGAATTAAGTGAAAAAGCCATTTTTCAATAAGAATAACTATAAATTAAAAACAGAACAATTATTTTGAACCGTATTTGAAAATTAATGGTTGTCACTCATTAAGTAAGTACATTTCAAAACATCTAAGAGCGATTAGTTGTATTCGATCTGAGAATAGATATGACCGAACCATGAATCTCGAGCCACTTGAATCGAAGTCAGATGGAACTGCTAAAGTTAGCTTTTTCGTTTCTCCTAAACTACAATCCACAGTTGCGAACTGGTCTGCTTCACTGTGCGGACACCAGGGAGCGCTGTCTGCCCCTTCTTCGCTGACTAGGATTAGGCTCGGAGCCGGGGCCGGGGCAGTATTCAGTCTGTGTTGGGGGATCGTATGGGTTGGGTGTCTGCGCGACGGCTCGTCAAATAATAACGCTCGACCGCGTATTCGCGGGTTTGAACAAACCCGATATTTAACGTTTTGATTGTTTATTTACGGTTTGGACTATGGATGGACTAGATGTAAGCAAGCATCCCGGTACTACTGCCATCAGCACCGTGGCAGTAAGGAGCGGGCAAACCAACATCGTCATCGCTTTGCTTAAAGTAAAATTTTGCAATAAGTATTATTAAACTTATTATATCTATGTATCTGTAAATAATGGTTTATGTAACTTGGAATGATTAACAGCGTTCATACTAACAATAATTATTGTTGACAGTTAAAAACAAAATATATTTTAGTACAAAATTAAATAAACTTAGGACATGTTAATGTTTATCTTATTCTCGAACTTCGATAAAAAATAAAAGAAATTGGATGTCACCAGGTTGTAGCCAAGTAACTTGTATCGTCGACTTTGAGGCCGATCATTTCTTTGCCAAACCAATGTAAAAGCAAAGTTAGGAACTAGGGTCTAATAATTTGTAATTCCCTCGTTACCTTTGACTAGTCCAAATGCATTTATTGATACTTTCCATGCTTCTGAAGGAACCCAATCACATCTGGGCAATGATGTTAGCTAGATGTAAGGAGTTTGCTTCAACATATCAATGTGTAGTTCGATATAGATGACACCTTAATGAGTCACTCCTGCTGTAATAGAAAAACCTTAGTTAAAGTAATTTTAACAATTAACATCTTATTTTCGTGCTTATAATATATGTGAAACGTCTTCTTATTCTTTCCTCTCAATCTATTAAGGTCAGCATATATAGATTATGTGCACAATAATAAATATAACTTAATTTTAATTTAGTAGTTTGAAAAGAAAATTTGCGCCTAATAACTTTTCTATGAAAAAGTGCTCGTATAATATTGGGACCAAACATATATAACGTATTTTTCTCATTTGAAGCTTTAAAGCCATCTTTGAAATATTCATGGTCCATTTATATTTATCTATATTGACTTGATTTAATTCTTCAATTTTTTTAAATTTAAAAGTTAATTTATGATATATGTTTGCCTTACACATAGAAATCTGTACTTGTTAGGTTCTAAAAGAAAGTTGACTTAATTTAGACCAAATGTGATTTAGATGTTTTTCTCCTATCTGAGGCCAAGAGTTGCAGAGCAACTTTAGACTGTTTGGTCGGGTATTCCTTTTTCTTTATTCTACAGTTTTGATTTATTTACAGATTTAAAATTTTAATGACGTTTTGCCTGTATACCTTTAGATTGTTTAGCAAATGTATTTATTATATTGACCAGGCCTAGGCCCTCAACAGGACAGGGTGTTGCGCCATGGACTTAGTTATTTATTCCTTCTTTTATTTAAATTTGATGTTTACTTCAGTTTTCCCATTCGTATACTAACTTATTATTATTATTTTTCACTTTTCTTTCCACGTTGACAATAATACTATTCCAATAGTTTCGATGAACGCATTTTAATGATAGAATCTTTTTTTTTATTTTCTTTATAATACACAAGGCAGAATCCTTTAGTTTGTTTTGAGTTTATGATAGTATAATAGATAAGTATCCATTGTCTTTTGAGTTATTAATTATCTGCGTTGTAGATACAGACTCAGAAGTATTGGTTTGAACTTAAAAATGGAGAACCATTATGAGTTTCTTTATGATAAAGTGGACCTTCAAACACCTCTAGTAATCTAGATTAGATATTATCTTAAATATGCTTGGCGGGAACTTCACTTTCATAGATTAGGGGAAAGGGGGAGGGGGGTACAATAGTTGTTAGATGTATAGAATGATTGGTTATTAATAAAGTACAAGTTAATGACTTTTACTAATTTAAAACCTGTCATAAATGTAAATTTTGTATATTAGTCAGTACTGCAGTTAATTGATATTGTTGATCATTGTAGCCACTAATGATTATCGAATGGTGTCTAAATTAGTGTCTTACTATCCCACTCCAGATTTCAACTGCACTTGCGTACATATTATCCAAACAATGTTTAAATAACAAATTTAATTAGGTATCTTTTAATAAAATTTTCATACATTTATCTTCTTGTAAAGATGCTTTAGTACGTCCACGAATGAATAAAACATATTTGTTGTGCCTGAGCTGTGTATCCTAGAATTAACATTAACTTATAAAAAGCAAGGCCATAAGGGCAGAAAATATCATATCTATAATTTCTGTGTACATCTTGACCTAAAACTTTTTTAGATGATTTACAAAAAATTTAGCACTGTTAACAGAAAAAGAGAAGGTGAGAAAAATATTAAAATATTACATATTATACTAGATCAGTGTTTCCCAAACTTTTATCATCTGTGTACCCTTTCTATAATTTTCGTAACACTAAGTACCCCTCGTTAAAAAAAAAATCCATTTATATTTTGGTTGTCTTTTATTATTTAATTCTTTTTCTTCTAATAGTGTCAATCGGTATTGTTCTTAAAAAAATGAAATCATATAAATATAAACTACTTTCTTTCTATAAAACGGTTATAATTCGTTCCCACTTATATTGGAACATTTTTAACACTTTAGGTTTAATCCTTTTTAGTCCACAGGCCACCATAAGAAGTGAGTCGCTGATTGATAAAGTTTTCTTACCTTATGGAATCGCTTATTTATACCGTGTCCACCGATGAATTGGGTATATGGCAACTGGGCGCTGGGCCATTTCTTTTTTGTTGACATGCCAAACTTGCCCTTCTGCGGGGCAAGCAACATTGAAAAGGGATAGATAAAGTTTTGATTTTCACAGGATCGTTTAATTAAATTATTTAAAAAACAGTGGTAAAGGTGGCCACCGATAAGAGTGGGCCGTTTGGGGTGGCCACCGCCCCTAACATATCGCTCTGCGGGGACGTTGAAAAGAAAACGGCCCAGGGAACCAAATTATGATGAACTCTGTTGCCTCAACATAAACAATTGTATCCTTCTCAGGATTAAATTGACTACGCAGTCAAAGCCCATTGCACCGCGTACCCCCACCAAACTCTTCCCGTACCCCCAGGGGTACGCGTACCACACTTTGGGAAACACTGTACTAGATAATCGACACACGAAGATCGGTTCACGAATTAATAAATCCTTGGCCAGATTATTATGAATTTACCATGTTAATGACTGGTAATACACTGGCAAGATATTGTGACAATATCTCGCCATTGACTTATCACTAATGTTTAATAGTCTGTTTTTATTTAACATTTCATGTCGTGGTTATTTAACAAACAACAGATCAAGTTTACCTCTTTAAGTTATATCGACTATGAGTTAAGTTCCACATAGTGTAGTAGAAAAAAAAGTAATTTTATATTGTCCACTCTGTTAATCAGGATTGCCTTTTATTTATATTTATTCTTTATTCTTTTTTATGTTTATAATTTTCCCCCTTTTATTTATATTTATCTTTTTGTTATATAAAGCATTAATTTAGATTTAGATCAAATACGCGTCAAGACCTGTTTTTATTGAACATGTCTGTGTGCATTGGAGGAACGTTTATGGTATTCGTCTTATTCTACTTTTCTTTCACTCGTTTAGCAGATATTCTTTTTTTAGCGGTAAAAAAAAAACACTATTGTTTTCCCTTCAACCATTCAACCCTTAGTAATTTCGAAATTCATTTATTTAAGAAGCAGGTATTTTGAGCCCTTTCACACAGTCTCGTGCTTTTCTATATACGAGTAAGTTGCAAGAGCATTCTTTGCTGCTCATCTTTAGCACTTACAAACTGTGTTTTTCCCCCTTTATATCAATTCAGCCAGCTTTATATTCATTATATTTTAATAAGAAGATATTTATACGCCAGTACCTATATTTATTTTATTTTTTAAAAAAAAAAAAAAATATTTTTACATAAATGAATTGATTATTAAAAGAACGTTTACTAACGTCAATTAGTATTTTTTATATTAGGTCAGTTAATATAATTTCTTAATCATTATAAGATTTGTAAAAATGAATTTCTAAAGTCCCTGAATGCTTAATGGCAAGAACTTTAAACAGCTTGTCGTTTGAGGTCACAAGACTTTTATCGCCTTTGAAGTTTCTCTATTTTTATGTCTTAAAGCACAGTAGGTTTATACACTACTTATTTTTAATGATATTCATAGTTCTGACAGTTTGTTGGAAGCGGTCGCATGGTCGCCGTGGATGTGGCGTCCCGATTGATGTGCCGTGTAAACTGATCCTCTGAAACGAGGCGTGGGCAGCTTCCCAGTTCTCCCCAGCTCTTTCTGACATTCGTTCGTATTTATAGATGTGACGCGTCCAGTCCAGCCTTTTCCCCTTGTGTACCCTGGCACTCGCTTGGAAGTGTGCAAGTGTACACAATATCATTAATCCATTATCTTCTAGAAATAGATGCCAGTAGGAAATGTGTGTACTAGTAGTGGTTGCGTCGAGGGAGTAATGGACATCCATTGTTTGAATGTTTATTTTTTAAAAAGGTTATTTTACCTTGAGATAGGTTTACGTTACGTTGAACTGGTCTGTCGAGACTTCAAATTTGTTTATTGCAAAATCTCTCTAAATATGTATTGGTCGACAGTGTTAATTATATGGATTGCTAGTTTCACCTTATTCATATATTTTCTTCTTACCTCTAGAACAAAAACTTTATTGTTGATGCTTTGTTAATTTTAGTTTATGCACACATACTGTAAATGTAATTTACTGAATTATTTTTATTGGATCATCTAAAATTAGTACTGTATTATTTCTCCACTGTCTTTAAAAGTAGCTGTTTGAATCATAATTATCTATAAATATTTGGAGCACACTAGCGTATAATTTAAATTAACTAAATTATCAGAAACAATTAGTCTATGTTGAATACAGAAGTTTAGTCAGTGTTTAACTGTTGAGATGCTTTGCATTTAATTTTGTTTTTACCGACAATTTGACTTAATTTGTGATAAAATGAGTGAGCTTAGTGCCTAGCCTCTTGATTAGATAAGGCCTAAGGCTAGTGGCCATTGATAAAAAAAATCAAAGATAAAAGGTATTGATAATAATAAAAAGCAATATGAAGACAATTCTTAGATATTTTCGCTTGGGATAACTGATCATTACCTAATCTGATTCTTTATTTAAAAAAATTATGTTTATTAGGAATTAATCATACTAGGTAAAATTATTTGTAGCTTTTTTATTTTTTTCTTAAACATAAATTTATGTTAAATAAATTACTTTTAAATTTCACTTAAAAGCATTACAATTTTTACTTTCTGTCTTTCATTTCTTATTTTATTTTTTTATATATATTTTTATTCTTGCCTCTTTGTAGACAACAGTCAGCCTTTTGTTCTTGTTTTGAAATCTTTGCAACAGATGTTTTTATTTATTTTCGAGTCATCTCGATTTGATTCCCCTCTCGTGATTTAATAATACATACATACTTAGATTCTGAATGGAGTAGGCGACTTTTCTTAGAATTAAAGTTACGATTAATGTATTTCAAATCACTTCCGCCTCGAGTACCTGGGCAGTTCTTATAACTGCCTACGTGTACTTCTGAATGAATTTATAGAGACACTATAGACCCACCACGGTCACTTAATTTAAAATATATTCTACTTTCGTTATATAGCTTGATACGAGTACATAAATCTGATAATTTTTAACTGGGTAAAATATAGAAATATTTATCTCTTAATGGATCATTTTTTTACTCATTTTATCTAACTTTTACATTGATAAAACCAATCCATACTTGATTTATTATCGGATGGTAATAAATATTATCTTATTTAATAATAATCTATTTTAAAAATAACGTATAATTTAATATTTAGGATTTAGTTAATTTTGTTTTGTTTTGAGAAAAGTTACATTTTCAAGCCCTGAGTATAATTATAATTATTTTATATCCTAACGTCCTAACATATTCCACTTATTTTGTGTATTATTTTTCTTTTTACATGCTTTTTAAATGATAATTTCAAAAAATTATTGGGATGTTTTGATTTTTTTTTTTTTTTTTTTTTTAAATTTCTCATATAAAAAGAAAGTGTTGAGAAAATTCGATTTTGATGGATTTACACGTTTTGAGAACCTCTGAGTCAAAAAGTGTATTTTTAAAAATTATTATCTATCGTCTGTGCAGACGCGATTTTGTCACAATTTGGCATATACATGTTCAGAAAAAGCATACCCTGGGGTGAATTCGAGAAATAAAGTTTAGTTCCAATTTTGGGCGAGCTACGCCCCAAAAACTCTGCAAAAACGTTAAAAAAATATTACTCGAAAACGGTTCCGTCGATTTTGATTAATAAATTCTAAAATGTAGTCCATTTAAATACCAATTTAACAATATAAGCCGATTTCCCGGGAAAAACTTGGTACCCCATTGCCATACAGTATGAGGGTTAACAATAAACAGAAGTAATTATATAGAATATTAGCTGATCCGGCGAACTTCGTACCGCCTAATAAACATTAATAAATAACATAAGAAATGTATAGCTGCTACCTTTGAAAACCCTTATAAATTGACTATTTAGTTAAATAATCTTGCCTTGTATGAAAAATTTGTATTACAATTTGCAATATATACTTGTACAATATACAATATTGGCATAAGAGACACAGATAAACAAACATTCATTTTTATATATATGTATAGATATATAGATTATAGAAATATTTTTCCTGTATTTTCCATTTTATCCCCCTCCTAAATAAAAATGTACATAACAACAATTACTGTACTCTTAAAGAGCTTTTTAACGATATGCGTCATTAAAGGTTTTCATTACTTTGACATTTGTACCCCGTACCCCTGTGTACCAAAATTTAAATATAGTTTTACTTACTCAGAAACATTCTGAGTAAGCATGCGTCCAACCAATCCCCAAAGTTCCATCGCAATCGGATGAACTGTTTAGGCAGACATATGAGACAAACATTCATTTTTATTTTATGTAGATTTATCAATTATTTAGCGGTAATTTTCCTTCTTAAACAATTTTCTCCGAAGACCAATGTCGTTCTTGAAGCTAACTTTTTTAAAGCTAATTTTTCATTTTTTAAAAAAAAAATGAATATAAAAAGTTTGGAATCAAGTAAGTGCTAGCTGTTGTCTTGTTGGCTTGATTCATTGCTGTATACCCGACATCAGTCACGTATGATTTTTCTTATTAGCAACATCACAACACCTTATTAAACATCCTTGAACATTTTTCTTTAGGCGTCCTTTCTTAAAGTATCTTATTTTAAAAACTGTTTTAATTCCTTAGATCTTGTGGGTGGGTCGTGGTTGGTGGATCGTATTTGCTTTTGAATGTGCGTCGAGTTGAACCTTCTATGAAATATTAAGCTTGAGTAATACGATCTCAACTTTTTGTTCAAATGTATCGAAGGTAAATTTATTCTGCGGTCTGGAGACAAGACCTTCCTCTTCTCATGCAGCTAAGTTGGTGTCACTGTTTTGGCTATGCATTTGGAGGTCAGACCCAACTGCAATATTTATTTTTAGTCTTATTTTATCTTTTTTCTCCACCCTACTATTTCTCCTCTTACATGGTAAATGAAGTAAGATTTTTTTTTCATTACATTCTAAGCTGAAATTATATTCAGGCTAACTCTGCTTAATTGGGAGTTTGAGTCAAAATGTGAAGATAATTAGGTGTTGCTTAATTTACTGTGAAAACATATTTTAAGTTTGATAGACCGCACATATTTAAAGTAAGTATGAAGTAGTGGAAATTTCCCGTTAAGTTAGTCCATCATTTTAGGTGCCTGTTCCAGTTGTAGTTCCTTGTTTGCTCTACCATCGCTTGCCTGTCGTGCTTTCATTGTATATTATTATTATCTTTTATTTATTTAATTTTTTTTAAATTTCATTCTGTTGTGTCGCAATATTCAGTTTTATACTTTTTTAGTCTAATACATATAATAATTTTATGGCCTAAGTTGTTCTCTTAAATTACTGACTATATTCAATATCGTCTCTCTCAAGTCTCTCTCCCTTCATATTTTTTTTCATTTTAAGGGAAGGTTTATTGGAATGCACATTGAAAACCATTAAGAAATGAATTTAGTTCAAATAGACCTTTCATAAATGGGAACTCTGAGGAATTACTTGAAGATAAAACGTACTCTTAGAAATTCCACTTATAGTTGAATTATATAACTTTCAAGTTCTCTTAAAGTATATAATATGATTAAACCAACTGAATCATAAACGTTTTAATAAAATTTGTGAAATCGTTTTTATTAATTTAGTAAAAGGTTTGATAATATGCTTTAACAAGCGATTTGTTGACATTGCGTTAATACGGAACAGAGAGGAAATAAAAATGACTGATAATTAATTGGTTTTGTTTCTCTTCGAATTAACTTGAGCTAATAAAAACCAACATAAAGCCAGGGAGGATTGTACTTAGCTAAGTATTAAAACAGTTTAATAGTCTTTAGTTTGTTTTTATTTATCCTTTAGCCTCAAGGAATAAACCATTCATTTTTTTTCATCACATTACAGTCTAATTGCTGTATAATTATTTCCAATTGAGTTTTTTTTTATCTAAACATATGGCAATAAATTTGAAGTGTAAATTTAGATGTTACACTCTGAGAAGTTCCTTTAATGAAATAATTACTGGTTTATTGAAAAATAGATTTTGCTCTTCAAGAATATATTTATCAAGGCTGTTAGTTAACGATATGGCGCATTAGGATTCGCACACACTCCTAAAGTAGTAGTAAATAAGAATAACTGTTTTCAAATATCAGTCTCCTTCAGCATATTTAATGCTCTTACATAATTATTTTATTCTGGAATTAATTCAGAATTAGTTCTGATAATAATGTACTTTTCTTTTTTTAATAAAAAAAAATGTATAAAAGACTGTTAAACTAACTTTATTTTGCTGAAATGGGTTTTTTTATTTTGAAGAAAATTAAAAAAAATTAAAATATGTTTTTAGTTTCAGTTGACTAAATCATCCTGAACGTTTTTTTTTTTTTTTTTTTTTTTACAAAATCTATGTTTTATTTATAAAAAAGAGTGTCAATTAGTGTGGCAAATGTCTTCCTTGTATACTATCGTACAAGTTATAACCCAATGCTTATACAAACCATTCCTGTCTAATTTATTTAATTTTGCCCCTTTTATTCAAATCTTTTAAAATACATAATTGTTAAGTTTGTTTCTTAACAAGAATAAAAGTATCAATTTTGCAATAAAAATTAATGAGCAAAAACAACAAACATCAACAAAATTTAATGAGCGCTGACGGTTTTAATAACTTTCGTATGACCTGTGGGCTACTTTCGACAAACCATCCAAATTTCTTAAAAATAGAATAAGTAATTTTGAAGGTGTAGGAGTAAATTAGTTAGAATCAAATGGGCCCATAAGGTTGAAACTTAGGACCTACAATAGGCTGATTATGTCCAACGATCCAATTTTCATTAAAATCGGGAGATTAGTTTTTATGATATGTTGGTTTGCAATAATTGTGGACTAACTGACAGACTGACACGGAACCAAAAATGTTCCCTGAATGTGTCTAATACGGATTTTTGTCCTGGAATTTTTGAAATTGGGGACATATAAAATATTCGTTATTTGTAACGATTACAGAAAAGATAAAAAAGGGGGAACAATTAAATTAGATAATAATGGATTTTATGCGCGGAAACTATTTGCCACGTTAATTGGCAGACTATTTTATTTATTTATTTTTTATTTCTTTGTTTTAATGTTAATTTATATAAGTCATATGAACACAATCGACTAAGTTTTAATTTATATAAAACATTTTTTTTTCTTTAAATATTTTTCTAGCGATAGATACGTTTTTAAAAATGAGCATAGTTAGTGATTTTGTGACTCATTTAGGTTTCTTGATGAATGAGGTCACGGGGCATTGTAGACCTTAATCTTACGTATTCAAGAATTATTCTCTCTCTAGACAAGATAAAACATGTACTGAATTTCTTTCCGAGGAAGTAGATATTTAACCTTATTAGAAAAATAAATAATTAACCTTATTATAATAACTTCTAACTGTAATGAAGATTTATTTATTCCTTACATAATTAGGTTTAAACTTTTAACCCCATAATTATCTAACAAGGCAAACCATCTGACTTGCTTGATATTTCAAATTATTGAAAAAAAGAAACTCTCTGAAGCAATACATTTTTTGGTGCGTAGAACTTAGTGACAAATATTGAAATCGTAAGTTCAGCTTAAAAATAACAATACAATTAAAAATTGGCCAATGCTAGAAAAAGTTCAGATGTACTACTGTCATGAAGTGGAAAACGGAAATTTATTATAGCAATGAGGTAAAACTACTAATACATCATATTTTACTTGCTTTTCGAAGGATTTTTTTCAAATCAATTATGATTGAATGAATTGGCCTTAAAATACCATTCAAATAGATGTTAAGAACGGAACAATAGTAATCTTCTATTAGCTTACCCCAGCTCAGCGTATTTTTTTTACTTGACCATTTAAAAGCTGATAAGACACATTTTATAACGATAAATTCGCTTATTAGAGGTGTTTTCGAAATTGATTTTCAAAAAACTTTTAATTAATCTCTATTATGTTTCTCATATCATATTATGTAAGTGCATACACTCCAAACTGTCAATTTAGTTAAATCACCTTCATACACGTGCTTAACTAATATACGTCCGTGGAAGTATTAGCTTACCTTTGACACTTGTATATCCATATTATATAATTTGGTAAAGTTGTAAAACTATACCGATGTCTATTCTCCCATCCTATGTTTGACAGGAAGGTGGGAGTATATTGGTCGAACCTATACGTGATACATAATATTACATTGACCCTGCAAACTCCATAGACTTCCCACCTAATCCAATTATGCCTTTTCGATAAAAGCATTAAGTATCGATTAAGTAATAGAGCAAGGAAAAGTCTGCATCCTTTAGCAACATCCCGACATCCCACACAGGCTTTAGGCTTCCTATACTTAATAATTAACTGTTCCGAGAACAGTGCAGTCACAGTTACGAACCTGGCTATTCCAGTTCATACTACTTTTATTTGTGCAATTATATTTTAAATATTTATCAGGTTTTTGCTAGCAAACTTTCACGCAACAACTATAAATCTTGTTAAGCCTGACTTTGTTTCGTAAGTGTTTGAACTTCTTTTCTTTGTAACCAATGAATTGCAAAACTACTGCATGTACTAAGAGGGCTTATAAAATCTTAAAGAAAGGTTATACAAGGTATTAAATTAACTTTCTAGTCCAAAATTAAGTGGCATCGAAAATTGTTGAGGGTGCAAATTAATGTGCTAGAGAAAGCGGTGGCGCAAATCTGGTATAAATTGTATTCTCGTACCCTATACAGTATATATTATTAATTATTATTCTAGCAGGAGTACCCGGCGTTACCAGGGTAGGGGATGGTTTTTCTCAAATCTCATGTAGTCCTGCCTCTTCCTCTTGTTGTGAAGGTCAAGAGTGCAAAATTTCATGAAGCACCGAATAAAAATGTAAACTGTGTCAGAAATAAACTGTAGATTTGTACAAAAAAAAACCCCAAAACACTTCATAACAATGTGGAGGTACTTATGTGTATATATATGAATGTGGAGGTACTAGAGTTGGCACTCGAATAATGATTGCTATTACTACTAAGATATTACTTAACTATAGACTAGGAAACAAAAGAATAGTGTCACGATGAAAAAACGAAATTCAATGTATATTTTGAAGTGACAGAAATAGATAGAATGGCAAACAATCATTAAACTTTTTATTAAAATATAAACGAGTTACGTCATACAAAGGATTATCCCTCCGGGGCCCTTCCTCAAATCGGACCTTCTTGTGGTTGGGTCTTTAATTGACAGGGAGGCTCGCCGAAGTCGTCTGCTTGAACGTAGGCAGGTTTCAGCCTGTTGATTGAAATGACCTTGTCCTTGCCGGACACGAGTATGACGAAGGTTTCTTTTGCCCGTTGTTTCACTGTGTGTTGCCTGCGTGTATGGTTGTTGGAGTTTTTTAGAACCATACATCACGGAGAAAATACGAGAACACGTCTCCAGGTCTTTGTGAACGAACACCTTAAGGGTTTTCAATAGTATTATGAGCAAAGTAAAATATATATCCGCAGGATGTGTTTATAAATAATCAAGTATAAGAAAAGACTTGGCATAAGCAAGAAATGAAGGTGGAATCTTGTCTAGATGGAGTAATGAACCCGAGTTAAAGAATCACTTCTATATCAAGTCAACTGTTCTTATTCAAGGTGGAATTTTCGGCTCACGACGTGCTTTCTCTCCCTTCCACTCCTCTCTCAGCCTTTGAGCCTTCCATCAAGATATTTTTTCGCCATTTATGATTATGATCTCGTCGTTCTTTTATTAGTTTGTAACACGACCTATTTTATTTTTCGCCTTCTCTTCCATTTGTACCATAATTCTGTTTGTTAGCTATTTTCTCTTTTCCGATGAATCAAAACCAACACAATATGTGTTAAGATTAGGATTTTGGAGAATGATTTATTTATCCTTGCACTATTAAGGCTAGTTAATTCTTTTAGCATGTTTCTCTTTCTTTCAAAAGCAACAGCTATGATATTGTATTAATTGAGGTCTGGTTACAATCAAGAATCATAAGTGAGCGGATGTCAGTTGTCCAGTTGGAATAGCATTAAATCTGCGTTCATCTTAGCATCACTTATCACAGTTTAAGTTATTAGTAAAAATAATTTTTATTTTCAGGTTGTAATGTTAACACTTTATGGTCAGTTAAGTTCCTATCTGACGAAAGTAATTTTCTTTTTATTTATTTCAACTTATTAAAAGAATTTACTATCAACGTAAAGAAATAATGATTATAGATGTTTTAAGAAAGATAACTTTTATATTTATAACTCCCCATTTTTCGTGATTTTCATCCCTTTGCTGATTTTGAGCCTTACAGTGAAATGGTTTATCCTGCCATGTATTCATGGCTTTAGCGTTAAATATCTTAGTTGTTTATTTAATTTTTTGTACGACAAGTAATCTTCTGTGGATGAATACCCGCAACCCGACATTATTTGCAACTGGTTGTCTTTTAACAATTAATTTGTTGAAACCTTTAAAGCAATTTTTACTTTTATATTAGTACGATAGGATCATCTATTATTATGTCTGTTTAAATAATATATATAATGGTGCTGCTCCTATGAAATATTAGTTTTATTTTTTGAAAAATTCCAAGCACGATAGTAAGTTGTTAAGAAAGAAAGAGAACAGTTTCTACTGACCATATTTGTAAAACCATCTGGCATTAGTGCATTAGATGGTTGCCTTTTACGACTTTCTCCTTGCTGACTTCTCTTTTGATTAGGCGGCATTGCACCTTTCAAATCTGTAATAAGGAATAAACTGACATCAGGGAACAGCCAATCTTTGCTTCCTAGTAAGGAAGTAATTTTATGTTGGATTAAGATTTTCTTTTCTGTTTATTTTAAGGTCTTATTCCTTTTTAGGACATGCTATGAGAGTTTTCTATTTTTAGGGATGAGCTTAGAAGTTCGAGATTATGTTGATAAGTGTCATTATTTATTAAGTAGAGGTGAGAAAACTTGATTCATTTAATTACTTTTAAATTGAAGTTCATTAAACTTTTTTTATCTTTTATTTTAATTTAGGTTAGGTTAAAAACGTCCTTGTTCGACTTTTAAGATAGATGATAAAGATAACCGGAAAGTTTCTCTTTAGCATATTGCATAGTCTTTTTACGAGTCTGTTACAGACAGTGTGACGGAGCGGCTTGGGGAATCGGGACCGGCGCGAATCCTTGCATCCTTGTAGGCCGACATACGCCTTGTTTGACCTCTATCTCGCGTCGTATAGAGGAAGGAGTTGCCCCGTAACTCCTTACATCCATACAAGGACTTTACCTGAATGCACCGCAAGGGAAGACTTTTACCTCTCTGTCCCAGTATCCAGTATCCAGACCCTAAGACGCAACCAAGTGGTCGTTGCCCTTTCATGTGATAATCTTTTATGAAGAAGAGGCATCTTTGAAAAGAGAAAATGTAAGTTGCGTGTTTAGGTAGCTGTCACCCGACTAGATAGCTGCAGATCCGTTAGGTATTCCACACCCTGGGACGGATTCCATTTACAGACTTACTGAATCGAGACCCTATATTCTTTTGTTTACCTACAAAGCACCATTCATGGGCAAGAAAAAATCCGCAAACACTATTCTTGTTGAAATAGAGAAAGCTGTATATTGTATTCTTTACATTTATTTACAATAGTTAAGTTTTGGCCTCTTTTTTGACTCTAAAAGTTTATCAAGGATAAAAAGAGAAACAAAAATGAGAAATATAATAAACATTTTTCTCTCCGTTTATACATTTGTTTCAAAAGCCATGGATACTAAACGATTGCCTACATCGGATATAATACAAGAAATATATTTGTGACGAAATTTGTTTTTTGTTTTTCTGGTAATCGTACCTTATTATGTTATAAGCTACCGAGTTTATTTGAATTTCATCTATTGGAATTTTCTATTTTCCTTTCTCTTTTACTTTCTCATATATGAAGAGAGAGTATTGTGATGGTGTGACATATTGACTTTGAGATTTAGATGGATTTGCACGTTTAGAGTCCCCTGACTCCAAACCAAATAAGTTGTATTTAAAAATATCAGTCTGTACTCTCTAGTCTGTGCAGATGCGTGGAGCCTTAACTTGTGGGCCATTTAATAAACTCGCTCTAAATACTTTATTTAACTATGATTAATTTTCACTGCAAAATTAATCATAGTTAAATATTAAATTTAAAATTTGTCTATGCGAAAATTACCTAAACATTTTAAATTAGTCGGACCAAATGAAAGCAACAAGGTATTGAATGAATGATATAAACAGTGTCATTAAAAACAGTGTCGATACACTTTTTACTGGTCTTATATTACTTTGCTTTGTAAGTTTCATCGCACATTTCCGTTTCCCCAATTTTGAACCACTTCCCGTGATTCAATCTTCCCCAAATTTTGCACATAGATACAACTAAGGTGAAGAATACAGAAACCAAAAAAAAATGTTGAAAATAAGACCAGTTTTGAAAAATGGCATTTTTATATTAATTATTTAAAATTGGAAATGAGCCATTTAACCTACATTAAGAACTGTCAAATATATTAGCCGTTTAAAAAATGACCTTCAATATTGGGAATTACAATTAGTAGTAATTGAAAGGAGGCAATGGAAATGAATAACTCTAGATTTATAATTGTAAATGGTAATTTTACCATTAGGTTCTTGCTTATATTAACATTAATTCTAACAGGATTACTAAAGAATAGACTTTAAATACAAAAGTCATTTATTCTTTTAGCTCAGCAATTCTTATCGTAATAAAAATCTACAAATATTAATTATTATAGACATCAGTGAACGTGTTGTTATCGTTACAATGACGTTTATAATTATTTATGTATGTATTTTTTTTTAGTTCAACTTTTTAATTGCAATGTAATAAAACAAAAATTAAAAATAAATAATTTGTCATATAAATATGAAGAGCTGATAATAGTTGACATCCGTTTTACCAATGGAAAATAATATTATGTGTCATTGATATTATTGTAATAATGATAAATGGAATGAAAAATAATATTTTTTGAATTATTTATCGAACATAAACAATGATATTTCTATTCAATGGACATAATCTTTTAAAAAGTTTTCATCTATATTTTTTTACAAATAATTTCTAATATATTGCAGTTACATGAGTAGCATAGAAAAAGAGAGTTGCAGGGTTTAAGCATTCAAGACTATTATGAGTAATCTATATATATAAAACTAAGAGTGACAGTGACTGATCATCAAAAATTCTCCTACTTCCCATTGACCTAGAGATTTGAAATTTGGTACATAGATAGAGTGTACCATAAATAGGAAAGTGCGGCCATTTTGATTTCGATATGTGTCCGCCATATTGAATTATAGCCGCCATCTTGGATTTTTTCATCAGTAATTCTCCTACTTCCCATTGACCTAGAGATTTGAAATTTGGTACATAGGTAGAGTGTACCATAAATAGAAAAGTTCAGGTGTTTTGATTTCGATATATAGCCGCCATTTTGAATTATAGCCGCCATCTTGGATTTTTTCATCAGTAATTCTCCTACTTCCCATTGACCTAGAGATTTGAAATTTGGTACATAGGTAGAGTGTACCAATACTAGAAAAGTGCGGGTGTTTTGATTTCGATATATAGCCGCCATATTGAATTATAGCCGCCATATTGGATTTTTAAAACACGTGTATATTTTTATGTGTCGTATATCGTTTTAAAGGCCTTGATTAATACTTTAATGTTGTGGTATTTATTTATTTTTAAAATTTTTTGTACGGGTACATTTGTACCGATTTGTACTTTTGGTTCAGGTTAAGAAGGTGAAATAATTTTTTTAAATTTTATTTTTACATTTATTAGAATTCATTAGCCTAAATAATGATCTTATACATGGTTTGATTTTTAAATATATTTTTGGTACCTATGGGTACACGGGTACAAATATGCTTTTAAACACAAAACCTACTTTCATGTATATCGTTGAAAAACTCTTGAATAGGCCTTTTAATGTAGTTATGTAGTGTTTTGTGATATTTTTACTTTTTAGGGGGGTAAAATTGAAAAAAGTCCTTATATAGCTGTTTTTTGACAATGGTTCCTTAGGTTTTGGTTGAAATTTAAAACATTGTTATTATTTTTTACTCTCCTTTTCGAGACGTTTACGAATATACCTCATTTATTTTGTTATCTTCATTTTGACTTTTTCGGGTAAAAAAATCACAGGGGTGTGGGGCTTGACGATTTTTTGGTAAAAAATGAAGTTTGTACTATCTTCATGAAATTTGTCACGCTTATAAAAATGAAAAATACAAGACGAAAGTGCTCTTGGACTTTTTTTTCCAAGACTCTTAGTTTCCGAGAAAAAGCCACTCAAAGTTCATATTTGGCAATTTTTGGGGTTTTCGATTGGCCATTTTTTGGGCTTTAAAAGTGCTAAATGGTAAACTGACGGCATATTCGTAATCTACTCGACGGGGGCTTTAAAAAAACGTATAGTTTGTATGGGGTTGTCGACAACTTTTTTTGCCCAAATTTTCCGGCTCAAAATCTGGGCCCAAAAATAGGGAAATTAATAAAAAATTAAAAATATGAGAAATATTAATTCGATTTGATTTAAAATTTGTATGCATGCCTTATTTAATATTAGGAACTCGGAAAAAAATTAATACTTGAACATATTTGTACACATGTGTACTTTTGGTACATACGGTACCTAATGTGTTATTTTAACTTGAGATTTTATGTTGTGAAACAATGTGTTATTAGTAATGATTTTATTTAGTAAGCTTTATACCATTCAGTGAATTTAATTTGTTTTAATATAATGTTGGTACCTTTATGAGGTACATGGGTACAATGATCGAAATGCTCGAAATATATCATATTATATATAATTTTACAGTGCTTGAAAAGTACTTTCATTGTTGTTATGTACACTTTTTCAAAATTTTACATTTTAAGGGGTGTAAAGCATAAAAACCCGTTAATTTATCTGTTTTTCCGAATTGGTTTTTTAGATTATAATTTAAATGGAAAACTAATAAATAATTTGTTACTGCTCTTATCGAGACCTTTACAACAATACCAATTTTGATAATATTCGATGAATGAATAAACCACTGCTGCTGCTCAGCAGAGTAAGGATTTTTTATTCGATAGACTGCTGCGCATTTGATTTGTTTGGATTTTTTTTTTAGTTCCGTGAATTGTTGGTTGAGTTAGTCTAATTGTAGCCGTTACTCTTGGCGACAAGCTTTCTACATCAGTTTTCTAGTGTTTAATTTGACATAATATGACCAACCAATGAGAGAAGACTTTGAGAAAGGCTTGGGTTTGTCTTTGTGGGGGGGGGGGGGGGGGGGTGCATTGTTTTGTTTATTTTTGACACATTTTGACAGTTTTTGATACGGCGCGGCAATAAAAGAATAAAGTGTATAGAAAAATAAAAATATAAATTAATCAAATATAGATATATGTATAAAATTACAAGATAAAAAGAACTTTATATATACTACGTTTTTTAATTCAATTAATTTATCTTCATATTCAATTATTTATCTTCTTTGTTTAATTGGTTTACTTATTCTTTTTCGCTGTCATTCACTGTTTACCTCTTAATAAAAAATCTTAAATTTGAAATCTGTCAAAATGAAGGATTGTAAATATTTGGGATATGACAAAACAAATAAAATAACTTGCGGATTTTTTCCGAACAGACTTTCCATGAAGCAAATTTTCTGAAAACTAATTAAATTCTGCTGAAAAATTACTAAAAGCATTAAAATATTGTTTGTGCCATGCCCTAAGGAACTTCATTTAGAAACTAAACTTCAAACGCATTCTAGCGGTGAACTAACAAACTAAGACATACAAAACTTTTACCAACAACAGTTTTGTGAGTTAAGATTTCATTTCTGATGCAATAATATTATTAAATAAAAAAAAATTACACTGTTAAACAAAATACATTATCCGCATAGTTAGTGCCAAGTAAATATGTAGGAAATATAAAAACTTATGGTTAAATTAATTTATAATGAAAAATATATTTTATATAAAAAAAAGCAGGTCATATATTTAATTGAGATAAAATGTTTAAAAATAAGCAATACAAAATAATATAAACTAATTGCACTAAAATACAAAATTATTTAATAAAAAAGATATATTACTTATATTGTTTTAATTATTTTTTACACCTAGCGCCAACTTCTAGACGAATAAGGCACGCGAAGCGTGCCAATTCGGCTATTATAATATATTTGCTGACACCATAGGGCATATGCAATATGCATAATACTCACAAGATAATGGTTAAGATGAAGTATTTTACTTTAAATTTCTCCTACTATGTATTTGATACATTTTTCTTAATCTCAATATTTAGGAATTAATTGATTGTTTGTTTTAAAGTAAAAACTACAGCCAAGGATATATAATACATCCCTTTCTTCATCATCACTGTAATTTTCTAAGAAAAACAGTCGGATATTAAGTCAACACTTATTTGACCTATAGCTTCAGCTTGACCATGTTACTCCATATTTATTGATTTTATTTTCAATTCTGAGAGATGTTTTAACAAATATCAATTTTCTTGTATTCAATATTAAGCCCGGGTGATCATTGAGACGCAAGCGACTCAGAGCAGGGCAGCACAGTTTTTTTCAACAGCAGAAATATATGAAACCACGCGAATTTCGACGCCAGATCCACTATCGTCGGGTAGGCCACATGTGGTTATTAGTACTGCCTCATTTGCTCTGCGTCTTAATTTGTGCAATTTCGTATATATTTACGGTTGAAAAAAACTTTCCTGCCTTGCTTTGCGTCTCAATAACGGACAAAGGCAATAACAGGCTAACTGTTTGCAGACAGTTAGAATTAAAATGAGACCATCTGTTGTCTAATTTCAACAAACTATACGACTTTCTTTAAAATCGGACGAGTTATTTTAAAGATACAGGTGTTTATAAAACAATATTAGTGCGCATGCAGAAGAGAAAAAAATATGCGCAGATGGTTGCAATTAATGTAGGACTTATAGTGGCCTAATTATAAATTAAGATCCAAATTTGATTATAATCGGACGAGTAGTTTGGAGTAATCGAAAGCTATAGTGGCAGACAAGATCCCAAATATTGTTCTCTACTGTTTGAAACGGATTTCTGTTTATAGAAATTTAGAGACATAAGAAAATGTTGTTGTATTAGAATGATCACTTTGCTTTTGTTACCTTTGGGAAGCTCGAAAGCAATTCATGATTTAACTTAAACATGTGTGTATAAAAAATATGGATACACACTTATAAATTATGTGTGAATAAAATAATAAATTTACATTAAAATATTGTTATACATGAATTATTACATGCAACAACAATATTAATTATTGAGGGATAACCACTCATCAACAAACAAATTATTACTTTTTTTAAGTTTAACTTATTTTAAAAATGTATATTTTGTTTTTATTAATTATTTCCAAAATTTCATTAAATGTCTACCCTTTTTATGTCCATATAAAAAATTAACGGACAACTGGAATTAGCTGTTGTTTGATTCCCATTCTTTAGACTTATGGCTTTACTGCAGCTACTCTGTACAACAATAGCTTTAACTATATGTGTCTAGGCGCCAGACTAATTTGATTTGTCATATTTTGACTTTTTATTAGTTAAATAATAGAAATGCTTCGAGATTTATTTCATCATTTATTTGTCGGACACTAAATTTAAAAAGAGCCTAACAAACATTGCAAGATTGGATTGAACCATTCGCATATGATCTTGCGCCAGAGTAATTACTTCTATAATTAAACCGCATTCGTACATATTGTTCTATTATGTCTACTGTAGAAATGAAACGGTATGATGTCATTCACTATAGCTCTTGTATGATGTTCTCTTATTAGTTTGTTAATTAGTTGTTGAGTTATTTTTTTTTTTTTAAATAACAAAACTAAAATGACTGCTTTTTAAACTTCTGATCTTTTCTATTAAACGTATGCCAGGAAATAACTAATTAATCATTTTTAATGAATATCACATTTTGTATACTTGATTCTTAGATAAAGTATTAGTTTTCGGTTCAGATCTGAATCAGATATATTCTAAGATGCATACATAGCAACCAACATTAATAAAAATTAAAAGCTTATAAATAACGACAAAAAAAACATCAAAGATTTATTTAGTTCACCGCTTTGTATGATACTTCTAATGGCTGGAGTAATTTTTACTGCTCAGTTTTCGTTTAATAATTAAAATTGCTTTGCAGAGTAATTTCTTGGATATTGTACGAAATTAAAAATATTTAGAAGAAAAACCTAATTAATCTCGATTTGATTTTTGTTCTTTTCTATATATAATAACCGAATGTTTTTCGAAGTCTCCATAACTATTAATTACTTCAATAATGTATAGAATATTATTTTAATTCATAATAATTCAGAAAATACTGTCTTCGCAAATTTAATTCGATCTCTTTTAGATTTTTGTCTTTTATAAATTTTAGTACTAGAAATGAAAAATGCCCCAAAACCCATGTCTAAAATTTTTCCCTAAATTATGCTGTCACAATGCATAGGTTGTGGGAGGTAATACTTGCCACTTTTTATGGCTTCAAAACGTTATCTCCATTTTAAATTAAAATTAAAATTAATTTTGTGTAATGTCAGATTTTGTAATTATATTTGGCTCAATAAAAGGGGCTTTCCACTACCTGTCAGCTCTTAGTGAGATATAGCAGGTGGCAAAACATTATATTATCTATAGGACTTACGGTTACCAAGATAGGCTACATGCCTAAATATAATATTAAGAATAAAGAAGATTCTTGAAGTTTCTTCGTTAGTACTTTATGATACGTCCACCGTATCATATAATGCTACCTTCAAGAAACTTCTTTTCTTGAAGGTAGCATTATATGATACGGTGGACGTATCATAAAGTACTAGCAATATAGGCAAGATTAGATGGTTCTATAATAATGTGATATCTGACTCTCTAATGACAAACAAATCACTAAAATTCATCGAATGTTTTCTTAAATTCTATATAATCGAGCCCTTAGGCCCGGGGCAACGGGCTTAGTTTTGTATTTAAAAATTAAGTAAATTAATATTGATGTTATTATCAATTTAAAGACCAACAAATCAAAACAATCATTTACTTTATTGGAATAAATGTAGTTGCCATATAACAAATTATTTCGAGTTACGTCGTCGGGACACTATATCGATTACATAAATGATTAAATGCTCTTTGTAAATTTATTTTATGATAAAAACAAAACCTGTCTTTCGAATAATTGCTTTTATTTTATATTGTTATACCTACTTTGTCTCATTTCTTAATTGACATTAGGAGTGAGAAAATTATAATATATCCAGAAAATAGGGAAACTTATGAGAAAAACAAGCCAATGACACCACATTTTCATTGGCGATGAATAAGAAAAACAAATAACATGTATTTTTTAAGAAGTCATTTTGATTCAAGTTTTTTTTTTTTTTTTATAAAACCTGAAAAATTTCCAATTGGGCATATGATATTTGTCTTCTTGTCACAGAATTTCTTTGTCAATTTCTCAAGTTACCTTATTTGCTTCCCCCTTGTTACAAGTAAGTTTTGATTGATCAAGATGACTTCAATCTAAATGGTTGGATCAAATTAAGTAGAAGTAAAACCTTGGGTTATTTCATTCATTCAAATAATATCTGTCAGCCATAATCATAAAGTAGGTATGTTTTAAACCTATTTAATATTATTGATTCAATCTAACTGATCGAAGAAAATAGGACTTAAAAACTGTTATTTTGGTTATACATTGAATTAATGGATTTTTTTTTTTTTGTTAGATATTTTCATATTGGTAAATATTTGTGAAAGCAGTGACATTAACATACCGAAAGGTACTACTATTATGAAATAAATTTTAGTTTTCTTAGTCTTGTTAAGGTTTGTTTGTTCATAGTACACTTGTTTCGGCAACAATCGAAAGCACCTTATTGTTTGGCTAAATTATATAGTGGTGGGTGCGCGTCTAAAGCAGTTGTTTGCATAATTGACCCAGGGTGAGTAAGGAGTTGTACTGAGAGTGTTAGCAAGTTATTGTTGGGAGGTTCTGACTCCAGACTTAGTGCATATCAATGAGCCCACCTTGAAGTATCCACAATGGAACCTTATTAAGCCAAAAGGTCGAGGCTGACTTCGTTCCACATTCTTTTCCTCTCTTTGATTCCATCTCTTGTTTCTCACTCCATTTATGGTCATTCCTTTCTCCTCTTAACAAAAAAAGAATTCATTTTCGTTTCATTCATCTCAATCTCACGTTACATTTTATTAGTGAGATACCTCCCTGTCGATTCCCATTTTATATGCAAAATCACATGAATATTTAATGGGAATTAGTAAAATAAGGAAAAACGTTTATTGTTTTTCTTTTTCGTGAGACAGTTGTAACGTTCTTTCTTTTGTAGGTCAAACACTCTTAAACGGTTGTACTCGAGAAATTATCAGCTTCCTTCCTAAACTCTTTTTTTTAATTTAAAGATCGTAACTTTTAGAAAAAAAGAGTCGATGAGACTTTTTGGTAAAGAACATAGATTTTAGCACATGCGATTTCGTAGCACATTATTTCATTCGCCTGTCCTTTCAGTAAATAAATGTTTTAAGTTTTTTTTTAGGGTCCGTAGGCAAAACCAAAGACCCTTATATTTTCCTGCGTGTGTCTGTCCGTCCGTCCTCTCGCGTGCTCTCACGGCTACACCTTTCGTCCGATCACTTTGAAATTTGGCATGTATGTGTCTTGTACCTGCCCACATATTTTAAAAATATAGCGACTTAAAAAAAATATTTTTCAAAAAAATTAGGGTAAAAAAACTTAATTGTAAAAATATTTTTATTTTTTTTCGACACCGTGAGGGGTATCATATGAAAGGGTACGTCGAGCTGATTACAAAAATATATAATTCTTTGGTTATAACTTTGATAGGGCGAGCGTAGGCGAGTTTGAAGCGGGTTTGAAACGTGTCCCCCCCCCCCTCTATCTCGCTTATGTGAAGTGCAAAAAATCTAAAAAAAAATTCCTCAACATTCTTCTACCAAAAGTAAAGATACCACTTTTTGGAAATTTCGAAAAAAATATTATTTTATTTTTTATTGACCAAATACGTTTTTTTATAATTATGGTCTTTTCGATGTATTTATATGGTTGTAGTCCGGTTCAGTGGCAAAAGAATACTTTATCGGAAGTTTGTTTATGTGTTTTGAGAATATCAGACCTATAAGATAGTTCAAATTAAGCTTTTTAGCAATTTAAAAGACACCATCAATAGGGTACTACTTAAACTATACGCAGGGTTGCCTACGGACCGTCGCTATGTGCTGACTAGCACACACTTGACCTGTTTATTTATAATTATGGTCTTTTCGATGTATTTATATGGTTGTAGTCCGGTTCAGTGGCAAAAAAATACTTTATCGGAAGTTTGTTTATGTGTTTTGAGAATATCAGACCCATAAGATAGTTCAAAGTAAGCTTTTTAGCAATTTAAAAAACACCATCAATAGGGTACTACTTAAACTATACGCAGGGTTGCCTACGGACCTGACTAGCTGTGTGCTGACTAGCACACACTTGACCTGTTTATTATTTTTATGTTTTAAATTCATAACCACTTGAAATAATTATTTACCACCTTATCCAGCCCTGAGAGAAAGCATTCTGAAGGTGCGAAAATTCGATTTTGCTGGATTTATACGTTGTGAGATCTCCTGATTTAACAAAAAGTATTTTTAAAAAAGTGTCTGTCGGTCGTCTTTTATTTGTAGTCTGGACACGCGTGAAGCCTACACTACAAGGCCGATTTCGATGAAATTTGGCATTCATGTTCAGAAAAATCATGTCCCAGGGCAACATCTAAAAATTAGGCGCTCGATTTTGATTGATTGATTTGAAGATTTCAAATGACGATTTCAATTAAAATAGTCTGTCAATTAGTGTGGTACATAGCTTCCTCGCGTCCTATGTCGTATGCTTTAATGATTTTACTCTATTACAACTTTTTTTTAAAAAATTTTCTCTCAGTTTTTTTAATCCGTTAAGAATGTTTTGATTTTTTAAATGAATTAAAGCATTAATATAGCGCAATTTAAAGAGCGAACGTCGTAAAAACTACTCTTCTTGTTTTATTGAAATTTAGATGGTAGGTAATAATTTTCCCATTGTTAGTCCTATGTATAAGTTTCAACCATCTACGCTCATTCGTTTCTCTTCTACATGCGCACAAACATACATTTATTAATTAATCTTCTAAGTTCTAGCCTGAATTTTAAGAAATTAGAACAGAAAGTAGCCCGCATATAGACCCAGATTAATTTCAACCGCCTGCGCACATTAAACATTACTACATTTAAACTTTAATTTGTGTAAAAAAACAAAAACAATTTACACACATATTTAAACAAACATATCTAAAAAAGGGGGGATAAATTTAATAAAGTTGACTATAATGAGTCATAGAAGCAAATCATCATGAAAGTATATGATGCGAGGAATAATGAATGAGGATGCGAGGAAGCTATGTTAGCTATGTGCAATACTAATTGGCAGATTATCTTTTAAACCATTATTAATATACAAAAGACCCTGAAACAAGTTTAAAGAATTAATTTTATAAAATTGATTACGATAACTTTATTTCGACTTATTATCATTAATAATAAGAACTTACAAAACAAAACTGGTTTAATTGTAACAACCTAAATTATTGTAGAGAAGGACGTGTCGTCCCACGCTCCATTTACTTGTTTTTCATATATTTGTCACTATCCGTATGTAGTATTAGCATCGTTATCATAACTGCTTGAAGAAATAATCTTTCAATAAGTCAACATAAAATCCTGCCTTCTCCCATGTAACTATTTTATATTTTATCATGTACAATTTTTAACAAAATCAAGATCGTTCAGAATTTTCTCTTAGTTTAATATATCCCTTCCTCCTCTTTTGTTAACAATTTTAATTTATTTTACTTTCTTATGAATTAGTATATTGTTATTATTGTGATTTTGTAAATACGTCGAGTCTAATAAAATGGATTTTGTTAGGTCATTGATATATTATAGGCAAAATTAAAATTCTGATTTTACACATCCTTGTTTGACTTTTATAATAAATATTTTTATTTATTTATTGTTTGTAAAAAATTTTTCTATAAGAATCTTGAAATTACAAAGTTCCATTGTAATAAACATTTTTTAAAGTTTTCATATCTTTTAACATCTATTTGGAGGTTTGAGAATATGACGTGTTTTTCACTTTTCTGTATAAAAGATTTAAATGTAATTTATCAAAGTGTCCTCCTATACCGTCTTACTTCATTGTGAAAATAAAATATAATTAGCTGCTTCATTATAGTAGGAGGAAAAGGAAGGACGTTCTTTTACAAAGATATTTATGTAAATGAAGTGTTAGAGGTATTTAGGTGAGCTAAAACTTGGACCTCGTTGAGTTGATTCATGTATGACGTGACAGTTGGAAGGATTTCATAACTACAATTCGTTAAAAAAAAGTGCGTGGTTCAAGGTGTTTTACCATATTCATACTGGCATTCCTAAAATCCTTGTACATAATTTAAACTAGAAACTATTTGTCCGTTATGGTTATGTTTTTTTTTTATTGTGTTTCGGTTCAAGGTTCAAGTCAGAATTGCGATTTGTCTTTTAGCGTATTTATTTTTATATGGACTTGTATTTATTTTTGTTTTGTTATTTTACTTTCCCATATACGTAGTACATTAAAAAGAAAGTAACGTACCTTAAAAAATCTAAGATTTTGTTGGATTTACACGTTTTAAGGGTCTCGGGGTTCAAAAAAAGTGGTTTTTAAGATATATCTCTCTATAGTTTGTAGTCTGTGCAAACGCGTGGAGCCTAAACCAATATGGCGTTTTCGATGAAATTTTGCATTCATGTTCAGAAAAATCATACCCTGAGGCGAAATCAAGAAACGAATTTATCTTTAGAAAAAGTGATACAATGTTTTCTCGAAAACTTTTATGACGATTTTAATTCTAACCCGTTATAAAATGTAGTCTATTTGAACAGGAACCATAGAAGACGTATACGCGGAAAGAATCTTGCTTCCGGCGAGAGGTTCGATTCTTCGTTAGGAAGGAATTATATTTGAAGTAAAATTTTAAATAGGTAATGTGAAATTATAAATTAATGTAACAGTAGATCCCGAAAGAACTAACAAATAAAAAAGACTGAACGAAGAAATTATGTAAATGAAAAAGTTTAGTACTAGTTGTATTGGCAAGATTTTTTAAAATATATTTTGGCACATCCTTATTGTTTATTTTTACAGCAGAATGTTTTTGAGGGTATTTTTAGCAGCACTTCCTGTTGTTTTTCTATTCACACGTTAAACGATAGCTTAGTAGGAACTTAGTAAGGCAGGAGGAAAATAAAAAATAAAATATAAAAAATAGTAAAAGAGTTTCTGATATGGCAGGTGATGGTGTCATGTAAATTGATACTTTTGACATTAGTATATCAGATGTGAGGTGTTAGGTGTTTGACCCTTCTCTTCTTGTTCTTCGTATTCACCTTTTAAAGATATCCAAGAAGTTCCTACTTATAGTTTGACTATTATATAATCTTATATCTCGACTGCTGAGAGTAACTGCTGATAGCAGGGTTGCCAACCCATGATGAGCTGTTCTCGTACGCATCCTTTTAAAATTGCCGTACATTCTCGTACCACTCAAATAAGATGTTTGTACCCATGACCTCACGTTTATTTCAATTCAAAGTTAAGTTATTTCTACAGGGAGAAACTTTATACTGATCAGATCACCAAGGACTGCTTGAATTCAGTGTCCGTATGGTAAATTGTTTTGGTCCTATCAGACCTTAACTTAGGCTTTCTGTGTTTTGGCCTTGTCGTTTTAGGTAGATCACCACGGGAAAATAATTTTTTTTGAAGTGGTAAGACCAGAGAATTCACCACTGTCACATTAATTTTACCAAAATATATACTTATAAGATACAAATCATGAATAACGATATAAGAAGAACATAAAAGTGACACGTCAAACAAGAAGGTTAAAAGCCAACTGAACTGAAACGGATATACGCATGCCACAGTAAATGTTAATAGAAGAAAGAAAAAAATCACAGAAAATTCGGACAGGGGATTTGCCGTAACAACTAGCTAGCTAAACTCCCAGAATTATTAGGGCATGTGGGCGACAAAATTAGTATAAATCAGTTAAGAAATCAGAAATCTGACTTGTTAAGTTCCAACTATTTTATCGAAATAGTTATTTATGTTACTTGGTAGCAAAATGGAATTTTGCCGACAAGTTTTTTAATTTAGTTCCGAGCCGAAGGCGAGGATAGGCTATACAAATTTACTGACGAGGCAAAGCCGAGTCAGGAAAATTACATTTTGACTGACGAGGTGAAGCCGAGGCAATGGTATTTACCTGCTAAGGTGTAACCCCGAAGCAGGCAATCTTTAAACAAGTCAGGAATGTTTCCTTTCCTGCATAGTTACAATATTTTATATCTGCTAACGACAGAAAAATTACTCTAAATAATAATATTTGTTTTATTATTATAATTTTTAAAGGTATTTTTTAAAAAAAATATATAAATATTTAGCAGAATATTACGCTTAAATATATAAAAATGAACAATGTGGGGGTTCATAACCTGCTATGTAGTAACCTTTTCTTAAAATTTTGCTGCCTGTTTGTTATTTTGCTGACTCTTTAAACTTTTGCTGACACATTGATATTTTGCTGACACGTTTTTATTTTGCTGCGTGTTTGTTTGACATGTTACAAAAGAATCATAAAAAATGATATTTTGCAGATTGAAAAAAGTACAACCATGCTTCTTAATTTTGCTGACGTGAGTAGATAAATGGTTTTTTCCTACTACAGGGAAATATCATGTATATTTGTTGTATTATGTAGGATTTATTCATATAATTCTGACATTGAAGCTTTTTGTATTAGTTTAATTGCTGTCTCCTATAGATTTGTTGTACTACAATGAATATATGGTAACTACATAGTTAGTTGTATCCTAACATGAATTTTCTGATTTTATAAACGTTTTTTATAAAATCTGTATGTCATAGATTTTTGTGGACGCGGCTCTGTTTTACAAACCTGCTGGATTGTGTGTGGGTGTGTTTAGGACATTGATGCCAACATTAGTTTTTATCTTTTGTTTAAAATCCAAACTAGTATAGTTTATCTTTTAAATTATGGTTGCAGTTAAACTAATGTTTGGGTAAACTATTTTTAGTTTATTGCAAAGTTTTAAAGACTTGTTTGGCCAACATGTCTGAACGTATTTAAACATCTAAAGGAGTCATGTTATCTTTATTTTATAAAGTTAAATAAAAATATATTTATTTTATTTGTTTTCGTTCCCATGGAGACCTGCAAATCATAACAAACTCACTTTATTTACTGGAATAAATGTGGTTGCCATTGGGATGATTTATTTACAATCTAGTTATACGTGTGAATCTTTTTATAAAAGTTAGGTTTGTTTTTAATAGTTCAGTTGCTTTTTTTTAATTGAGAGAATATCTAACACAACCAAATCTGGTTTATTGCCATTCGTTTCAACTTGTTTGACAGTATTTCTATCTAAGTAAGTTTACATACATAATTTTTTCTGTAGCGATTTATTTGGGGCCCCGCTTTCTCTGTAAAAATTGATGTAATTTATACTCCTTTTATTTATCCATTTTAAAAGTTTATCTATATTTTTGTGATTTTCTAAATATCAATAGGGAGATCTGTTGTTTAAATATTGGACTATGTATTTATGAATTTATTCATAACTCTTCGACCACAACTATTGCTGCAGGTTATACAAAGACTAGCTTCTTTCTATTATTATATTTTATCTCTTTTCTTTTAGCTTACCTTTTTTCCTTATTTATATTTTCCTTGGCTTCTCTTTTACCTCTTCTATAGTAACTATTCTTGAACAATTGCAGTTATTTTACCAAGAGTTAAACAAAATGTTTCCGCTAGTGCTCTTGCTTTAGACTATAAATTTGGTTGAGACTATTAATTCTCTTATTAAAACTTGTTTGCAAAGTTACAAACATGTTTTTTATTTTTTTGATCTAAACACGAGGATCTTTTGATACAAAGTTTAGTCTTTGGGGTTAATGCCTCGTGCGTCTCTGGCAAATTTCAGAAGCGAGATTTCCTAGATTTATTTCCTTGAGTTAAAATTAAACTACGACGATGCATTGGGGGAAAAAAGTCTGAATTTGGCAGATGCAAACAAGAATAGTGAACTGTGCATTTTCATTTATCCTGGATATAATGTGTAGAACTTATATACTTATAGGTATTATCATTGACGAATATATTACTATTGAATGTGTACTACTTGTAATACAATCTTATGTATTACAATTTTTTTTATCTACGATTGATACGAAATATAAACATTATATCTCTATGCATAGAAAGTGATTATTTTCGTTGGTGTATTCATTGCGCATGTTGCGAGGTGAAAATTCCTTTTAGTTTATTTTATACTTATAGGACCTTTCATCCAGTGATATAGGACTTGTTTATAGTCTAGACTTTTCGTATTCAAAGAAAAACAAAAGTTTTTAATTTGTTTACATATTTATATTTAGGTGCTATGTAACGTGATAAAATTTCTTTCTCTGAATATAGTTAAAACAATATTTTCATACACTGTAATATTCACATCGATGAGCTGATAACAATCTGAGTATCGATTTCAGCGTTATGTACATAATATGTTTACGATATTGTACTTGTACTGTTGTGCTACATCTATTATACCATTATGAAGTGTTATGCCAAAGCCAAAGCTATAAGGCTGATCAAACACCATGTTTTCTGTCATTCTTTTAGTCTTCAAATCTTTTAGCATAGTTTATTTTCTTTTAAAGCTTGATATGATTATTTACTATTATTTACAGTCTTGAAATGACACTTCATCTGAAGTTGTAAAATGATGGGTACAAAATCATGTTTTCCCAATATATCTTGTTTCACATCTTATTAAATGTACTACTATTAACATTAACCGCGCAAATACTACCTTGTGCTCTTTCTGTGAGGAAGAGTTATTTTAAAATTAATGAAGCAACAAATAAAAATAATAGATTGTTATCATATAACTTATAACTTTATTCTCATAGAGCGAATATCACGTTGCAGGCATTTGTATTTGTTGTAAATCCATATTTATTACTGTAACTATAAACGACTTTTTTTTTTTTTATTAGAAATACTATCGTAAAATGTAGAGAGAGGGATGTATTTTCTTTTTTATTTGTACTAGTAAGCGTGGTGTTTTTCTAAACAGAGAGCTCTGCAGAAACAACTCCTATATTATGGTCAATTTAAATATAGATCCAAAGGATCTGCCAGAGGCTGTGTTTGCTCTAAACTCTCCTCTTTCAATCTAGGTCAATTCCCTTCCAAGACGGAATGTAAACAAACTCTATTTTCTTTACAATCCAACAGGCCCCACCTACTTAGAAAATTCAATTATATAAAAGCAAATGATGGTTGAATTGTTTACAATGAGAACCTTTCTTTAACGTATAACTAAAATAGTTTAGTTTAAAATTGATAAATAACTAATTAATATTATCATAATTAGTTTGTTGTTTAAACCTACCTCAAAATTGGATGTTGTTTTGTTTATGCTACATTTTTACTGAAGAATGGTCCAAAATCGAAAATATTATGATACACAAGGAGAACGATACGAAGGACCCTTCTAATTACAGAGAAATATCCGTGGTCAACAATGTAGCAAACATTTACACTCAGATATAGTGTTGAACAGAATTAATAATTAATAAATGGTATCAGGGTGGCAATGTTCTTTTAGGACAGAATGGTTTCCGAAGCGGACGGTCGACGTTGGATAATATATTTAATTTGAATGTAGTAACTCAAAACCAATTAAGAATGCCCAAAAGATTGGTCATTGCCACCCTTATTGACTCTAAGGCAGCATTTGACTCCTTAGATCAAAATATTTTATTAGAAAAGATATTTTCTGTAGGTGTAAGCTCCAAAATTACAACAACTGTGATACATATAAAACAACTACAACAAAGCAGCTATAGGCACTACTAAAGCTATTCAAGTAAACAAAGGAGTCACAAGGAGAAAAAATAAGCCCAGTTTTGTTCAAAATTTGCCTAATTGACCTGGAGTCTTACTAAAGGTTTAAGAGGAGCATTTATACATGGGATACAACGATACAGTAGCCAAAACCAAACAACCGTTATTTAAACAACATTTATTCTAATTTCCTGGCACGATATTTAAGAGCGTCACATTTTGCATGTCGTTTATTGAAACTTCAGCTTACCTATCGTCAAAATATTGTACTGTAAATGAAGACCTAACGACCTCCTGTAAAATCCTAACTTCCTGGCACGATATTTAAAAGTGTCACATTTTTTAGAGCAAAAACACCATTATCCATGTTAAAAACCAGGTCAAGAAATTTATTATTTTGTTTTCAATTACAAACGATGTCTTTTATTACTACGTTTTTATTAGCTTGCATTCTTGTTTGTTTGTCCGGTACAAATCTGGCAATCGATTTCAAACTAACTTCCCGAATAGCGAGACATTTGAAACTTTTAGCATAGCTCAGAACACGATGACAATGCATTATTTTAATACTTTTAGCCATCTTTCAGCAGAATTTAATTAGTTTTCAGCAAATGTTGCTGTGCGGAAAGTTAGTTCGGAAAAAATCCGCAAGTTATTTTATTTGTTTTGTCATATCCAATATTTACGCAATCTTCATTTTGACCTCAAATTTGTGATAGATAAACATTGAATGACAGCAAAACAGGAAATATCGATTATATTATTTATCGATTATATTATTTCATATATATCGATGGCATGCTTTAGATGGTGTGCTTTAGATTGGTGTTGGGGAGATCCGTTGTACAAAGATTTATCCTTTTATAGGTTTAAGATCAGCTCTCTGGATGGTTGTCATTTAAGTGAAGTAAATAAATTCGGAACTATTTCTTTTTTCACTAACATTATATATCATATAACAATAACAATTATATTATCAACATTACATACGATTCAACAGAAAATTTAAAAACGTAGTATATAAAAAGTTCTTTTTATCTTGAAATTATTTTAAACTAGCCTTCACCCCGCGCTCCGCCCGAGGCTCGTGCTTTAACGTTACATATTATACGATATTAACCGTGCAATCGTAAACAAAGCAAGTGATAGAAAATATTAGTGTTTGTTTTGATGTAGAAAATAAATAAACGACATGTTATGAAGAGTTTTCTTTTTTTTTTATAAAATTGATAATATCTTTAGTGCTATTCAATATTTTTCGATGAAACCAAGCCTACAACATGCGCAACATTTTTGCACTCACCTATGCGAAAAAATTAATCGTTAAGCCAGTTCTGCGTAAAAGTTATTTTATTTATTATTATTTTTTTATTGTTAAAAAAGAACCCAAATATCAGTTCTAACTTTGTCGTAATCCCTTCTAATAAAGAATTATTCTTTAAATAATTTTTTTTTTTTTAATTCATTCTTTCATATAAAAAGCTTTTTATTTAAGCTGTAAAAATAAAGCTAGTGACTTCAAATGTTAAACATCAAAGTGCTTAACACTAAATAATTATAATAATAACATAACAACTTGTGTATTGCAGTACTTTTTATGCTGACATTTTGAAAGCTAACCAGCTCATATTCTATTAGTTAGTCATCATACTAAAATTAATTATCTTTATAAAGTAAAAATATCATCTCGTCATTAACTTATTGTATAGCATTAAATATATAATATTGTAAAGTTAAAATAACATATTCTTCCTCTTCTGTAGAAAAGGAGGAGGTTGGATGGGTGCAATCTTCTGTAGAGTAGATTAGATCTGACCAAAAACCACTTGTGTGGTAAAAAAACACCCCGCCAAGTCTGTGGTCCAAAAAAGTTGTGAAATCAACTTTCTGTCCCGCCAAGTGATGTTGGCACTTTCTCCTGACCCAACACTGTCAACTTAGATATTTATCAGCTTCTTCTCCTTGGCGGTGTTCCTGCAGTACTTCCCAAAGTTAACTGGTTGTACCCCACGCATCCTCTGCAAAGAAAGTAGTAGTTGCATGGGGTCATTCCTTGAAAGCTTAATATGTATATTACTTATTTCTATTTTATTTGCTTTTTGATAATGGGAAAGATTTACAGCAATGATTATTGTGGCATCGAGAAGAGCCTTCAACAACACTGTTAAAAGGCTTTCCTCACACCGCCAAGGAGAAGAAGCTGATAAATATCTAAGTTGACAGTGTTGGGTCAGGAGAAAGTGCCAACATCACTTGGCGGGACAGAAAGTTGATTTCACAACTTTTTTGGACCACAGACTTGACGGGGTGTTTTTTTACCACACAAGTGGTTTTTGGTCAGATTTCATGACTTTTTGTACGGTCCCTAAGGAAGGATTCTCTAAACTGTTTATTCCCACACATTAGAGTCAAATAAAAGTGAAGATAAGAGCTGGACACGGCCTATGGAGATTGGAGAACTACGAGACCTATGACATTGAAAGAACTTAACATTCGTATAGTAGCAGCATAATATAAAGATTTTTAGCAGCATTTGGCCACCTAGATACACTAACGTTGCTATCATTTGTGCATATCCAGCTGGATCCTGACCTTATATAAGTAACGAAGTGACCCCTTAATATTGTCTTAATTATATACCTTAATTATAAAGTATATATGTTAAAAGTAACTAATGGTATAATTACAATAATATATATTATTATTAACATATATTGTTGATTATTATTATTATTATTATCATTATATATATATATATATATATATATATATATATATATATATATATATATATATATATATATATGTATGTAATAATTATTTTTTATATGAAATAATATAATATAGGCTCACTACTTCGCATGACGCTTACTTGGTTTCTCGCTCCACATTCAGCCTAGGAATAAGTTGATTGATTGTAGGGGGGGGGGGGGGGGGAGGATGAGTTGGGGGGGATGCACTAGGGCTCTAGACAAATCCAAAAAGCCCTCATTTATTAAAATCGGTTCAGTAGTTTAGGCTGTAGGTGCGTCAACGTAAAATGAAGGAAGAATAAGAATAAGAATAAGAAGTCATCAAAACTACCATTTTCAAACCTATTTTTCTCTACTTCTACTTGACCGATTTCGACATTTTTTTTTTTTAATTTTGATCTACAGGACACGGCCTTCAAAGAAGAAAAATTATTTAGGTAGCTTGTATGTATTCCACGCTGCAGACCCTCAAAAACCCTAGTTCGTCACCTACAGTATATATACACTGGCAGCTTTTGTGAAATTTTAACTTTTTGACTTGGCGGGGCGGAACGCTGCTGCGTTCCTAAATAATAGTATATTATGTTACAAGGCTGTGAAGTGAGTTTTTTCTTTACCGCGGCAATTACATTTACTGTCGAGCGAAGCGAGACAGTAAATATTGCCAAGGTAAAGAAAAAACACTTCAAAGTCGCGTAGCATATGCTATTTTTTCCGAGGTAGCAGACAATGAAAAAACATTAAATATTAATCACTAATCAATATATAATAATAACAAATATTAGTACATACTTAAGACTTAAAAAAAGAAACCTTAAAATGAGGTTACACTATAAGAAAAGATAAACAAAACGCATTGACATCTAGCGGATTTTTATCGTACTAGAAGCATTTCTACAAAGACTGCAGCACTACTAACGGAAGTTTTGACAACTACCCGCCGGACATAAAAAATCTTTTAGTGCCTAGGACGTAAAAGATTTTTTCTTTACAGCTAGGAGTAATGAAAAGATTTTTTAAGTCCACGTAATGAAAAAATGGATTTCAGCTATGTTTTTTAGGCTCTAAAGTTACTATTTCACAGCCTACCACGGAAAAACATATTTTTTTGTAGATTTAAACAAGGATATACTCTTCTGTTCAATAGTATTATGTATATACAATCTTTTGTAGAGTTAGATGAGCATATACTTTTGTAGATTTGAACAACACTTTTAATAACGTTACTAACAATAATATAAATAAATAATACTAATTTTGGTATATAGTTAATATATTAATATATTTTCACTTAAAAATAATTGGATATGGGTTTAATTGAGCGAAAATATCAATATAGGCCATGACTCAGATATTATAATTCCGATAAATAATTGATCCTACGCGATTTTTCCTGATATCAGTGTCAAATTGTCTTTTTCTACAGTTGACCGATAAAGTGGTTATTATCGCACTGAAAATAGTACGCAAAACAGCACATTCCTGCACATTCTACTTTACCGCACTCGTTTTACTTTACCGCACTCATTTTACTTTACCGCACTCCAGTGTTCAAAGTTAAGAACATAAATATCTTAAATCTAAACAAAGATTAAATAATCCAAATTATAATAAAAACAACAATGGCAACTAATGTTACCTTTTAAACTAAATACATGATTTACACTATATATCAAATATAAAAATGTTAAAATATAAAAAACTAAACTAAATATAGACAATCTAAAAAAAAAAGAATTAAATGTGATGAGTAAGTGTTATAATAAAAAATAATAGCGCTTGGTCAGGTTTGCTGAATCTCGAAAACAAAAAGGCAACACTGACTATAAACAGAACAGCTGGTTTAGTAAATATTAAAAAACCTTTCATTATTCCTTTTAGAAACAGTTGTCTGAAAATGGATAGTTGTAGCGAAAGTGATTTTGAATTTAGTAATACTACAGATGAGTTGGCTACAATAGCGAAAAATGTAACACTGAATTTACTTCCACACAAGTCCAAACAAAAATACGAACGCAGATACGAAAGTTTTAGTTCTTGGTGTAACAATAAGAAGGTAGGAAAACTCTCTGAAAATGTTTTTATTTACAGATTAAAAACTAACTGTAGGAAAAATTTAATGTGCAACTCGAGCTTAAAGTGACTTTGCTGCACTCGAGAAACCTTTCCGGTTCTCGAGTGATTAATATTTCTCTCGAGTGCAGCCAAGTGCCACTTTCCGCACTAGTTGCACAAATAACTATTATGTTGTCACAGTCTAATTATTATTACCTTTTTTTAAAAAAATAACGTATTTAGTTGTAATAAATACAAAATAGTTTAATAGTGTATTAATAGCGTTTTTTAATAGTTTTAAAAAATAAAAATAATCTAATGACTCGCTTCTTTGATAATGAAAAATGTTTAGTTTTGTCAGAACAAATTTTAAATAAAAACTAAATGAATACCAGTCTTGGATGAATGAAGTGACGCCAGAATCATATTTGATTTATTCTATATCTACTCTGATATTTTGTTGACATAATCTTATTTATAAATAATATTCTCTGAAAATCCTATCTTCAGATATTAGTTGAAGAAAAAAATTAGGTTTTATAAATTCTCACTGAATGATTAAGTGCTTAGCTTCTAATGATCAATAGTTTCAGTGATACTTTGGCAATACTAACATTTGGAGACGTTTTCTTATGATTTTACATATTCTCAGAGTATTACTTAAACTAATTCAACAAAATTAGTTTAAAAGACTAAAAGACTGATTCCATTAAAAAGCCTTGCTCGAAATCCTAGTTATTGTTGGGTTAACGTCCCACGCAAAAAATGCTGAAGAAACAGGAATGGTAATCCACCTACAGTTAGACCCACTGAGTCTGTAAAGCCTACAGCTTTCAGCTTTCAGCTTCAACCTTATCCATAGTGTCCAAAAATGGAATCCTCATACCACTGCCCTGACTCTTCTCGCATTTCAAACCGTAAACAAACCCCAGCTTACATATAAACAGTAAATACTTTTATCTACGATTGATACGAAATATGAACATTATATCTTTGTTTAGATGCGTAGAAAGTGATTATTTACGTACTTGTATTCATTGCGCATGCGCGTCTCATAGTTCTGAATAATTCCTCTTCTTTACCACGCTAGCGCGGTAAAGAAGAGGAATTCTTCAGCTTTACGCACGATTAGATAGTTTGTTTACATTTAACAAAACTAATTTGCTGTTCTATTATTAAAGTAACTGTTTATATCGAGTTTTTAGTGAAAAACAATGAGTGAATCAAGTGACTTTGACGAAAATGTGGAGAATAATACTCCTCCAGAAATAATTAATTCGGCAAAAAATACAACTAATGAATTAATGCCATCTTTATCAAGAGAGAGATACGAACTTACATACAGCAAGTTTATTTTTTTTCTGTATTTATTATTTAAATCTAACAATCGTAGATAAAGTACGGTACGCAACTCGTGCGAAAACGGCATTTTGCATTGCTCGTGTGGTTTTACCACCCTCGCTGTCGCTCGGGTGCAAACTCCACACTCGCATGCAAAATGCTACTTTCCGCACTCGACGCGTAATGTACTATTATAGTATAAGGATATTATTCTAACTTGCCCATTGTTATAACCTTGAGTGTAATAAAATAAACATTAACTATTTAAGGTAGTTTAGCTTCCGTTTTTTAAATCACATTTTTGGAGGCAAGCAGATCAGTTGATTGTAAAAAAAAAACTAGAATAGCTGTAAGGTTTTTCCGACCCCCTTTTTTATACATCGTCCCTAGGAGCGTTCGGGAATCATTAGGTTTTATGCGCTGTCGCTTACTTTGTACTGTACTGTAATCAAATCGTCGTCAGGTTGGAACTGATTTGTGATTGTATTAAAACATGCCGAACAGTATTAAAAAGCATGCAAGGAAACCTAATAGATAGGGAACCTTCCTGCTGACATTACTGCGCATGTCGTTAAAACCGGTACTTGGGTTTGATGACTGAGAATCGTTTAGACCCATACGATAAACGGTTCACAAACGATCCGTGCGTGGGTTGGAACTTGGAACGGAACAGCTTGGAAGACGGCACGAAGCACTGTCATTTGTCGGCTTGAAACGGCGCTTTTATCCATTACTCTTGCCCGTAACCCGTAACGATCCCGCTGTCTGTTCACTGCTTGGTTGGATCAAACTCGACTACATAAACAACTTCGACTCATCAGTTGTCATCGTCAGTTTACCGATAATGATCAACTAATTTGGTTAAAAAAGGATGAAATCACTTTCTACCTTGAGAATATCCGGTACAGGTACAGTTATGGTAGAAACCTTAGTGGAAGTGTAATCCGTGGGTGGACACTTAAAGTTGTCCCACCCATGTGGTCTCCCTCGAAGTTGCAGTCCCGCACCCTTTGCCCTTGACTATATAAATATATTTTTTATTAAAAAAAGATTGTTTTTGTTACTCTTTATTAAATTCTCAATGTATTACATATCATATATTAGTATTTGTATAACATATATTAGTTCTATAATATAGATCAGTTGTTCATGCATACACTTCAATAGTTTATCGCCACATATGATAATTAAGAGGCTTCAAGTACTCGTATTTATGATGCATTTGTTGAAGTTTACTTATCACAAAACGATTCTATCATGCTTAAATGTCGTATATGTTCATACATTACCTTTAATCCCTCGTCACTAATTTTGATCATAGCAACTCTAATTATTTTTATTTATCACATAATTTCTTTACTGGATAGAAATCCGTCGTATTTTGCTCAATTGAAGTGTTTATTTTGATTTTTTTTTATATCATAATGGGGTACATCTTTGGACGCCTTGGCTGCTTAGACGAAAAACGTTAAATATGACCCTCATTAATTACTCTATACTGTCAAGGTGCCAATTCACCACCGCCTGTATTCTAATTTTGTATTATAAAAGTTATCACCGTAGTACGAAACACTACCCCTCGTGAATAAAGACAATATAATGGGAATAATAATAACATGTTTCGTCACGACATATAAGTGTAAATTGTGTTTTCTTATTAAACATTTTATAATTTTACCTTGGTCTGTTGTAACCTTTATGTTAGAGTAAAACTGATTTTATACTACTATAAAGTTTTAAATATTTATAAATATTTTTATTTCTACGTTGAAATAGAGCTCTCGTAACCTTGTACTTATTATTTCCCTACAATTAATGTTACTCGGAGCTCTTTGATGCTAACGGAAGCATTTTTATAATTTTGCAGGACGTTTTATTTTATTCCACATTAAACAGCTAGGTATATATTTTTTAGTTACACTCATAATTTATAATTTATTAAATTATACTTTATTTCATACTAATGTGACTCGTCCAGTGTAGTGTTCGAAAATTAGGTTGCTATAATTAGGTGTCACACTAATTGGCAGACTATTTTTAGTCGTCACATTCAGTTAAACTTTTCCATGATTTAGATATATTAATCTTTGTATAATTTTTTTCTTTTTTTTTAGGATTTTTTTTTTTTTTTAGTTTTTTTTTGCCTACGCCTTTTCGTTAATACATTTTACGGTTTTTTCTCCTAATATGTCTATGAATGTTTAATAAAGTCTTTAGTTATCCGAAGATAACAAGTAATTATTAATTCATTTGAGGCCTTTCGTTGTCTATTTATTGACTGTTTCTATTTATTAGACTATGGACAATGTAAAAATATACTAATGGCTTTTATGAAGTTCATATTTATAGTCTGAATTTGTAAAGATTCGTGCTCTTAATAGAGCCCGCTGGTTTCTTTTACTTTGAGACATTCTTTCTAAAATAATTTTAGACGAGGTAATAATTAGGCGTTGTAAAAGGCTGTAATTCCTCCTAGCTTATAGCGGCTGAAGTAGTCGCCTCTATAATTACCAAATTTTAGGATTGTGTTCTTTTATTTTACACGTATGAATTATGTTATCATAATTAGACCAATTTTACTACCATCTTCACTAAAACATTCAACTGTTCATCCGAAAGAGATTTAAAGTACCGGTTTTGCTTTAAAGTATCTTTGGTTAGGATCTCCAAGCTTTCCTCTTTTTGTTAGTGAACAAGGTGAGATAGCTAAAATAAAAACAGTTGGTGATTCTAACAGTTTTTAAATAAAAATATATAATAAATTATACAATACTTTGTAATTAAAGTTGTCCACAATTTGCGTTGGAATATTAAAATTGATGCTGAACGAGGCTGACGGAGGCAGTAGAGTTAGTAATTTCTTTACTTATATACTTTTTTACTTTTAACACAACATTAGTTACTCGATAGTTAGAACTTTAGTTACTCCGAACAGATTTTTGCTTCCAAGCTTACCGAAGGTAACGAAGGCGCTGTGATCATTTTGAAGAACGATTTTTTTTGTCTCCGACTTGAAAACGCTATTAGAGTCGCGAGTCTGTCGGTCTGTCGAACAACAATTTTGCCACTCCACCATTTTTAAAACCACTCGTCCGATTTTAATAAAATTTGTATGGTAGATTATAATAATTAGCCCATTGTTGATTCCATATTGCTTAAAAATATGTTTGACTCCGCTAAGAATCGAAACAACAACTTTCTTTTATTATCACCTGTATCTAAAGTAATCATCCGGTTTTGAAGAAATTTTTATGGTTTGTCGAAAGTAGGCCTCAGATGGCCCCACATGTGAAGTCATGTGAAAATTTGATAAACAATTACTATTATAATGTTCTAAACTGCGCAAAACAATTCTCACAACTTCTTCGTGGTTCTATAAGATTTTATAATTCTGCTGAATTAGTACCTACTCATATCGAATAAAAGCTTTATAAAAAGGATCTTTTAAAATGCAACAAGAAATGTTTTGCTTTTTAAATTATTCAGACCTAACTGGAAGATGTTTCGTTGGAACAATATTTTTATTCGATTAAATGGCAAACTTGCATTTTTCCATATTTTTTTAATTTATTATTATGAAATAAATATGTTTTTAAAAAAGGAAGTGAAACACACACACATATATTATATATATATATATATATATATATATATATATATATATATATATATATATATATATATATATATATATATATATATAATATGTGTGTGTGTGAATGTATGTATGCACTTAAGATATATCCGGTTTATAATATAACTCCTTATAAATCTTTGTTTATTATTATCATTATTTCTTAAGGTTTTTAAGATAAATATCTTGATTTTTGCCTTTATTACAAGTTTTATTTTTGAAACTCATCTATCAGGTTGACGTGAACATTTATTGTTTACGTTGTTGTCTTAAGATGTTCCTACCATATGTACTTAGAGGCTGAGCCGGCTGGACCACTCCCTGTTAACGAGTTGACGCTTTCACCCATATCCCGCAGATATTCACTGCCCAGCACGGACTTGCGATATTTACCTTGACTATTCCCGTCTAACCTCTTCCCACGCCATCTTCTCCTTCCTTCGCCATCGTCTGGTACATGTCGTGTCAAAACCTTTCCTATATTTGGATATTTAATTATAACAACACTAACCCATAGACACGTATTTAAACTACCGGCATTAGTTTTACACGATTAATTTGGTGCAACTTACTAATACTGTTTAAATTTATTTAACAATTAAATAATTTTCAGTCAAATGATTAGTTGTTTTGACTGAGATTTTGTGGTACCACTTCATAATTATGACTAGAGATTTACACATAATACGTTCGCTTAATTTACATTCAAATATTTTGACTCCAACGTTTCACAGACTAATTAAGTGAGATATCAACTCTCCTAAGAGAGACATATTTTATAATTTAATTGAGAGTAAATTATGAAAGTAAGCTGCAATCCAAATTCTATGCATAAGTATTATGTTCTATTTCAATCATTCAAATATGTTATACAAATAAGATATTTCGAATCTTGTTACCCAAACATTAATTTGTTATGAAATCCAACAAATTAGAACTCCTAATTATATTAAAAAAGTGGGAGTTCTAATTTCTTGGAACCGACTAATAATAATAATAATAATAATAATAGTATTTAGTGTCTGGAAGAGTGGCCAAACTTAACATAATGATTATTATTGAACTTACAATATGTTTCACATTAGAATAAACTTTAAAATTTATATTTAATCGAATAATTACAGTGTACAAAAAGTCAGTGATGAGCGTAATACCTAAAACAATAATATTGCTATTTTTTAAACTCATGGTTCACGCACGATTCCAAATCAATTTAAGCCTTATTTTGATTTTAATAGCTATAAGGTACAGATAAAAATGGTATTCGTTTATGCGATCGTTATTATTTTTATAAATGTTATTGAGTTTAGTCAAATTTCATCGCGAAATCAAAATTACTAGGTACTACTTTTATGGTGATATTAATGCAAATTATAAATTGATTCTAAAAACTCTTAAGCCATTTAAGTATAAATAATTAGAAGTTGTTACTATAAATGTTTTTTTCTATAGCAGTATAGATATTAAAAAAATCGGTTAGAACTTTCTCATATACGAGTTCATAACTTCATGGCCCTATGTTTTTCATTTATTAGATTTCGTTGGTACATTTAATTATTATTGAACAGTAAAGCCCCTAAATTTGGTGCTAAAATTCATTTTTCGATTTCACCACGGAGTTTTTTTTTTTTAATATGTATGCCAAATTTCGTCAAAATCGGTCCAGTAGTTTTACTGGACCGATTTTTATTATTATTTTTAGTTCTCTGTCAGTGCAGACGCCTGGAGGCTCCAGGCGTCTGCACAGACAGGCATTTTTTAAAAACCCCTTTTTTGGACTCAGGGTACTTCAAAACGTGTAAATCCATTAAAATCTCAAAATTAAATTTTCGCGGCATCACAATAATATCTCTTTATGTGAGAAACTAAAAAAAGTCAGTAAAAAGTCATTTTTAAAATATGCTAATCTCTAAAATAAATGTAAATTAAAATATAATTTGCACGTATAGTACAAAATTATCTCTCTAAACGCATTAAGTATGTTTTTAAGTGCAAATACTCTATAGAAATGTTTATAAAAGCATAACTTATTATGCAAAGTGAAGTTTATCATTACGCTTTTTTAAAAACCCAATTGCTTTATTTGGGTGTTTATTGTTTTATTATTACTAAATAAATGTTCCTTTTCCTTAGAAAATGTAGCCTCTATCTCTATACAAAAGCTAAAAATCCTCAAGCATTCATTTTCAAACTTGACATTAGTCCTCTATATTTCGTCCTCCCCTTTTCTTTAAAAATAGTTTTGCGGTGCTTGACATTTTTTAAAAAGTTTAATATTTGCAAAAATGCTAAACCCGGAATACACATATCCTAATTCGCCCCCTCTCTCTGAAATAAGTTCCGCGGTCCCTGGTTTAAACCCTTCATTAATCCTTATTCCTTCCTTTATTTTTTACATTGGCAAAAATCTGCAAGCCCTTAATAGTGTTGTGTTAACCAAAGAAATATCTAGCTTCCTCTTCAATGACTTTTTATATCGTAATTTCTCTAAGAATAGTTGAGTTTATTATATATATAATATATTAATTGTACGCAACTATGTAGTTCAAGCATTAGAATATTTTTAGTACATATTATCATAGGTTAAGACAACAGTAAACAAGTAAACATCTCACTTACTTCTGACATATTATAACAAAATATGCCTTATAAAATGCTGGAAACGTTAAGGTTTTGGTCCTTACAACTTAAGATTAAATAATTTCAGCAAAAAGTATAATCATTTTTTAGTAGTAAAAAAAACAATTCTATAGTAAGAATACATTATGCTTGCATTTGCTTTTAACAAAAAATATTACAGTGCATTTAAAAAGATATAATGTAATTCAATTTTTAAGTTTTTGGTAGTTTTCATACTACGGAAAGTTAAATTTTAATTTAAATCAAATTATAATTATTATTAACTCCCGGCGCTGGAGTGTATTTTTCACTGTCTGTTTCCCGTAGTTAATAATAATTATAATTTGATTTAAATTAAAAGATAATGTAAGTTATCTAAGTTAGCATTATAAGTCTTCCTTGACCAGAGAAAATCTAGTAAGATTTACTTCTTACATTGCTCTTTTTTATCAAAGGATAGAGTTGAAGTTACAGTACAAAAAACTATAACTGCATTAGCTGCAGTTATAACATACCTTCCACTATTACGTATTATACTATAATTTATCGGCTAAAAAATAATTTTATTAAAATAATTCTACCCTTAGAAATATTAAATTTTTATTACTTATTATTGTTTTTCTCATTTTTTATGGGAGCGCTATTTACGCCACTGACACGCATCTTGAATTTCCCTTTTTTTCTTTAACCGAAGGGTTCCCAAATTGAGCCCGAAGGCACCCGGAGATATAGACCACGTAGGTGTAGGTGGGTCAATTAAGCAAACCCGGTGGGAGGAGAGGAATCATTAGTGTGAAACATTTCACACAATGTTAAAACATGTTAATGTTAACAACAACAACAACAGTGTGAAACATTGTTTCACACAATGTTAACAACAACAGTGTGAAACATTGTTTCACACAATAACACATGTTAACAACAACAGTGTGAACCATTGTTCGTGACCCTGGAATTTGAACAATCTCAATCATTTTTGACAATGAACCAATCGACTTGGCCGGTCACTTTTGCGTACGGTTGTTTTTCTGACTGAATTACATGTTTATAAATAATTGCAATAGTTTCAATTAGTTTTAATATTAAGTTGCAGATTTTTTTTCTACTTCACTTGTTTTGTTCGTTCACATGAGTATAATGAGCTTGAGATGGTCGAATCAGAGTTAATACTTACACATTTGCTTAGGTAATTGCTCGATACGCTTAAAAAAAATACATAGTTCTCTTATTCTATTACATTTGAAATAAATTGTAATGATTTGATTTTATGTTAAATAAACCAAATTATATTTAATTCCGATAATATTTGTTTTTAACTCATCTGTGGCTCTGTTTGAAAATCAGCTATTACTTTAAGATTGACTTTTTTAAGACGGGGAACTTCCATTTTTTTCGTTTGGTCTTATAGATTAAAATAAAAGAAATATTATAATAGTGATACTTCCACGAATATTTTAATCGAAGCTTAATCCATCTTTTCAATAAAACAAATGTTCGCAATGTTTTTATTGATATGTATGCACCTGAAAACAAGGTGCAATTTTTAAATTTGTACATTCAACTTTCACCATATTATAGAAAGATTTCAGATAAAGTAATTTTCGCTTCTTCCAACCCGTTTTTAACTCTAATCTTTTTTCAGAATCTTACATATTAAATACTCGTTTAGGGAATAAAATGAGGTTCATATATGTAAAAAATATGAATGTATCGTAATTTATTCATAAATTTACTATTTAGCGAATTGGTTTTTTTTTTTTAGATGATCTGCTTAAGAATATAGTGAAGTATTTGTGACTTGAAGAATTAAGATTTGATAATATAAATAACTTTTAATCTATTAAGTAAAGTAATAAATAGTACCTTCTTAAAACATTTATATGTAATTATTTTTAATTTCTATTTGTCATCATTCTTCGTGAATGCGTTTATTATTGACAAACAAAATGTTATAAATTAAATACAAATCACTATTGCTGGTTTTTTTAAGAAAAAAGAAAACTTATAAATTTAGCTGTATAAGTTTAATTTATTTATCAATTTAGAATAAAGAATAAATATACTGATAAAGAATATTGATAAATAAATCAATTTTACTAGTTGGTGTATCTTACACTTTAAAGGACATGTTTTAAACTTTTAATGGAGATAAATAAATGCTTTATTTTTTAAATGCTGATGTGGTGGTTTCCAAATTGGTTGGTTAAGTAAACATTTGCATTTTTGTTTAACAAATAGTTGTCGAAGAGAAGTTATTAATATTATTATTATCACTACTTACATATAACTATTAAAACTTAATTGCTAGAAGGAAACTAGAGTTTAAACTTTTATTTAATTGCATTAAAAGTATGTATAATTTAAAATACGTTCATCATTACGGCGGGTTAATTTGATTTGATGAGGTAACTAAACTTTAATAATGCAACTATAATAACATTTTTAAACTTGCAACAAAATATACTTAGTTAACTTAATAATGTTAATATTTGATTGTTGATTTGATTACAGTATAAAGACTGGTTAGAGCTGAAAGTAGTTGAAGTGACACCTAGCCTTACTCACCTGGGCGAATCATATCAAGAAGCACAGGCTCTTAAACTTGCCCACGATGAAGTCATCACTAAAATTAGGGTAAGAAATCATATTAGTAATTAATTTAATAAAATAACTTTTAATATAATTTAACTTTTAATTGTAAATTTTTCTTCCGAGCTTACCGAAGGTAACAAAGAAGCATTGTGATCATTCAGCAGCCTGCACCAATCTAGATATGTCAATAGTATTGATCAATCTAGATATGTCAATAGTATCGATCAATCTAGATATGTCAATAGTATTGATCAATCTAGATATGTCAATAGTATCGATCAATCTAGTTATGTCAATAGTATCGATCAATCTAGTTATGTCAATAGTATTGATCAATCTAGATATGTCAATAGTATTGATCAATCTAGATATGTCAATAGTATTGATCAATCTAGATATGTCAATAGTATCGATCAATCTAGATATGTCAATAGTATCGATCAATCTAGATATGTCAATAGTATTGATCAATCTAGATGTCAATAGTATTGATCAATCTAGATATGTCAATAGTATCGATCAATCTAGATATGTCAATAGTATCGATCAATCTAGAAATGTCAATACTATTGTCAATCCACATATCAATATTCAATACCGCTCACTAATCAATATATTTATCAATATTTAAATATGACCATACCTTGATTTTTACTCGTACGGCAGCCTTAGCCACTTGCAAATTTTTCAAAACATCACGTCTTTTTCTATCTATCACCTTGTATAGAGATGGAGAGAAAGTATTGTTATGACATGAAATTTCGATTTAGAGGTATCGGTGGATTAGCAGGGTTTAAGGTCCCCTATGTGAAAAAATTGGTTTTTAAAATATTGTCGTTTAATTGTCAGTAGTCTGTGCTGACGCGTGGAGCCGTGGAGCCTCAACTATTTGACCGATTTCGATGAAATGTGGCATACATAATCAGAAAAATCATCCTGTGGTTAAATAGATAATTTCAGCTATAAATTTAGAAGCGCTACCCTAAGAATATGAAAAAAAGTATTCGTCAAAAACGTTTCTAAAATGCATTCATAGTAAATACGAATCTAACCATATGATCCGTTTTCCCGGGAAAAATCTAGTTTCCGAAATATTAATTTAGCTTAAAATCGGATATATATAGTATATATAAACAATCACCTCTTAAACACTTTTTTAATATATGTATTTAATAATTAATTAATTAAATCAGATATTATAAAATTATTTTTAATTACATATAGAAAAAGTTTTTGTCTGATTTTTACGTTTTTTTTTTAACAATGAAGTATATATCAATGCCAGCCACTCACGGTTCAACTTGCAGTACAAAGCTCAGATTTATGGTAAGAAAAACAAAAACTTTCAAAGCATTAATCTTAAATATTTTTTTTTTAAAGATACTCTCTCTTATTAGGGTTTTCTCATCAAGAAAACATCGATCCAATGATCCTTTTTTGGAAGAGCAGGGAATTTATTTAGTGCTTAAAGGTGACAGGAGTAAAATAATACCTACTTTTATTCTAATCCTTGTACAAACACACTTATCAACAATTTGAAAAGAATATATACACTATTATATTATTAAGTTAATTATTAAAGCGGTGTTTTAGTGGATTTTATCTATTTTAAGTTATTATCTGTTTCTCCGCTCTCCATCTCTGGATTTCTTCCAAACTTTGTTGAAGTAATCGTTGTCCATGAAATAATTGAAATATAGTAAATAACTGGTAGATCAAACATCGGACATAGAATTCGCAGATTAATGCTTGGAAGGTTTTTGTTTTTCTTACAATAAATCTGAGCTTAAACTGCAAGTTGGGTCGTGAATTGCTGGCATTAATACGAACTCGATTGTTTGTTAATTTATTTTTGCAGTTCTGCTTCTACTAATTTATTATAGGATTTTTAACTTTCATGTGACAAGAAGCTGATAAGGAGTTTTTTGGGTTTTTTTTTGCGCATTAATCGGCGCATTCTGTATTCGATGTTTGATCTATCAGTTATTTACAGTATTTAATAGACAAAGATTACTTCAACCAAGCCCGGAAGAAATCCAGAGGTGAAGAGTGGAGATAACAGATTATACTTTCTTATAAATTAAAATTAAATTGCTTCCTGTACTAAATATTTTTATTTCATAACAAAATTCAATTTTTCTATTCTATTTTTCATAACAAAAAATATTAGTATTAGTCCAGTCACCAGCCGTTTTCGCTCTTAATTTTGGGAATCAACATCGATTATCTTGAAAATTTGGATTTAGGTAGTATTTATAACCTTCTTCAAAATCTACCCTGTGCTGAAGCGGGCTTTTGCCAAAAATTAAATTGCTTCCTGTACTAAATATTTTTATTTCATAACAAAATTCAATTTTTCTATTCTATTTTTCATAACAAAAAATATTAGTATTAGTCCAGTCACCAGCCGTTTTCGCTCTTAATTTTGGGAATCAACATCGATTATTTTGAAAATTTGGATTTAGGTAGTATTTATAACCTTCTTCAAAATCTACCCTGTGCTGAAGCGGGCTTTTGCCAAAGGGGTGAAAGCCACCCCTTCTAGGGGTTGAATTAAAATAAACATCACACACAAACATAACATCACATTTTTTTAATTAAAATAAACTAGAGGACCGATAGATTGACCAATTCTAAGCAACTTTTGTTCTATAATTTTTTTTTTTTTAAAGTTGATACTTTCCGAGTTATTAAGGATTGAAACTGCATTTTTCATTGAAAAAATGTGTTTTTTAACCGTTTTTCACGAATAACATAAAAAGTTTTTATGTAGCTAATAAAAAAATAAAGAGATCCGTTTTTTAAAGACGTCTGTAAACCCAATACGAACTGAGTTATTGCTCGTTGAAGGACGGTTATCTTTCAAGAAACCCGAAATTGAAAATCTCCAACCTTAAATAACTTAAAAAAATGGTGAAGTTTTTGGGGAAAACTTAAGGTACCTTTTTTAGAAGAACATAAAAACCCCTTTCAAATGAGCACTAATATTTTTTTTTTTTACTTAAACCACAAATTATTTTTTTTTAACTTTTTTTAAATTTTTACTTAACCCACATGCGATTAACTTCATTTAGGTGTTGTTGACAGTGGCGTATCCAGGGGGGGGGGGCACAAGGAGCAACTGATTTGTTGAATAAGTAGTTCCCTTTTCTATTTACCACTACGATACCCCCCCCCCCCCCCCCCCCCAATAAACTGACTTATAATGTGCCCCCTCCAGACCTAGCCGCTGGATATGCCACTGGTTATTGATATGATCCATGAATGATTATTGAAAGAAGTGATTTTTTAACCGGTTTCAAATGCTTATTTTAGAAAAAAAAACATTATTAAATTGAAAATTGCATTTTTGTAATTTTGGAAAAAGTCGTTTTCCTTAAATAAACCAAAAACATTCATGATATGAAAAAATGTTTCAAATGTTAACTGTAGGTAAACAAAAAATCTATCTTTGTATATATAAATTGAATGAGATATGGTGGTTCAAAGTTTTGCATTCGGGCATATCTTTGTATATATAAATTGAATGAGATATGGTGGTTCAAAGTTTTGCATTCGGGCACTATTTGTAGCTGATACAAGCCCTTTGAAATCCTTTTCAAAAATAATGGTTGATAAAAGTTTTAACCGACGACATGACGTTAAAGCCCTTGAAATTCCCTACAAAGTGTTTTTTTGAAAAAGTTAATAGCCTTACAAATAAGGGAATTATCGTCGAAAAACCAACTGTACTTTTATTTAAAATTTGGAGTACGAATTTTGGAGCATAGGGACAAAGACAGAAAAATGTAGCATACAATGGAGCAACAGCTGGCACATGGTGAAAGCATTTTAACGGTATTTTATAATCTATGTGTGTTTAGATATGTACAGGGTGGTCCAAAAGTGTCCCCCCCCCCCCCCTCTTAACTTTTGAACGATTTGAGATAAATTAATGAAACTTGGGGGATTTGTACCATGTAAAAGGAAGTTTGTATTCAAGCAATCGCGCACTAGGGGCCACCACCCATTTTGCCCCCTGAAATCTACCATTTGTGTACTTCTACCCCATTTGGGGAGCAAAATATTGGAAATAGAAAAAAAAGTTTTAAGTAAAATGTTATTATTTTTCACCGTAGAATTAAAATATGCTATCAAAAATATACACTCCAATTTGAAATTTTGAAGTTGGTTGGCCTAGGAGCAAAATGGGTGGTTGCCCCTACTGCACGATTGCATGAAAACTTCTTCCCCTTACATGGTACAAATCCCTTAAGTTTCATTAATTTATCGCAAACCCTTTATATTTTTTCAACGATATAACTGTTATCTTTTACTAGTTTCGGCAGGGTTATTTTTCTATCTTTGCCCCCCTATAGGGAGCAAAATATTGGAGATAGAAAAGACATTTTCAAGTAAAATTGTATTATTTTTCACCGTAAAATACAAAATATGCTATCAAAAATATACACTCCAATTAAAAAATGTATTCCTTAAATAACAATGTCATTCAAATAAAATATAATAATTCAAACTTAATATGACACACTTTTAAATCATTTCAAGTTGTAATACATATCTTTAAAACACAGTTGATGATTTACAGGGGTTGAATCATTTTGATTAATCATAAACTTGTTCGAGAATGTCAAGAGATCTAAAAATATTTAATTTAAACTTTATTTTAACCAATTACATGCAAGACTCTAAGGGACAATAAGGGGTAGTTTTCACCCCTAAAAAATTAAGAGCCCGGTTCGGCACAGGGTAGATTTTGAAGTAGAGGGTAAGTAGAGCTCAAAATCCAAATGTTTACGAAAATCGGTGTTGATTCCCAAAATTTCGAGGTTTTAGGCTGGTGACTGGATATGGAATTGAAAAAGAAGTTGTAAAGTGATTATTACCAATTCTTAATTAGGATTCATTAAACTCTATAAATTATTATTAGATACATACGTGCCTCTTAAGCCTTTAACAACCATTCACGTCGGTATAAGCTTTGTTTGGATCTCATATGATTTTACAGAGGAAGATAATAATAGTACAATTATTGTTCTCAATTTATTTATTTTATTATAAGTGTAATATAAACTTACTTCACCCTCTAAGGTAAAGCTTCATGCTAGGATAATATTACATTTTATCGGATACTAAAAATTGTAAAATTGAACGACGCTGAATATAAAAGTTAGCAAATATTTATTTTCTGTGATCTGTTTTTGGGATGGATTATTTATGTTTTTTTTCTTTGCCAGCCATAAGAGCTATTTCTGAAACAGCTTCAGATCAATGACTTCAGTCCCCCCCCCCCCCCCCCTCCCCTCCCAACCTCCCTTTTCGTTATTCGGGGTTTTGCTTGACGTATTAAGTTAAAGCTAAAACATTTTATTTTATTTAAGAAACATTATATATTTCGTTCTCCTTGTCTCTTATGTTAAAATTAAAAAGATCTAAAAAGGAAGCAAATTAAAAAAATATTAAAATGGAATGGCATTATTATCAAAATAAATTTAATAATAATAGCTATTAACACTTCATTTTTTAAGAGAGCAAAAGCCTCTTTTTTTGAACGAGCGTAGCGAGTTTTCCATCTCTGAGACTTAGACTTGGGTTTTTATTTATTTATTGTTTTTATATGGGTATTCGACAACTTGGTCATGTACACCCGGGACTTGGGTTTTAAAAGGTTTGTTCGTTTGTCCAGCGATAACTGGCGTAAAAATTGACTGATTTGTACGAAATTCGGCATAAAGGTTTATCTCAGCATTTGTGACAACCGACAACTGTACAGTACTTGCTTTATACTGTTCAATATCTGATATTTATCATGATAAACAAGTCATTTTGGGCTTCTTATTTGCCAAAACTGAGGTAAATGAAACTAGGTAATAAGATTCTTTTTTTTGTTATTTATAATCTCTGGATTAGACTTATAATTTTTGTAACAACGTTACCGGTCTTTAAAACCTTAGAATTACCTTTTCTTTAAAAAAAAAAAAAAATTGTATTGTATTTTTTACGATATGTTATCAATCGCCGACTATGTCTGGAGTGGTGGTTAAAATCACAGTAAATTGTGCTTTAAAATTAGTAATTATTATTTACCTATACTTATAATAAAAATTAAATTGACTCCAGATGACCCACTAAGTGATATAGTTTTAATTAGTTCGGACTTTACATTTAGTTCTTTTATTTATAAAAATTTTTACAACCCTTTTTCAATGATAAATTGCTAAATATTTAATTATTTTTTTATTTTTTTTTAAACAAGTTATTTATTGGCATAAGTAACGAAACATATTTGTGTATACCGGAGCCATAATGTTACTTTGAGAGGGGATAGTTTGTGCATATCATAATTATTTGGTATTTTGTATAAAGGATTAGAGCTTTTGAATTACATTTGTGGAAGGGTTTTTTGGATAATTTCGGAGTAAATATTTTATTATCTTTTGATTTAATTTATCTATTATTTTAATTTTTTTTTTAAATGGGAATTTTTGATTGGACATTTAATTATTTTAAAGTACTTCTTGCCTCTTAATAGTACTCCATAGAGGATAGATGCACAATCTTGTTAACAGACTAATTAAAAATACTATTTAGTAGACACTGTAGGTTGTATAGGTCATAAACTGTCTATCAGTAAAGTTATACCCAATTAAAATGATCAAAACTGATCTATATTAAAATATTGATTTTTATTCTTGATAACCAACTGATTGATTTTAATCATTTGAGTTTTACTAACTTTAAATAAGTACACATATTTCGTATTTAAATTTTAATTAGTATTTTTTAAGAATGTATATTTCCTGCTTCAAGCCATAATATAATAAATTATTTCTTGTATTATACCTTGAAGAGTTAAAAATAATTTTTAAAATTAGTTATAAGTATATATATGTTTTAATTCATTCTGATTCATTCACGCCAAAAGGAGTAATCGATGGATTATATTACCTTTATCATGTAATTCACTGTCAGAAAAACTATGTATCTGTATCACTTATAACTTAATATAATAATTAATAATTTATGCAGTGATATTCTGTAAAAAGAAAAAAGATAGTATGACATGATAAAGCTAGTACATACATACACTAAAACTATTAATTTCTTTAATCAAGCTTGAAAACAATTGCATATTATTGTGTACATACAGTAGCTTTATTCACAATAATTTAAATTGCCTTGTTATTTTTAGACCTGTTTCTTCGAAATAGAAGCAAAACGAATTAAAAGTGATGTTAGAAACATTTGTAGTTTTTTATTTAGAATTCTTGGTAAGGCATGTTGAAGGGTTTTTACTTCTTATTTCCGGTCTCTCCTCCTTTTTTCTTAGAATATTTCCGTATTCATTTTAGTAAATCATACTAAAACTTGTTGGTTGTTTTACTGGGATATAAACTATAATGCATATGTGTAATATGGCTTTATTTAATTAAATTATTTTTATCCTAGAAAAGAGACTACAATCACGTGATTTTTCACATGTGATAAAATAATTGTCCCAATTTAAATTAATTTGGTTCGGTTTTAACTGCGGCTATGCGTTAATTGTGTATGTGTATAGTGATTTATCTAATATATTTATTAATATAATACTTCAAAGACAAGTTAAGTTAAATCGAAGCTAAAAGGGCTCACTTTTGTTATGTTTTGAACCCTAGGGTTAAAGATGACCTATAAATGGTTTTATAAATGCCAATACTTTTTTACTTTCTCATATAAAGAGAAAGGATTGAGATATGACGCGAAAATTCTATTTTGTTATTTTGATGTATTTACACGTTTTGAGGTCTCCAGAGTCTAAAAAAGTGTTTTTTAAAAAATGTCTCTCCTGGCGTCTGTCGTCTGTGCAGATGCTGAAGCCTAATCTACCGATTTTGACGAAATTTGGCATACACACAACATGTTCAGAAATATCATTTCCCGAGCGAAATCTAGGTTTGAATTTAGCTCCAAATTTGGGGGCGCTATATACCAAAGACTTTGTAATAATGTAAACAAAAAATATATATATTTCTTGAAAACGGTTCCAACGATTTTAATTAAAAAATTCTAAAATTTAGTCCATTTAAATACGAATCTAATGATATAAAAGCCGTTTTCCCGGGAAAAATTTAGTTCCTAAGAAAATAGCTTTTAACGTGGCCGAAGAGAAGCCGGGGTTTGATTGCCCGCCGATGAAAAGTTATTTTTATGATATATTCTGATAAAATGTTCAATAATAATTAAATGTTCCTACGAAAATTTGAAAACTAATAAATGGAAAACACTGGGCTAAGTTATTATGTAGGAACTCTAATAATTTGAAAAAGTTTGAGTTGTCTCGACCGTTTTTTTAATTTTGTTGACTCTTTTTACTTAAATTCAGGTAAAGTAAATTTCATTATTTTCTTTCTAGAAGCCATCACCCCACTCTCTTAAAATCATAGAGCTTCTACCAATACTACCTATTTTTAAATGTTTTGTTGAAGTATTAATGGTGCATTTGTTTAATATTTATGTAGCAATATTTTATTATTTAAATCATGGTAATTTTGGTGCAAAGTAGATTGATTTACTTGACTTATGTCCTATGACGTAAAGGAAGGATAATAGTGCCTCTTTGAATCTTTGTCATCTGATACTATGAGATGATCATTGTAACAGTTACAACAACATTTTTAATCATCAACCAATTACAATTGATTTTAGGAAATGCCTTTTTCAATTTTTTTGGCTCGGTTATTGTTGTTGATGCCTAAAGGCTAAACAATAATGTAAAAATTAGGCTTATCAAGCATTAACAGACAAGAATACCTCATTACATATCATCTTATTGAAATGACATAGAGTCCAAGTCTGCAATTTAGATGGTTTATCGAAAGGCCTGGGCAGCATCTTGATTGTTGATCAATAGGCGGCTAGAGGCCCGAGGCCAAGGTACAAATTATTTCGTATCACCGTTGCCTTGTAGCCTGAGAGACTTGTCGGGTCGGCGCCCGTCTCCTACTGCCTTTTAACGACTACGATCTCCCTCACCTTTTGAAAATTGCACTTGAATTCAGAGTTCAAAAACCTTGCGGTAACAGGTTTCTTGTAACTTATTGGGGGAGGATCGGTATGTTTGCTTGAAGAAGAAATAATACCTCTTTTTTAAGATGGGAGGTATAAACCGTTAAAGTTATTTTTAGAAGACATTGGTATCTATTAATTTAAGATGATTTTCAATGAAATTACAAATAATTTAATTAACAAGCTAGCAGTTTGGGCTGCATAGACTACAGACGAAAGAAAGACATTTTTTAATTACCACTTGGCTTAAAAACCAAAAAACCTTTGGGGACCTTAAAACGTGCAAATATACAAAATTTTAAATTCGAAATTTTGTACCATCACAATACTTTCTATGTGAACAACATACAAGGTATTTATAATTTTTCTTTACAATTTCAAAAATGTATGACAAAGGCAATTAATGAGATTTGTTTTACGTACAAATTGGTTATCCAGTTTACATGGTTATCGTTATAACATTGCATTTGTGTATTTCAGGTGGCTAACTCAAATTCAGGATTTCTCAAATTTTCACATATTTATTCGTTCCTTTTTTAATATATATTTATTTTTATTATTATTATTTGATTTTTTTTTTTTAAATTATCAAGACTTTATGGTCACCCTTTATGTATTGCGTATATACGAGTAATATCCGACTTCATTATGCATACGAAAGCAGGTATGGTTATTTCTTCAAATTCCATAACAATATTTTCTCTTTATATACCACTACGTACATATGAAAGTAAAAAGGTTCAAATTTCTCTTGATATTACAGTCTTTTGAAATTTTTCGCCACCCGATTCTTGTCGCGTCTTGAAATGCTTTTTTAAGTTGATTTAATTTTATAATAGTAGCTCTTATCAAATAAAATTAAATATTTTCACCTAATATATTACTATTACAAGTATAAAAATTCTATAAAATTGTTAAATAAAATATAATGTCTTTAATTAATAGTCTCCAAAACACATTTTATAGAAAAATAACATATTTAATTATCATTTTCACAATGAATGGGATTTTCTGGTAAATACATATTAATTTGAAATTTCATTGTTATTTGCATTGGTTATTAATCCAATGACATTTTATTTAAAAGCGCATTTATTTAAAACTTGTCTTGTTTATGAAGCCCAAATTTTATAGTATATTTTTACTCCACTTTCTGACTACCTAGATTGATAAAACTTTGGCAGATTATGTATTTTTGAACACAATGCAAGTAAATGCTTTCAGAGGGTGTTAAATATTTATTTACGCACTAAAGGAGTAAAGTACTCGTAAGTTATTGTACCCTGAGCGATGAAGTTGGTTCCCTCGGCTTCACCTCTGGAACCAACTTAATTTTCGCTCTGGTACTATTAATTTTTACTTCCTAGGTATGTACCAGATTTTATCTACAGAAGTGAGAAAAAAATGAAAGATTTTAATTTTAAATTATTTTGCTAAAACAAAATATTAATTCTAAACAAAAAAGAAATATATTTTATACCAATTTGTGCAATTCTGAGTGTTGCAGATCGGTTTGGAATTTCGTTACACCTACCTTGTGATAAGAACACAAGATAGGTACACATCAACCACTGTTACTTGGACCTGGTTGTAAAATTACATTACTTATATACTTACAATTTTTAGATATAAACACCTGAGCAAGAGCAACTTGAATCTGGTTTTCTATTGAACTTTTAACGCAGCCTTCTACTGCGCTTGCAGAAGGCTACCATGTCATAATGAACCTCGAATCGGCAAACATAGTAGCCGAAGATCGGTGAAATGTACGGCCATTAAGGATTCGGGATTTATTGGATTTTGTAGCAATTATAGTTCCCTTTTGACAAAATTTGTTTTTCCCCTCTGGCTGGGAAATTTAAGTAGATTTATCTTTCATAAAGAACACAAAAAATCTGCTATGAAGAACATTTATTTGGCGGTCTTAATATCATAATGAATGGTTTGAATGTCATAATGTAGGTGGTTCGTGACAGTTCAAGTATAATAAGAGTAGAGTGAGGGTATATTAGCGAGATGCTCAAATAAACTTTCTCACTATGTTTTATTTGATACCATCTCGCTAACATACCCTTTCATTATAATTGAATGTTATGCTGATGCATGCACAAATGGTCTTGAAAACACCCAAAAAGAAAAGTGACAATTTTTTTTTTTTTCTTCTTTTAAATTATTCATGAAACAAAATGTCAATACGACTGCCACTCTCTGCTACTGAATGTATATTATTATAAGAGATGTGATTAAGTTAACTTTTTTATCACCCACGTTTGACCGTGATAAACTATGATATTTAATTGTATAGTTCATTACTGATACTAATGCAAATATGACACTTTTAGCTTCCTCATCTTTATGTAAAATTGTTTTTCTTCTTCTTTCTAGACTATTCATATACCCCAATCATCTTCATTCTGGGTTCAATCAATATTGATTTACTGCTTAACAAACGAAAGAAATATCTTAATATTTCAATTAAGTTTGCGATTTTAGAATTTTTATACGGTATTTTTAAACCTATTATTATTTACTTATTAATTATGGAGTGAAAGAAATATCTTAATCAAAACGTGACTAATTATGTATATAATTAATCTTATAAAAGTTAATACAAGCTTTGTCATTTATTTAATTTTTATACGACCCCGGAACCTATTACTGTCCAATAATCGAACTTGTTTCATGTTTCATACCTTATCAAAGCTGAGAATAAAATGTATAGTACTAAAGACAATAGTTAATTAGTGAAGAATGAGTATCTAGATAATTGGACCTTGCATTTAAGAATAATGGATCATTGCTTGGATTATCCTCGTTACAAAATGATAGGCATCATTATCTATATTTCGTTAACTTTTTACTATAATACTTGAGAACAGATTTAATGATTTGCGTTACCTTTTCATTTAATCTTATTCATAAGTTTTGACCTAGATTGTATGGAAATTTGCTTCGAATAATATGGACATGGAGATACTTTACCTTTATCGGTGTTAATAATTAAACCATAAATAAAATCCATTGCCAATCAGCAGCTATTTGCTTGATTATTATATATCATCGGATCATTATAATTAATTATACTTATTGTAATCTTTTTGTGTACTAATGCTGCAGTCTCATTTACACGGGTACAGCCAGGCTTCAGTTGGTTTATTTATGCCCTGTACGAACATACCTAGTCTCTGTAGTAGTAGTAGTAGTAGTTCTGCAGTTTGTTTTAGGGACCTACATCTGTTTCAAATTGCAGAACCATAACACTGTAGTACACTACAATGTCAGGAACCGACGGGGAGGTAGCTTCCGTCCCGGGAAAATAACCAGTGCCATATTATCTAAGGAGCACATTTTTTAAGAAGTAAACATATTGTATCACTGGCTGCATCTTTGATACTATAGCATATTGATATGAGAAAGTTTTGTTCGATTTGTCGGGCAAATGTATCTTTTTTATAATAGGCTTGGCGGCGCATCGGGAAGTTTCCCGTCTTCCCGGCACCCCCATCCGTCCCAGTACAGTGTTACTAGAGATCTACATCTATTTTTTATTCTGGTATGGACTGTTTAACGTAACGTATCTAGAAACTAAAAAAAAAGTGCCCCCTAGACAAAAATCGCATGTGGTAACAGTCAGGTGCAGTGCGGTAGGTACGAAGAGCTATTATAGCTCCCAGAAGAATGTTTGCCAAGCTATATACGCTTATGATTGCACATTTTGATAAGAGATATTTGTCTACTTTTGATTCTAGACTCTGCACCTTGTTTTTATTCTAGCGCAGTATGTATATATTATGTTTACGAATGATCTATAGCTAGTTCCTACTCGTATGGTGAAGTAGGTATTCTTTACTCAAGATCTATACTAGTATAGTTTTCAGAATTAGTGCATTGAATTTGAGCTGAGTAAATATGTAAACTATTTATGCCTAAGCAAGGGGTTATCCAGCTCAAATGAAAGGGGGGGGGGGAGTTTATTTAATTTAACTTCTTTCAAGGGAGGAGGTTAGTCCAGGAGAGGGGGGGGGGGGGTGTTAAAAGTGCTATGCAATATTTTTTAAACAATTTTTTTAACTTCAGTTTGCACTTATAGCTCCTTGTGAACGAAGTCCCAACATAGCTAACCCATTTCTCGCTTCCTGGTACCTCATTCTACCAAAATTCCCTTTCTTCTCCAATGTCTTTTCTTATTATCTGCCGCCATTTAGAAAATATCGACTTATAATTTTTATACAGGAAAGTTTATCTATATTTTTAAATACCTCACTATAGGGACCTCATTATACCGGACTTAACTTTTAACGGACTAACGAAATTATAATTCACATAATAAAAAAGGTTTGTTATTTATAGGTTTATGTTTGGTAGGGAAAAGTTCCGAGGCGCCCTGCGTCCGATTTTTTTAAATGTTGTTTAATTTTACAAGTTTCTTTAACATTTTTTCGAACTTGGAAGGTGGGGGGGGGGGGGGGGGGGGGCAGCTGTACCCCCTGGATACGCCCATGTGGCTAAGTATAGTTTTCTACGCCTACATTTAGATTATGAGAATCAAGAGCGAATAGATGATAGTTAATGTAATCTACTCTAAGTAGATACTTACAAGTGGATATACATACACATTAACATACAGCGAGCCAAACTATTTATGATTAAATTTTCATTTAGGAGCCTCGTACTCGTATATTTTACCCTCTGTTTTATAGGTAAAACCGGAAGAGTCCTTGGTGAGAGCAAGTTTAAATTTGCGGTTTTGCATTTTTTTTTAAAATACTCTTGAGTGTCTTATATCTTTAATGCTCTTATTGTATATCTTAATCTGAAGAAACACAGACAGTGGATAAAATAAAAATATGAATCGATATGTCTAAACTATGTGAATTGTTTTTTAAAAATTGTTAAGTACCTACTTATGATGATTGTGTAATGTTACAGAGTAAAACGAGCCCAGTGGATGAGCTGTACAGGCGAGCAGGAGAACTCATGGCTAAGGACTGCAAACCTGAAGTCTACGCTGCCATGGCTGATTCCTTGTCTCTTGTCTGGGACAGTGTCAACTCTCATCTTGAACAAAGAAAACTTATTCTTCAGCTGAACTGTGAATATTTCAGGTATTAACAGAAAGCAACGCTTACTATTCCTTGGTTATCTATCATGTATTCGTATTCATATATTTGGTAGGATAAAATGCTTACTTAGCCATTGTTCTTTCCTACAAATTAAAGCATTAATGTGATATCAAATCAATTTTTCTACAAAAATGTTTATCTTTTATTATGAACAGGATTTTATTTATACTTTACAAATAACATTCAAGTTTCATTAATATAATATTTTGTGGTAATTATAATATGTTCTTACACATAATATATTATAGTCAATTAAAATGATTTTCCTTCTTACAAGGAAAAATTTAGTTTAACTAGCCATTTTGTAATTGGGCCATGGGTTCTGTCCCAAGGTGATCGGGCTTCCACTGTAGTTCAAAAATTCGGTCCCATAAATTGAACAAAACATTCTCACACATATATTGGATACTGTATTTAAATCCTATTATATCTCATTTAATTGATTTATTTTTAAACTTTCTTTATTTAAAAAGTGTTTAACAGGTGGTTGTTTATACTTTTTGTTTTTAATTTTAACAAAATCAGATTTATTTTCGTCAACAAATATTAAAAAAAAATAATAATATGGTTGGATTTGTATTTAAATGGACTAAATTGTATAGTCCAGTTACGAGGGGAAGTCCACCTTGCGTTTGGTGCAGGAAATTATTTGATTTTTTTGTGTCCTCAGGCATGATTAGGAGATGTCAAATCCAAATTTGCGACCTCTAAATCAGGGCGGATAACATTTTGTGGGCTAAAACCCACGATTTTTTTTTGCACATGTTTCGATTTTTCGCTTATAACTTGAAAACGGCTGGTTCTATCGACAAAATGGTTAGGAGCATTAGGAACCTAGTACCGGCTCAACATTTAAAAAAAAACCTGAGAGAAATCCGTAACTACATCCGTAACTACGTGATACGTGACTAGTATCACTGATAGTACATCAAAGAGGAAGTTATTAGCTGATGGATATTGCTCTGTATTGTATACAACAGAGCTGATATCCTGTAGAATTATTTTAATAAAATACTTAGTCACTTGGTTAGGACAGACAGACCAGGTCCTTTTTCTAGCAATACTGAGAAGGCGATGGAAATCTCTCTACTCGTACCTTGAAGAGATCTTCAATGAGTGCAAATTTTAGCTCACAGAGTTATACATTTTGTTTGAGGAGAAACATCATCCTCAAGTGATAACAGTTAAAAATCAAAATTAAACAAATTCGAAGATAGGACAAAAATGATTTAAAAATTGTTGAGAAATCAAATGAACCTGCTGTGATTTGCTTCACAAATGTTAGTGATAAAATCCTAAATGATACTTCCTTCGAAACGGATAATAATAAAATCAAGGGAACGTGAAAGAATTGTGAAAGTTGCAGGAGAAATAATTCTACAAGATATCAGCTCTGTTGAATACAATACAGAAGAAATAAAAAAATCACAGGGAAGTACTTGCGTCCAAGTACTTTTTAGGGTTTTGTAGATGATTAAGCATACCCGTTATGTAATTATGATTTTTTTTCTTCGATCCTAAGGGTCCCGGGTTCGATCCCCCGGGAGGTCACAATGTTTTTTATAGGTAATAACGACAAATAAATTACATTTTTTTAGGAAATTTTCATCGCCCAATCATACGGTGTAACCATGAATCATTTCAAAATTTTAAGATCAGCCATTATATAAAATTTGGGGGGGGGGGGGGTATATTTTGACTTATAAAACCAATAAAGAATTGAAAATTTAAAAAAGCAAATACATATTTGTATCCTACTCTTCAGCAGCTTTCATTTGATACCCAACTCAAAATTTTTAAAAAATAAAATTTTGGGCGCACTCCATATTTTTGCGCACAAAATTGGTAATTTTTAAAACCTGGGAATGAACTCCAGGAAATATCATCGCCCCACTATAAGGTATTAGTATGAATTATTTCGAAATTTTAGCACCAGCCGATCTATAGTGGTTGGGGGGGGGGGGGGGAATTTTTTTGGGGTATATTTTGATTTTTTTCCCCTATAAGGAATGCAAATTTTAAAAAAGCATATATATATTTGTGTCCTACTCTTCAGCAGCTTTCATTTAATACCCACCTCAAAATTTTAAAAAAATAAAATTTTGGGCGCACTTCACTTTTTCGCGCCCAAAATTTACAATTTTTGAAAATTTGGGATGAACTCCCGGAATTTTCATCGCCCCACAATAAGATATTAGCATGAATTATTTCAAAATTTTAGCGCCAGCCGATCTATAGTGGTTGGGGGGGGGGGGGGAATTTTTTTTGGGTATATTTTGATTTTTTTACCCAATAAGGAATGCAACATTTTAAAAATCGTATATATATTTGTGTCCTACTCTTCAGCAGCTTTCATTTGATACCCTACTCAAAAATTAAAAAAAATATAAATTTTTGAGTTTACCACATTTTTTCGAATTGCGCATTCGCAAATCTAATTATGAACTTCTGTATATTTTTCCTGTGGTTGGGTCAAAAAGTTGCACCAGTGTTTCAAATTTCAGTACTTTCGCTTAAACGGTTCGGGCCCTATGAACCAAAGAGCGACGGACGGACGGACACATCACCCTCGGTATAAGGGTTTTGAGAAGTATCTACAAAACCCTAAAAATGAGTATTCTATACATATTTAGGGCTTTAAAAATTAAGTAAAAGGTTTTAAAATTAGTGTAAGTAAATCTTAAATTAGGTCATCAATGTAGGATGGGATATGTTTGGCAACACTGCTTCTCCATCTGTCAACTGTCAACTTTTCAGAATTCAAAAGTCACCATTCAATTCAGTTTTCATTTCAGGTATTTTACATTTTACTTTTTCACAGATTTTTACTTTTTGATTACATATTTTATTATTCAAACTTAATTTAAAGTTTAAACGATTTTCAATCGGTTTATTTTTTACCTCCTGAGTGTGTTAGTACGTCAATGAAGACGAGATTTTAGACAGTTATATTGTTGAATGAGATGTTTATTGCAGAAAAGAAGATTGAAGGTAAATGGTTATGAATTATAGTCCACAGGCCACCATAAGAAGTGAGTCGCTGATTGATAAAGTTTTCTTACCTTATGGAATCGCTTATTTATGCCTTGTCCACCGATGAATTGGGTATATGGCAACTGGGCGCTGGGCCATTTCTTTTTTATTGACATGCCAAACTTGCACTTCTGCGGGAACATTGAAAAGAGATAGATAAATTTTTGATTTTCACAGGATCGTTTAATTAAATTATTTAAAAAAACAGTGGTAAAGGTGGCCACCGATATGAGTGGGCCGTTTTCTTTTCAACGTCCCCGCAGAGCAATATCTTTGGGGCGGTGGACACCCCAAACGGCCCACTCTTATCGGTGGTCACGTGTACCACTGTTTTTTAAATAATTTAATTAAACGATCCTATGAAAATCAAAACTTTATCTATCTCTTTTCAATGTTCCCGCAGAAGGGCATGTTTGGCATATAAAAAAAAAAAAAATGGCCCAGCGCCCAGTTGCCATATACCCAATTCATCGGTGGACAAGGCATAAATAAGCGATTCCATAAGGTAAGAAAACTTTATCAATCAGCGACTCACTCCTTATGGTGGCCTGTGGACTATTAGATGGGCATTCGTAAAATATTCTGAAGGAACTTTTTAAATCTATAATCTAATCATTGTAAATAATAATATCCCCTACTTCGATATGAATTAACCAACCAGATTAACCAAACAACTTAATTTTTGTAGATTAATTTCTTTATTCACTTCTTAAGTTTTTTTTTATTTTGTTTTTTTAAAAAGTGATGTCGAAAAATCTCTTAGTTATCTCTTAGTGGTCAGTGTGGTGAAGTCGTGGTGAGTTTGAAGTCGGTTATACAGGGAGGATCCTAAAATAACAATTTTGTAGTAGGTTACACTTCTAGATTAAAATCCACAGAAGAGATGCCTTTCCAGTAAAACTGAGGAACAAGAGCCTGTTTAGAGTGGGGCTTAGAAAAGTGGGCAGGGCCTCATTCGAATGTACTGTTTGACAAGGGGAGATAATCTCTCAATTGTATAAATTATGCCAAGCGATTCTCAACTGTATGATTTACTACAGAATAGCCTATCAAAAACCAAATTGGATGAGTATGTACTTTTAAAAGATATAGTTGTTAATAAATGGAAAGTTTGTGTGTTGGCCTGTTAGATACTTCATGGATGGGAGCCTCCAAATGCGTATAAATTATGAAAAATTATGCCAAATAATGGCGAGCAATCCTCGACAATATCCTACCCTTCAGATTAGATAAATCATTAATTTTTTTTATCCTTACTTCAATCATCAAAGTTCCTTGTTCAATTTATTTAATAATTTGTCCTGACAAGAATATTAAACAATTGTTGATTATTAGGCGTGTGTTTGGAATCACTAATAAAGTCAACCGAGAAGTAACCAAACCTGATCGACAGACTACTTTCGTAAACCTTTGGTTATTTTAGTAGTTGTGACCACTTCAACTGAGCCCAGACCAGTTTTACATACTATTAAAAATATAGCTATTACCTATATTATGTATAATTTTTGTATAGTTATTTATTAATAAATAAATAATTAGTAGATACTGATAATTACTCTGTTGTAGTCGACAGGGAAATTAGTTAACTGTGCTATACAGTTAAACATTATGCATTTTTTCTGTTCTAATTTAATCAAGAAAGAAATTTTCCAAAACAATAAAATCCTCCTTGTCTATAATACAATTATTATTAGAGTTCGGATCAATATGCACTTAAAAACCTCAATATATATGCACATGCACATATCCCAATTATATGCATTTATTCCTAATATTATATTCTCAAATATGCAGTCCTATAGGCAGCTTTATATTTTGAATAGTGCTATGCAATTCGAGGGTTTAAAAATTCCCAAAAACATGACATTTAAAGGTTATAGATAGGAGAATACACAAGAATAACCAACAAAAATAAAATGATAGACTATAATTTAAAGAATAGAAGAAGTGATTATTTACAAATTTACAAAACATTAACATGAGTTTGTTTGAACTAATAATATTTTTCTATTTTGAAATTACATCTGCGGTCGGAAGAAAAAAAATTTAAATGGGAAAATGTTCTCTTAACGTCCCATGGCACTACAGAAACATATTTCAATGCAGCGATGTTAGCTGGCATCAGATCTTTATTATCCCCGCACTCCGCCCCTTCTAGGATTCGGGTGACATTCACTGCTGGGTTGGAGAACTGCCTTTGTAAGCTCTAAACCGCTAGTCCCCAGTTTTTCGATGATACTAGTGACTACAGTGAATGAGCTCTAATCCTTAAAAAAATATCCACCTTCATTGAAATTTCTATTTCTATATTTATGCAAAAATTCCGAAAATTTCCAATAATATGAACTTGCGCCGTAAATATGCAATTATATGCAATAATGCCCGAAATATGCAATATATGCATTTTATCTACGATTGATACGAAATATAAACATTATATCTTTGTTTAGATGCGTAGAAAGTGATTATTTACGTACTTGTATTCATTGCGCATGCGCGACTCATAGTTCTGAATAATTCCTCTTCTTTACCACACTAGTGCGGTAAAGAAGAGGAATTCTTCAGCTTTACGCATGATTAGTGAGTTTGTTTACATTTAACAAAACTAATTTGGTGTTCTTTTATTAAAGTAACTGTTTATATCGAGTTTTTAGTGAAAAACAATGAGTGAATCAAGTGACTTTGACGAAAATGTGGAGAATAATAATCCTCCAGAAATAATTAATTCGGCAAAAAATACAACTAATGAATTAATGCCATCTTTATCAAGAGAGAGATACGAACTTACATACAGCAAGTTTATTTGTTTCTGTATTTATTATTTAAATTTAACAATCGTAGATAAAGTACGGTACGCAACTCGTGCGAAAACGGCATTTTGCATTGCTCGTGTGGTTTTACCACCCTCGCTATCGCTCGGGTGAAAACTCCACACTCGCATGCAAAATGCTACTTTCCGCACTCGACGCGTAATGTACTATTAAATTTAAAGTGGCCTAATAGCTTCCATACACTATAATTCGTAAGGAAAAATCACTTGGAGCAATAAAAAAATGATATGCAAAATATGCAAAATCCGAACTCTATTTAATAAATTAACCATAATTATTCTATTTGAATCTATTATTATTAATACATTTCTTATCCATGAACCCATTTTTTTATTTCTGGACATTTGGAATATTTTACCCTAGTAACTATGACTTATTTGGATATAAATTTAATAAAGATTGTAACTTTTTTTTTTTCAAAAAGTAATCTATAAGCAATTACTAGTATTATATTTGTTTTGTAAACTGATAAATTCTCTGTTGCAGGTATGCTGAAAGCTTTGAAGAGAAATGTGATAGTATGGAGAGGGTGTGTAGAGGAGAGTTGCCTGTGGAAATATCTGAGATGAGGGATGCCTTGACCAGGCTCAAAGAACTCAACAGAGACATCTTAGTCTTACTTAGCAATGCTTTGTGTCAGGGCAACCACCTTCTTGAATTTATCTCGGACATCTGTGATAAAGGAACTCTTGACTCAAGGCCAGCACAAATAAAAGTCCAGGCACAACATGGTAAGTCTGATTTATTTTCTGTTAATCTTGATAAAATTTGGGATGGTGTCCTAGTAGTCTGATTAGCATTACTCAAGAGATCAAGAGGTGTAAAATTTCAAACTTGGAGGCACATTCACTTACACTGAATGTGCCACTCTGAATGGTACACAGAATATGCATTCCTTGGTGTAGCCAACGTAAACTATTCTACTCAGGATGAACTAGCATTTAGGGATGTGCCTCAACAGATGCTAAACCAGAAGATGGGAAATTACTCCTACACCTTAACATTATTATAATTAGTATGTTATCAATCTTGACAATAGATGATTTATATAACACGGTAAGATTTATTGAAGTTCTAACCTTGTGTTTAAATATTTTGTGATATTGTGGATTTAGGTTAGTATTTGATTTTTCCACATATTGTAATCTACCTCTACATTTTTATCCAGTTTATTTAAAAACACCTATGTGGTTTTGAATTTGAATGTTGGAGACAATTTTATTCCATATACATAATTTTTTAATTTTGTACAAAAAGTTTTAATACATTTTACACCATTTTGTATATAAAGGTTGAAACTGTTTTTAAATTAGTTGGAGTACATTCTTAAACTTTATGTACCATGTTTAACTATGGAATTAAAATGTTGACAATTTTTTTTTTTATATCCTATCTAAGAATGAAATAAGTTTGTCAGAAATATATAATGCTGTTTTTTCCCCCATGTTCATTTTCATTTTATTTTAATTTTTAGCTAAACTGTGTGTTGAAAAGTGGTTGGAATCGTTGCATATGAGAAGGAGAGAGTTGGCTCTTCTTGCTGAAGTAAGATCAACCCAGCTCTCCCAATGTCTTGCCTTAGCCCTGATCACTGCAGATCTAACCCTTCTCAGGAGGCATCTAGTCGAAAGGCAAGAATCACTATCAGATGACAGGCTAGGTGATGCTCATGCTAGTTCTCAACTTCTTCTTCATGAACATAGGAAACTTATGCCTGAAGCTAAGGTATATATTTTTAAATTAGTTTTGTAATATTTAAGGGGTCCCTTGGCTCTATTATAGAAGAAGTACAGTGGATGTCACTTAATGTAACCACGGTTAATCAACCTGGTTAATCAACTGTTATCAACTCCTTAGTGTGATCAAAATAGCTTGGAACGGGCCCACCTAATACCAATGCATTAAACATTTTCCGTTTATTGTTATCTTTATTGAAATGTAGTGATCATGTACATTTACATACATATGTGTATGTAATAGTTTTTTCTCTAGAAATTAATTTGTATTGGTCCTAAAAAGAAGAAGAAGAAAAAAAAAAAAAAAAAAAAAAAAAGTTATTTATGCACCTAGGGAGTAAAGTAAGCCATTATTCCCTGATAATGGGAAAAAGTTGGTTCTTGTGAGGCGCAGCAGAGGGAAAAACTCTAAGATAATTATCGTGAGGGGAATAACGGCACTTTACTCCCGAGGTACATACAATATTTTATCTCCAGTAGGAAGAAAATACACATTTTCGTCCATTGCACAGTTTTTTTTATTATTTTCTTAATAAATAACAATAACTATTAGCACTTTTAATAGCAGATATAAGAGATTCAATATTAAAAACAAATAAGAATTGGAATTAAACTTAAATAGAAGGTTATTTAGATGCAGGTTATAAACAAAGATAAACATGGTCGAAAAAGAAGTGCTGCCAACCTGATTTCAACAACTTCATTACATTAGCCATTCATTTTCTACTATTTATAAAATAATTAAGTTGCAATCTTTACTTTTTTGCCCTACTTTACTTTTTTGCCCTACTTTTACTTTTTCTCCCTACTTTTTGAGTTCAGGGATGAAAAGACTTACTTTAGTCCCTCTAAACTAATTCAAAATCATAACTTTTTCTCCCTACTGGAGATAAAATCAATTTTTTGTATTACTTTCTCCTGTGGTACTTTTTGCTTATTATTATCAGTCGGTTAATGTTATCACTTTGTTTGGGTCCGAAAGTGATCACATGTAAGTGTCGTCTGATGTATTACAATGATTATTTAGGACGATATTGAGATCAATAAGAAAGACGAAAGGAGCATAATGTTTGTACAACATATCCATTGTCACTAAAACTACCTGTAATGAAAATACTAAGATGAAACTTGACCATACCTTTACCTACTAATACTTGCTAGTGTAGCACTTAGGATGGTTTATAGTAATTTTATGCTAACTATCCCCTCAAAGCATCCAATGCTTCAGTTCAATGATCTCTATGCCTACCTAGCAAATTCAGTTATGCCTTCTTTCTTTTCATTTGTTTATTTTTTCTTTATAAATATCTATGACTTATAAATTATACTTAACACTTAACTCTGTTTCAGGAGTTACAAGATCAAGCTTTGAAAATAGTAAAAGCGACAGAAGAGTTAGTTGGAGGAGGTCATTTTGCAGGTCCAGAAGCTACAGCACAAGCCTACAGTCTCCTTGAGATGGCTGCATCCTACGTTCATCAATTAGATTCTGTTGAGGCTTTACTAATCAGAGCTGTAGAATTCTTCAATGAAGCTCAATCTGTAAGTTATTATTTTGTTTTTATCTGAAATGTAATCTCTGTTTTTATAAATATTTTATGGTAGGTTTATTTTGTTAGAATTTAACTTTTTTTTTTGCCATATTGCTCATCTGGTGGATTAACAAGGTAACTGCATATCATGAAATTTTACAGAAGAGCCAAGAAACTGACTAAAAATAATTATTAAACAAAACTGATTATATGTTATTGGCATTGGCAAATATAAGTTGCTTTCTACACTTAGTTATTACCTTTGATATACGCAGGGCTCGATTTGAGGCGGAACGGCGTTCCGGGACCTCTCTCTCACTAATAAATAAAAAAAAAATTATCCGCACTAAGATATACACTAAGAGTGTGGGTTTATGTCTAAAACTGTTTAAAATGCTGTTTTTGAACGTTTATTTTTCAAATTTTTCCCGGGAGAGGACCCCCACATTCAAAACACATTCAAATGGTAACAACACAACTTACCCTTTGACATTTAGGATGCAGACTTCCATTATAACGTTTTGATGTGTTAACCTTAATACTACCAGAGGAGGTATATATATTATTTATTTGTTCTGTTTTAATATTAATTACTTTAACTTACTATTTAATTGTGTATATAAAAAAATATTATTTATATCTCATTAATATTTTTGCTTTTTTGGTAAATTTTTCTAAATTCGGTTGTTGATTCTGTTTTAAAGTAATTTCCAATATATTAACATAGCAAACTCTTTCTGCTACACTCAGATTGGGAACACATTATAAATCCCTGGCAGGGAAAACACAGCTCTTCTTTTTATATTGCAATTGTTTTGTATAAATTTGAATCAATATTTATTCAATTAGCTATACATTTTCAATCTGTTTTCTAGGCTCTGGTAAAACTTGACCAACTTGAGTTGCAGCTTGGCACTGGTGAGGTTGGTTTAAATGAAGATCAGTTATCTCAGCTCCATGCTACCATTGCCAAATCTTTAGAAGACGTTACTTCTAAACCCCTTCAATTAGGTTACAACATTCTACAAGATCAACCTGGTGCTCAGGTAATTGAATATTCATTTGAGAAAATACATTTTATTTAGGAAAGTTAAGCCCCTGGAAATGTCATTAGTTAACAATTTATATGATGGACCATGTCCAATTAAAATATTTATTAAGAGAAATGTGATTTAAATATTATAAATCTTTATTGAAAATATCACAGATAATAGTAAATTATAAAAGTTAATTTACATTATAGAACCAGTTTTGAGCTTCTGCATTAGCTCTTTATTCATTCTTATGTGGTCTAATTCCAAATGATATTACCACCAAGAGAATGTTTGCTCATGATATTAGTTTAGCTACACTATATAGATATACTAGGCTTCATTGTCGCATATTCATCTATAGAATTTGTTTTTAGCTTTTCACTGCCAAATACTAATATAGGAAACTAAAACTCACTCTAAGACTGATAGTGTTTTTATGTGGTATAACAATTAAATATTATCCTATCTAATTTGATTACTTGATCAATAGATATAATCAGGAGGGAAACCACTTAAATAACTTTTTTGTTCTTTAAAGTGGTGAGAAGGTTGTTCTTGTGATTAATAATTATTATGTATAATATCTATAAAGAAAGTATATTTCACTACAGCCTAACTCCACAAGTATTTATTTTGAAAATTATTTTTTAAGTAAGGGTATTTTACTACATTTTTATTAGCTTGCTTTCTTGTTTGTTTGTTTGTTTGTCCAGTACAAATCTTGCAATCGACTTTTAACTAGCATCCCGAGTAGCTAGACATTTGAAACTTTTAGAATAGCTCAGAACACGATGACAATGCATTATTTTAATACTTTTAGCTATCTTTCAGCAGAATGTAATTCGTTTTCAGCAAATTTTGCTGTATGGAAAGTTAGGTCGGAAAAAATCCGCAAGTTTTTTTTTTTGTTTTGACATGACCCATATTTACTATCTTCATTTTGACGGGTTTCAAATTTATGATTTTTTATTTAGTCAACAGAAAATTTAAAAACGTAGTATAAAAAAAGTTCTTTTTATCTTGTAATTATTTATTTTTAAATTTCATCCTAATCTGATTGAGTGTAGTGTAGAAAAGCATTTTGATTTCTAGAACTATAATAATATTTACTAAAATTAAAAAATGTTTTTCAATCACCTACTAATGTTATGTTCTGATAAAATGTGCCATTGAGTGAATTGTTTCCTTGGCCCTGCCTATATTATTATAAAAAAACAAACTATTCCATGCTATCTTATTACAAAAGGTTTATTTATTCATACTTATATTAAAACTTATTTACTACTAACTTTAACTTATTACTTATTTTATGATTAAAAAGTAAATACGAGTAAGATAATCATGGTTATATGAGTTTAAACCAATAAAACAGCGTATGTTTCTGCGACCAGAGTATAATTAATCTGTTATTTAGATTTAACCAAAATGTTTGATTACTGACTAATGATTAAACATTTTGTTTTCAGGGTGTTAGAGCAACTGTAGAGCAAATAGAAAATAAAAAGATCAGTCTATCTGTAAGGTGCACTGCCCACAAAGAAGAATCTTTAAAGGCTAACAGAATCTATAACAATTTTATTGATAAGTACAACCAGGTATGTGTTATTATATTTCAGTTAATTTATGATTTTCAAACTAGCTTTCTTCAAAAGTTCTTGATTCAATACCCAATAATCTAAAAATGGTATAAAATATATTGCAAAAATAATTTAATTTAATGAAATATATACAATTTTAATTGTTACTTGGTTTTCTTGTTCTAAGATTTTAGTTATAGGTCAGGCTCATGTATAAATCTTTAGTTTATATTCTGTAATTATATCCACTTAATATCCTTTTAAACTGAAAATATATATGGAATATCTGTATGGTTGAAGTGGTTAATTGAGTAAATCTTAAAGGCAGTCTCTATTTTAAAATTTAAATTTAATACAATATAATAAGTACACATCCAACTGACTCCCTCCTGGCCCGGCCACCAGGCCACTTCTCTGACCCTTCATCCTATTCCTCCCCTCTTCCGATACTTCGAACGGAGATGTGAATCCCACACATGTTTTTTTTTGTTAGTCCATAATTTATTCTTGCATATATTTATCTAATGAATGTTTTTTTTTTCTCTTTTCAGTTAAATGCTTTCCTCTCAAGCATGGAAGCTTATTTATCTGGAAGATTTGACTTTGGATCAGATCTTTCTTCAGCCAAAGATTTTCATCAGTCTCACAAAGTCAATTCAAATGATCTGCAAGTAAGTTAATCCTTCTTTTACTTTTAACTTAAGCAGAGAGGTTTATGTATTCTTCTTTGTTAGCTATTCTTTGTTTTAAAATACACAGTTTTATTTCTCTTATTTATACACATCATTAATTCCATTACTAAGAATATAATACTCTCCAAATCGTAGTTTGGAGTCTATCTATATATTTAAAAAATAGACTCTAAGTAATATAGTAATAACTAACAATGCTAAATAAAGGTAGAATAAATAAGAAAATAAACGTAGACAAAACCAATTAGACTGGAAAGTCATTAAACAATCATCAACCATGTTGGTGCATTAATTTAATTACCAGTCTCTTCTCTCAATAGGGCAGTTGCACCAGTAAATATTTAATAACTGGTTCTTGAAAAAAAATTATTAAATATAAATACTCGATTTATAGAGCAATTGTGTGAGAATTAAGCACCCCAATCATAAATTAAATTGGTCAACAATTGCGGACGCCATAAGAGCTCAAAGTCGATTTTTTTTTTTTTACAAAAAATTAAATTTAGCTCTATTTAAGGTAGAACCGATAAAGGTGCGACAAAAAGTCATAGTTCCAAAGTTGTAGATCTTTTAAAATCAGTTACCGCTGGCGCAATCAGCTTGTCGATACGACTTACCATTTAGCCACAATAAGCCTCCCAAAATACTTTAAAGTAAGTCTGCCATCTTTAATATTTTAAGGGGGGTAAAAATATTTTTTTTTACTTTTCAGATTTGGGCCAATTTCCGACCAAACGCAAACAACCGTGAGTCTCTAGGTGGTCTAGAAGTACCCAAACATTTTGATTAGCGAGTCTGGGGTTTGTTTACGGCGGGTCAACCTGATTTTATTAGGTTGTGTTTTATATACTTTTTTTTTTTTTTTATAAAATTGTTAATAACTTTGGTTCTACTCAATATTTTACGATGAAACCAAGCCTACAAATTGCCCAACATGTTTGCGCTCACCTCTGAAAAAAATTAATCGATTTCATTGAGCCAGTTTTGCACCTATGAAGTCTGACTGGGGCGACAGACACACATACATACATACATACACGATAAAAGTTAAGGCCGGATTCGGTTTTTGGGATTTATAAAATGAAAAAAGAATCTAAAAAATTTTCAATTCTTACTGAACCTGTGGCTTGGCCAGGCAATAACACCCTAAAAACCAGGCAGTTAAGTTAACTTGTTCTCCCGCCTGGAGGTAAAAGTTTATTTTTCAGATTAATAGTAATCACTGCATTGTGCAATTACGAAATTTATTTGAATGTGGATTTTATTTTTTGTTAAGGTGAAAGGCAGTGAGCTCAACGCAGTCATGTCATTAGTTAGTGTAACATGTGCAGCTGTTGACTCTAACCGTGCTGAAAAAGTTGAGTCTTTAGCTGAATCTTTGAGAGACGCTTACAGCCATCTTGTAAATCAACTAGAAACAAGAACCAGGCTCTCTGGTATGTATCAGAAATAAATCAGTTAATGTATTTATTTATTTTTTAATTATTTGAGAATACTTTCATTTATATAACTTTTTCTTCTGCATGTTTTCTCTGGCATGATTTTAGGTTTAAAGCTACCTCTTCAAATATTTTTCTATGACTGTAACTGTTCTTCTATTTCAGTGTTTCCCAAACTTTTATCATCTGTGTACCCTTTCTATAATTTTTGTAACACTAAGTACCACTCGTTAAAAAAAAATCCATTTATATTTTGGTTCTTTTATTATTTAATTCTTTTTCTTCTAATAGTGTCAATCGGTATTGTTCTTAAAAAAATGAAATCATATAAATATAAAACGGTTATAATTCGTTCCCACTTTAATGGAACATTTTCAACACTTTAGGTTTAATCCTTTTTAAAAATGTAAATTAAAAACTTTCTATTTGTCAAATATTTACAAATTATTACTCTTAAAAAGTAATTTTTCCAAAACTAAAACCAAGGAGTAAAGTCTAATAATGTGAGCCACTTCACTCATTGGGATTTGTCCCACGACTCTAGTCGTCATGTAACAAATCTAACAAGAAATAGGATGAATAAATAAAAAAATAAAATATGCGTATACTTCAATAACAAAAAAAAAAAAAAAAAGAAATTACTACATAAACGAAAACATAAATCAAATTTAAGAAATAAATTAACAGGGAACCAAATTATGATGAACTCTGTTGCCTCAACATAAACAATTTTATCCTTCTCAGGATAAAATTGACTACGCAGTCAAAGCCCGGTGCAGCGCGTACCCCCACCAAACTCTTCCCGTACCACTTTGGGAAACACTGTTCTATTTTATAGATTTATCCTTAAGTAAATTTTAATTAGAATTTAAATGCTTACTTTTAATTAAAATTAAGTTTGAGATTTTTTGAAAATAGTGTGCAGAATTTTATTTGCAGGTTAAATTTAAACCGTACCTTAATAATTTAAGGATAATTCATAATTTAACGGTTGCTAATTTTTACATCTTATCATAATTCTTTAAATTAAATTAAGTAAACGATTTTTTTTTTTAAAAACACTGAGTTATAGATTTAAATTTTTCTTATCATATGAATTGATAAGAATTAAATCTTAAAGTCAAGCTACTACTTACACTAAGAAATTCACTTTTTGCCATTTTTTTTAAGTATCTCACCCATCAACCGGTACTATTAATCTTTATCCTGAAAATAATACTCAATGAAACTTATTTGTAATTCACCTGAGATGGGAACTATTTTATTTGATATTTTAAAAACTGTACAAGAGAGCCAACGTCTGTCAACTTTTGTTTTTATTATATCAGGCTCATAATATAAAAATATTGGGGCTTTTAGGAGTATCATAATTTACCAGTGTAAAATTATAAAAACTTATAGTTGAGATAGAAGCATTAACTTTGATAATGTTTAGTTAGGATACATAAACTCTCAAGCCCAGAGTTTACAAGCAATTCTAGGAGGATTTTTTTTATTGATATTACATTCTAATCTCAATTAAATATTTCCTTTATTTGTAAATCAATTCTCAATGGCCACTTTGCCCTGCTAAGATGGTTATTGGTGGATTTAGTTTTTGGTTAAGAAAAATTAACGAACTATCTGTTTCAATAGTTAATTAAATTTATTTCAATTTTTTAGGGCCAAATTTTATATCTAAATACAATTAATTGTACTTTTGGAGAGCTTTAAACTGACTGCATTGAATTAAATACAAGGTCTGTCAGGAAAATACGTGATAAAGTTTTTTTTTATAAATGTATTTACAAATTAATCAGGTAACCTAACATTGTCCCCTTTAAAGTACTCTCCTCTGATTTAACACCATTTTGTATTTCAGAAACTGAAATAATAATGCACAATGTCTCACGAATAGATTAAAACTATTAACATCGTTATGAGACATTGAATCTCAATTTCCAACATTTTTTTCAGTTTTGACCATTCATCATGCTTCCACTCTTTGCTTTAACTTTTCAACTCAATTACTGTTACCAACCAGCAGCCTTATCTACCCGATTTGGCACCATGTGACTTCTTTCTGTTCCCGAAACACAAAATGGTGCTCCGGAGGCGGCATTTGGGGGATGTCGAAGCCATTAAGATGTCAACGATGAGGCAGCTAGAGAGCCTTAACAATGAAGGTCTACTAAAAGTGCTTCCAGCAGTGGAAACCATGGTGGCACAAGTGTATTAGGCCAGGAGGAGAATACTTTGAAGGGGACAACGTAAAGTTTCTTGATTAATTTGTAAATAATTTGTTTTAAACTTTACCTCGTATTTTCAGGCAGGCATGCATACATAAATAAAAACCTCAATCTGTTAAAACTATTGATAGTTTACTGTCAGCTTTTGTCTGTTGGGCATTGAAGCTGACAAAGGTATTACTGTACCTTAAATTAACTGAATTTTGATGAAAGTATATGTTTTGTTAATGCGGATAAACCAAAGCTAACAAAATTTTTAATTCAATATTGGTTTTCAGGGGTTTATATGCGAGCCTATTCCCTTGGTGCAGAATTGGATGCAGAGATGGATGGTGTGGAAAAGGTCATTAGCTCTGTGGATGGTGATGAATCTGCTGGCAACCAAGCCTGGTTTCAAATTAGACAGCTTGAAGCACAGCTTAGCAACACAGCCTCTAACTTTTCTAAGGATATTAAGGTAAACACATTTACTTAAATGTGAATTTTGCTACAGTTAAATCACAGTTTGTAACTCATTTAATTTGAGCTAATGATTGACTCATTGTGTGAAATGTCAAACAGGTTTTCTTAACTATGGGGACACCCCTAAGAGGTCTCACTGAAAGGGGTTTTAGTACTAAGGCTCAGAAAGGAGAGCAAATTATAAATATATATTTAAAAAGTGTATATGGGTTAATTTTAAATAGTAATTATTTTATTACTTTATTTTTTGATGTAATATTTTATCATTTAGGGTGAGGAAAGCCCTGCTTGACAGATTTCCTTGTGATAAAAGCTTTCACTTTATTCCTCCAAACATCTCCCACTATTTCAAATCTAGTACAGACACATTTGTACATTAAATGGGCCAGTTTTTCAATGCTTATTTCAGCTGCTCTGTGTATCTTAATTTTTATTTTGCTTTATAAAAATTCTGAAGAAAAATATCTGAGGAACAACATTTTTTTGATGTCTCTGAAATTCCAAAATTCCTAGAAAGAATTATGTTTCAGACATGAGGGAACATTTTTGATCTTGTATCTGTCTGTCAACATTTTTTGCAACCACTATCTTAAGCTGCTTGTATTTTGATGAGATGTGCATGGTAGGTCATATTAAGCCCAATGCTGGTCCTGTATTAAGTTCAACCTTCTGCTCCTCACTAAAATGATTTCCCCACATCCTAATGTAATAAACCCAGACCATGTAAATCAAATAATTAGTGACCTTCATTCCCCTTTGATGTTATTTTCACCATCAAGCAACTTCAATCCAGAAAATCTCCTGGCTGCACCGTCATCACATCTCAAATCATTAAATACCTTCCTTAAAAGAGAACGCTTTTCCTCACTCAAGTTTTCACTCCTTCCTAAGAACCACACAGTGGAAGTTTGTAACCTTAGTTGTGATACCCAAACCTTCTATGCTCACCTTTCTTCCTCCTATAGACCTATTAGCCTCCTCTTATTAATGGGTAAAATCCTTAACAAAAAACTTTTTTCAGACTGATCCCTATCCTCACAGATTTCTTTCCACATAGATTTCGCTGACACCACTCCACTATCCAACTATGTCATCACATTGTCGATGCCGTTGCTTCCTCCCTTGAGAATAAAAAGTACCGTTCAGCTGTCTTTTTAGACGAGTCACAAGCTTTTGATAAAATTTGGCCCACTGGCTTGCTTTGGAATCTCAAGGGCATCCTACTGTTCACCTATTACCTTATCTTTAAGAGTATCTATCTTACAGACGGAGATTTTTTCTTGTACTTTTCCAGTAACTGCCCTGTATGTGATGGAGTACCTTATGGCAATATTGTGGGACCTCTTCTTTATTAGGGTTTTGTAGATTCTTCTCAAAACCCTTATGCCGAGGGTGATGTGTCCGTCTGTCCGTCGCTCTTTGGTTCATAGGGCCCGAACCGTTTAAGCTAAAGAGCTGAAATTTGAAATACTGGTGTAACTTTTTGACCCAACCACAGGAAAAATATACAGAAGTTCAAAATTAAATATGCGCATGCGCAATTCGCAAAAATGTTGTAAACTCAAAAATTTATATTTTTTTAAATTTTCGAGTGGGGTATCAAATGAAAGCTGCTGAAGAGTAGGACGCAAATATATATATATGCTTTTTTAAATTTTGCATTCCTTATTGGGTAAAAAAATCAAAATATACCCAAAAAAAAATCCCCCCCCCAACCACTATACTTCGGCTGGTCCTAAAATTTCGAAATAATTCATGCTAATGTCTTATGGTGGCGCGATGAAAATTCCGGGAGTTCATCCCAAATTTTAAAAAATTGCCAATTTTGGGCGCGAAAATTTGAAGTGCGCCAAAAATTTTATTTTTTTAAAATTTTGAGTTGGGTATCAAATGAAAGCTGCTGAAGAGTAAGACGCAAAGATATATATACATTTTCAAATTTTTCATTCCTTATTGGGTAAAAAAATCAAAATATACCCCAAAAAAATTTCCCCCCCCCCAACCACTATACTTCGGCTGGTCCTAAAATTTCGAAATAATTCATGCTAATGCCTTATTGTGGGGCGATGAAAATTCCGGGAGTTCATCCCAAATTTTAAAAAATTGCCAATTTTGGGCGCGAAAATTTGAAGTGCGCCAAAATTTTTATTTTTTTAAAATTTTGAGTTGGGTATCATATGAAAGCTGGTGAAGAGTAGGATTCATATATATATTAGCTTTTTTAAATTTTTCATTCTTTATTAATTTTATAAGTCAAAATATACCCCCAAAAATTTCCCCCCTCCCCAACCACTATTTAACGGGTGGTCCTAAAATTTCGAAATAATTCATGGTTATACCTTATGGTGAAGCGATGGAAATGGCTTGAAAAAATGAATTTTTCTAGTCGTTATTACCGATGAAAAACATTGTGACCCCCCGGGGGATCGAACTCGGACCCTTGAGATCGAAGAATAAAATTATAATTACATAACGGGCATGCTTAATCTTCTACAAAACCCTAAAAAGTACTTGGACGCAAGTACTTCCCTGTGATTTTTCATTATATACTTATGACATCCTCCAGCATCCCACAACAATCCTTGCCACCTTCCCAGATATCAAGGCTATCCTTTTTGCCCATAAAAACCTCTTGCTTGCATCTGATATTACCTAAAGTCACTTCTTACTTTTGCTCCTTGGTTGAGGAAATGGAGGGTAAAGATAAACTAACAGAAAAAGTGACCACACCACCTTTGCTTTTCCTCATGGCATCTGTCCCCCAGTCATCCTTAATCAAGCTCCCATTCCTCAGTCCAACTCTGTCTGATAATTTGGCCTTACCCTCGATTGTCAATTAATGTGGCAACTACACACAAAATAAAATGAACTGACATCACTCAATGTTTCAAGTTACTGCGTGGTCTTCTGGATCGCAAGTCTAAGATTTCTCTAAAACAACAAGCTTCGCATGGATGGTCTGGAAGTGTGGGGCAGCACCAAGCCATCCCTTCCGATTCCCGTCATCTCTAAATTCTTTAGTCAAAAATCCTTAATAAAATAACCGATGCTCCTTACTATGTTTCTGATGCCAATGAGTTAACGTGTCACAAAAAAAGCCTGACAATTTGGGTCATATCATTGTGAGGAGTGCATTACAAGTACAACATGAGAACTGGGTTACCGACCCTTGCTATGTATGTGATGCCTTGGAAGTGTAGTCAATTGACTACTTCTTCATCATGTTACTCCCACCATGTTAACAATAATATTGATATCACTTACAATGTAAACATTTGTTAGTTGTGTTAAACAATAAACATTTAAAAAAAGAAAAATCTTTGCAAATTACTTTCTCTTCCACATGTGTATATACTTTTCTCTTTATCAGCTTTTTTTTCGATTTTCCTTCCCTTATTTTTAGTTGTGTGGACTCTACTCCTTTGCTCAGACCATACTCAATTTTTCTTCAAAGTTTTTGTATCCCAGAGGACCTTTTAAATCTGTTGCATCAAATCTTCAAATACATTTCTATATGTAAATCTACATTTCTGTATCAAAAGCTACAAATACAATATAATATTTTATTATTCTTCCATTAATTTTTATACCTCCCGTTAATGCCTCTTCTAAATCATTAATGTAAAGGAGAAATAATAAAGGGCTAAGTAAACAACCTTGCCTCAGCCCAGAAACCGTTTCAAAGCCTTCGGTTGTTCCCTTTAAGCACCATACCACAGACTCTGTGCCTTCATACTTGGCTCTTATAAATTTTATCAGTTTATCTGAGAAACCAAGTTTCCTTAATTTATGATACAGAGCAGGTCTATTTATAGTATCAAATGCAGATTTAAAATCTACATAAAATGCATATAGTCTTTTCCCCATTCCTTTAGTAACAATACTGGCAACATTAGTTAGATTAAAGATGTTATCTACAGTTGAATATCCCTTCCTGAAGCCCGCTTGGCTTTCGATAATGATTTTATGTTTATCTGCGGAATTTACCATCCTATTCAAAATAATGCCCGTGAGTAATTTAAAGAGGGCATCAAGAAAGGATATTCCTCTATAGTTTGAGACCTGTGATGCATCCCCTTTTTATTTGAAGATGGGAAAAATTATTGATTTTTTAAAGCTGGCTGGCACATATCCTTCATCGTACATTCTGTTAAACAGTTTTAGAACTATTTGTAAAAAGCTATCTGGGGCATTTTTATAAAACTCTATTGGAATTCTGTCCACGCCAGGGGCTTTGTTAAGTTTAGCTTTCTTTAATGTTTCTTTTAGTTCGTATAGACTGCAAGGATTATCTAGTTCCGGTATTACAACACCATTTTCATGCTCCCTGTGCAGCGGTGGAGGCATGGCTATCTGCGAAGGATTCAGCAGCTTTTCAAAATGATTTTTCCAGTCTGTTGCTGATATATCATCACTTGATATGAATATTTTTTTCTTAAAAACATTTATTTTTTTCCAAAAGTCAGCCAAATCCCTCGCAGACAGCAATTCCTCCGCCTTATTAAGATTGTACTCCTTCTCTTTCCTCTTACAGAGAAGTTTATACTCTTTGTTAGCACTAAGGTATTTAAGTCTATTCTCAGTAGAATCTTTTTTTATCAAACCGACTTAAAGCCTTAAATGAGGCTTTCCTAGCTTTGTCACACTCTAAATCGTACCAAGGCTGCTTAAATACCTTTGTGCCTTTCATACCTCCACCGATCCTTACCTGCTTTTTGTCTTGCGCCGCACTTTTCTTAATATTATCATAGAGAGCCACAATATATTCTTCTCTATATTTTCAGGCCATTGTAGAGATGTCTCTACTCTCCATTGTAATCTTCCATTATACATAAGACTATCCTCCTCAGTCCACATTAATTTTGGCAGTAAAGGTAAAACGGTGGCTGACCCCAGAGGGCAATTGGTATCACTGCTTAAGAGTATCAGTTCCAATGGCATATGATCAGAATAATGTTTTAGATTAACTTTCGTATCAACCAACTCACTCAAACAATCCGATCTAAAACAACATAAGTCATTGACTGATCGCCCCATTGGCCCTATAAAAGTCCACTGCCCACAGGCATCAGCCCCCGTTCTCCCATTTAGTATAACAAGATCTTCATCATCGCATAACTCTAAAAACCTCCTGCCCCTGCTATCAAGGGTTGCGTCTTTAGAATTTCTTCTGGCCTCAATAGGCAAGCCTTCGACCATCTCAGTTGGGATAGCCTGCTCTTGTCCTATTCTTGTATTAGTATCCCCAATTAGTATTAAAGACATATTTCTATTGTTAGTAATGAAAGCATACATTTTATTAAAGTCCTTATCCCAGTCTGTGCAGTTTAAGTACATAGGTAGTAAACAAAAGGACATATTTTTACATTTAATTTTAATTAAGCAGTAGCATTCCCATTTTTCAAAACAAAACAAATGATCTTTTGACTTTTTATAACCTAATAGAAAACCACCTTTGCCTCGGCCAAAATTATTAGTACGCTTAGCGTATACCCACATTAGTGTATAGCCATTAAGGAGGTTTTCTATTTTGGTTATGGTTTTTTCTTGACCTGCCATAACAATGTGTTTCGGAAAGAGCCAACACATCAAAACTTTTAATATAAGCAACAAAATTTTGAACGCTTAGTTTGCTCCCAAGAGCAGCCACATTATAAGCTAAAATATTATGTGAGTTGTTTATATTGTTTCCATAATTAAATTTACCCTGAGTATTTAAATTACACTTATAATTATTATCAGCCTTGTTATCCCCTTTTTGTAAATTTAGATCAGGTTTAACAGTTATTTTGTCATCCAGGTAGTCCATGCCAGAATTCCTATCCCCAACCTCCAATTTTCTTTCTTTGGTAACTGCCGAATTGATGCTCCTTAATCATGCTCCTCCCTTGTTTTTCCCAAGCCAGCTCGTCCTGAATCGTTCAAATATCAGCCCTGCATCCATATTTAGTAATTCAGAAATTTTAAACAGTCCATCACTATTTCTATACTCAAGCTTCAAATCTCTGGTTAATGTTATTCAGTTATCTCTAAGCATAATTTCACCTCCTCGAATACAAAAGTCTTTCAGGGTTGACCTTCTGCAGTTCTTTACGTAACATGATCAAGAAGTTTCTCTTCTTCCTTGTAGCAAAGGAGCAATCAACTGGGGACTTTAAATGATTGGCAAAATAAAAATAAAGTGATTAAAACTATTGATTATTAAAGTTAGCATTTTATTTTTAATATTTGCTTGTGTTATTTTAATTATTTAATATTTTAAATTAGAAGTTTTGACTTTACACCTTTGCATTTATCATTGCAAAAAGTTAAATTTTAGTTTTATGTAGGTATCGTTATATTTTAATTTTCTTTTATATTCTGATACATTTTTTAAATACTTACCTGTTAAAGTATAATTCACTAATCCATTATATTATTTGTTTAGGCAAGAAACAGTGAACAAGATGTATCTACAATTGAACGAGCCGTTGAATGTTTAAGATATGAATGGCAGAGGGTACAGAACGAAAGGGAACGAACGCTCGAGCGAGATATTCAGAGATGTCAGTTTGATAATGATCTGAGTCAGATTAATAACAGTATCGATTTGCTAGCCAAGAAACTTCAAGATAGTAGAGGAAAGCATGGGGAGAGTCTTCACGCTGCACTTGAAGCACAGAGTGCATTCAAAAACTTCCAGCTAACTATTGAGGTTTGTTTTCTAAATTTACTGAATATCCTAAATATGCTTCTATTGGCGGAGTTGGAATGTCTTCTTGTCTTTTTATATTAGTGACAAATATAGCAGGGGTTTCTTTAATTTGGAGTTTGGTGAACATTATAGTGAATATTCTGCATTCTCTAATAAATTAATGCTCCTTTTAAGCCTATAAATGTAGTATATGTTTTAGCATTGTAACATTTGATCTATTTCTATATAATTTAACATAGGTGTGTTTATGTTCTTAATAGGAGATATCCAAACTTAATTTGACACTCATATTTTTTATAACCCTGGTCAAAATACTGTTATGGTTTCACCCCCAAATATTCTAAACATTTCCAACACATTCAGCGTTCATTTATAACTTTTGTTTTTTATTGTTTTTTTACAAGCTTTTTTTCAATGTTGGTATATATGTTAGGGTCAAATCTTGAAACTGAATTTTAGTTATCCTCAACTGATTGAATTGAAATTTTGCATACACATTTAGTTTGGATGACAATGCATGGTTAGCTAAGTGACATCATTCCAAATCCAATATGGCGGACAGCATTTAAATAAAAGCTTGTTTTTAAAAATGTTTTTTTTTTTTACTATTAATTTATTTTTCAGCTTTTGGACAGTAAAATTCAAGATTTTATTAAATCTGGTGAAAATATGCTAATGGGATCTATTGGTCTTCATGTTGAGAGAGAGTTAGCTTCTCTTCAAAGGAAATGGCAGCAGCTTAAACAGCAAATCCTGGAAACCAGTAGCATTATTGAAATGACTGTCAAATATTTTACTTTAGTTGAGCAGGTAAAGAAGTCAAACTTTTTATTTTTAATTTTTATTATTAGTTACTCGTTAGCTTGTTTTCTTATTGGCATGTTGCCTTTTTTTAATTTAATTCTATGTTGGCTTATATATTAGTTTACTACATAGCTTGTTTTCTTGAAATATGTAAAAAAGAAATCAATAACCACAATTGTTATTATAATTTTTAAAGCTTTTTTTTAATAATTGTTAATATCTCTGGTTCTCTGGTTCTACTCAATATTTTTTGTTGAAACCAAGCCTACAACATGCTCCAAATGTTAGAGCACACCAGTGCATAAAATATAATGGACATACTTATATAGTCTGACAGACAAGAAAAAAGTTAAACATGGTTTTGGTTATAACAATGTATAAAATGAAATAGTATCCAACAATTTCCCAAATCTGATCAATGTACAGACAACTTTTAATTTTATGTCCATATAGATATAGTTTTTTTACGTTGCTAAAAAAAAAAAAAAAAAAAAAAAAAAAAAAAAAAAAAAAAAAAAAAAGTAAAAGTAAAATATATGTAAAATGTATTGTATCAAATGGGTATATATAAATATATATTTTTTGTTAATTTCTAAAAATTGACAACTCTTTGTCATTGTAAAATATGCATATCGTAGTAATTGTGTAGGCAAGTAAACTGATTTAAAAATGATCAGATTATGTTTTGTTAATCATTATTTCCTAAACCATAAAACCATATAAATAGTCTAATTTCAACTTAACTGTTATTATTTGTTAGATTGCTGCTTATATTTTTGTAGTTTATTATCTATATTCTATTTATTATCTTTAAATTAATTCATAAATATCAATAAAGGTTGAAAAAAGTACACAAAAATAATAAAATAGACTGATACTTTCCGAAAAATAACATAGGCTGGTCGTAGGGGAGGTTCACTTACTTTGGACACTTGTCTTCAGCACAATTTTAGGGAGCGATTATATTTTTTCTGTGATACTTTTTTTAGTATCTGTGATACTTTTTGTTTCTTGCCCATACGCTGCTCTCGTGACTCAGGTCCTGCTTGAGCAGTGTCAATGGGATGTTTTTAGTCATCCACCCTATTCCCTTGACCTTGCACCCAAACGACTTTCATCTTTACCCGGAGCTCAAGTAAAATCTTGGAGACAAATATTTTGGGAATTGGAAATGAATTGGAAAGAAGGCTAAGTCAGGTTGACGGGAGAGGGGTATGACACTGGATTAAAGAAACTTTTAACATGGTACCAAAAATTTAATTGAGCTTCAAGGCAAATATATAGAAAAATAGCTACTGAGAGTGCTGTGTAAAAATAGTGCACTTACTTTTGAGTCCCCTATTGTAGATTCCTTTGCAAATTAACATTTTAAATACCTTGAAACCTTAATTAATATCACAAAAATTATTCAAACTCTAAAGTCAGAGTATATTGTTTTGATTTTACCAAAGTTTACAAAGATACCTCAGTTATTTCACTTTTAATTAAATTATAATAAAAACAAAATATCTGTGTAGAAAAATTAAATGTTCTCAATTTATTCTTTATTTTTATTTATTTATTTATTATTTTTTTTATAATTTTCTTTCCTTTGTTTTTTCAGGCCAAACAATGGTTCCAAGAAGGGAACCGTTTGTTAGTTACCATTATTCAAGAATCAACCACAGTTAAAACAGTTGAAGAAGTCACAATACTTGTGGAAAGGATTAATATGTTTTTGAAACCTGGGGAAGAAAGGCAGCAACAGAGAATACATGAAATATCACTCTTGGCTGATAAACTTCAAGGTTGTTTATTCATTATTATAATATACTGAAGATCGTGTGACTATCGTTGAAGCATTGGCATATAACAATAAGTATTGAATATTGAGAATTTTGTTAAGCATGATAAGTGTCACAGTTAAAGATGATGAGGAGAATAGAGGGTAGTGTTGTTTACATAGCTAACCTACGTACATTACCCTAAGACTGTTCCCCTACAAGAACCTTAGCAGCCCCCCCAGCTCATTTTAAACTATTGTAATAAGTAAATGTATCACTTCACTACACACAAACTTTTGTTTATTACATTAGGAAATGTATTCAAATCGACAAATTAGTACATTACATATTGTTTTCTCTTTTTTAAATGTTTAGATCTGATTTAATGGATTTGAAATCTTTTAACACTTCATAGCAGTGTCACTGTTAGTGGTGTCACGTTGGTTTTATTACTTGAAAAAAAAAAAAAAATTGAATTGGTAAAAGTATCAATTATGTATTTATACAAAATTTCAACTAAATCAGTCACAATCTTGTTTAAATGCAGTACACTCCCAGTAATTGAAACCCATGATAAATAACCTAAGCACCCACACCACTTGATATTTTCCCGAAAACAGAGACCTTTCATTTTTTTTAATGATTAATAAGCTATTTTACTATTTTGTTACAGCAAGAGGGTCATATCCTCAATTTTCAGAAGTACAAAATGAAAGTAAGGAAATAATAGATTCCTTCTCACGTGTTAGTTCAGAATTGAAGATCCTCCGAGACAAATTAGATAAACCTTCTCAACCAATGGTATTTGTTAAAATAATATTTATTAATTATTAATACTAATATTGTCCAACAGATTTTTTATGCTTTTATTCAGAATGTTAAACATATGCTGAATTTTATAATAATATGTATATTAATCTATGTTTCAAGTTTTTTTTTTTTTTTTTTTTATTTTTTTTTTTATATTTTTTTTTTAAACTGTTACTTTAAAATATTATTTAAGATAATGTTACCATATTAATTTTTTAATAAGTTAGTAGTACAGAAAATATATTTATATACATAACATATTTGATCTTCTATGAAAGTGGAAAAATGTAAGAAAAATAGAGTTTCAGCCAATAATGATCTAAGTTACCAATTATAATTATTTTTATCTGGAGTGTAAAACATTTTGGACAAAAATATTATGAAGATTGTTTGTAATTGTTCCTTATAGACAATTGTTCCATTTTTACACTTGTTTTTCTCTAAACTAACTGTTGAGTCTGATGTTCTCTACTGATCATTATTCTACAGAAATCCTATTTTCAATTTTTTCAATGTAGACTGTTGTTCTCCTGAACAACTCAACCTTAACCCTTCTTGCGCGACTATAGTGGACAAACAATGAGGCACGGGTGGCGTACTTTATGCGCCAATGTATTTTTTCAACCAAATAGGTCAAATCCAGATTATCTAGATTGCGTTTCGAAAATGTTGAACTAAAAAGTCAATTGATGTATTACATATTTATTTCTCAATAACATCTTTAATTATAAAAAAAAAAAAAAAATTACTATAAAAAATCAGTAATTACTCCTTCGGCTTTCTGACTTAGTATCGGGATTTCAACCTTAATTAATATTAGTTGTCAAAGTCCTAAGATAACTCCTCAAAACCATCATCCTAATCCAAAAACTCATGCAAAACCGAAAAATATTGATCGGAAGGCATAATTTCTCTATACCAGACATGGTGGCACAGGCGTATACAGTGCACCAAAACAAAATAAACGTCAAAACAATGCAGAACGAAGCAATAATAAAAGCAGACTGTTTCATCTGTTTTAGGGGTCTCTAGTGGTAGGGTAAAGTGAGGGTTTATTATTTTCGCATCGTAAATCTGTGATTTACAGAAACTTTTTTACCCGTGGTGCACTCATTGCGCCAGCCCGTCTCTATGGGTTAATCAATCCATTTCAGAAATAAAACAAAATTTCAACTTCTACAATATATTCCTTATTTACTTTGTATTTGTGAAAAATATTTAACATCATTCCTTTTAACATCCTCCTTTCTTTAAGTTTGTTCTAAGTTATAAGTATTAAATGTTGCAGGAAGTTGATGTTGTGGATAAACAACAGGAAATTAACATACCTATTCAAGTTCAATCAACACCACAAACTGCTTCATCAGAGTTTAGATCATCCACTGTTGTTCACAAAGTAAGTATTATGTACAGAAAATCCTTATCTTTCACTTGGTTATCTTTGTGACTTCTACTATTCGTGAAAACTTATTTGTGACTTAATTTTAACATTTGCATACCTACTCTGTTTATTTACTGATAGCTATATTAAAATAAAATTGTAATTTTTATATCTAATATTATGTATTCCGAGAATTTTGTTGGTAAACTTGAATTCGGGGAATATTTGATGAAACACAAAATTTTTAGCAATTAATCATTCTCACATGTATTCTTTATAGAAAGGAAACAGCACTTTATAAGACTTTTTAGTTAGGTTCTTAGCTTCTTACACAAAACATATATTTGTCCTCCATAGTAAGTATTGTGTCTGTTTAAGTCCTGTTGCATGAATCAACCATGCCTCCTATGAAAACGTAGTAGAAAGGAACCAGACTTAAAGCCTATAAACAGTTAAAGAAAGTAATGAAATTAATTATAAAAATTATTAAAATTTAAATAAATAATACTTAGAATTTATCTAAATTGTATATACAGTTGCTCAAAATATCATGGTTTAAGTGATAATTAGGAATGATTTACTGTATTAAATATTTTCATTTAGATATTGTTCATTGTATAAATTATTAAAACAAACGATATTTTGGGCTTATGAAAAGGTCTTTCAATCTTTACATATTCACAAGGAAACTTTTTGTATTAAAAAAAAAAAAAAAAAAAATTAATTGCATTGTTGTTAATCTTATATTTTTTTTAGATTGAAGTTCATCAAGAGCAAGTGATAAGTACTCAACAAAGGGATCTTACACCACCGATAAAAAAAGTCAAGTATGTTGAAGACAAGAGAATGCAGGAAGCCCCATACTTTGTCGAACCTTTGCATAGTATGACTCTTCAAGAAGGAACCAAACTTAAACTTAAATGCAGGTATGTATTTAGAACTTATTTCTCTTAAATTTACTTCTATCTTACTGTTTAAGGTATGTTTGACAACTACTAATTGATTAAAATAGCCTTGGAATAGATTTAACTTGTAAGTTTCAGTCTTTGGATTCTGTGTGGTCCACAGTCTTCACAAACTGTTAAACATGTTTTAAACAAATTGTAAAAAGTGGCGCTGTTTCAATTTTTAGTATGATCTTTAAAGAATTTGTACGAAATAGCAGCACCTACGTTAGACGATATTAAATGGTTGTACTCCTTATTCAGTGGACGCCGCTTAATGTAATCATATTTAATCTAATGTTTAGTGTGATCAAAATAGCTTAAAATGGGCGCACCCAATACCAATGCATTCATTCATCATTATTTCGTTTATTGTGATCAAAGTCGAGATAGTTTTTTTTATCATTTTTTTGAAACGACTTGAGCTGTGGCACTGGTGTGGTGGATTTGGTGGACATCCTTTTTTCAGAACGTTAACCTCTCCTCACCTCCCCTCATTACTACGGAGGACCACTGTCAGATCTCAGAACTCAGTGTTTAGTCTTTCAATGATTCTTATTCTTTCATCTACAAATTTATATAAGTTCGAAAATGATTTTTTTTGTTATTTTAAGTTAATTTGTGCAAGTTAAGTTTTTTTGTTAATTTGTGTTGGTGTTTGTTAATTTTTATGCAAAGGATGAGCTTTTCGAAACCTCATGATCATGTAAATTTATTTACATACTTATAAGTATGTATTAGTTTTGTCCCTAAAGATTTATTTTGTATTGTTCCAATAAATAAATAAAACAAATTTCATGTAAAATTATGTACAATGCCCTTCAATTTTTTTCCTCATTACTCAGGTAGTAAACACAGTCTTGTTTATAATTGTGTTTTGTTTTGAATTTTACTTCCTCCTATGGTACCTTTTGCATATTATTATAAATCGGTTAATGTTATCCCTTTGTCTGGGTCCCAAAGTGATCACTTTAAGTGGCATCTACTGTACTTGATACTGTAAAAGAGTGGATATTCTTTTATTAACAGAGGTTTTGAGTTCATGAAGTACACATTCTTTTCATGCATCCTTTCATTTATAACTTAATATCTGTTCCTCACTCCAATTAGCCTAAAAGCCCCCACACATTTGTAACTTTATTCAACATTATTATTATTTATTTTTTTCAATTTGCTTATTCTTACAGACTAACTGGTTACCCTGTGCCAGAGGTGATGTGGGAGAAGGATGGCCTGTCTATAGAAACGTATCCTGATTACATTACTATGTTTGATAATGGTCTTTGTACATTAACCATTGAAGAAACATTTGCCGAGGATTCTGCTATCTTTACCTGCAGGGCTGTTAATTCTGCAGGATCTTCAGAAACTAGTGCTAAAGTCATTGTTAAAGGTATTCTTATTATTTTAGTTATTTCTTTACAGTCCATCAAAATAATTATTATATCTGTGAAAAATATATGCACAATTAGATATGGAATGTTTCAAATATTTCATATTTATGAACTCTTATTCCTTATTTGTTTTTATTGTTGAAAACGTTTTCTTTTATTGCCTATGATATTTATATTTGTTTTATTTTCAGAGAAAGAACGTGAAGATGAAGTTTTTCCTCCGGTATTTGTGTCCCCTCTTTCTGACATCACAATTAAAGAAGGAGAAAAATTGGAATTGATGTGTCAAATAGCTGGATTTCCTCTCCCAACAGCTCAGTGGCTTCATAAGAGTCGCTGCCTTGACGCTGACCCAGAATTTTCTGTTATATTTAATAATGGTGAAGCTAGAGCAAGCAAAACTTGTGCTAAGGTCTCTGATCAAGGGATCTATACCTGCACAGCTTCCAATCCCCATGGCAATCAAACTTCAACAGCTGCTGTCATTGTCAAAAGTATGTATTCTTTGTATTATTTAATTGTTTATTTTTTCCCTTTTAATAATTATTTGTACTATTGTTTCTTCAATTGTTTAACCATCAAGATCATTGAACACTTGAATCAGGTTTAATAATTTTGTAGTGGCTAAACATGAGGAGAACCTTAGAACAAGCAGGTCATTTTAAATAACTGCAACGGCCCCTGAGCCTGAACTGATGTATATAAGCCTTTTACTTTAGTCTATCTTATAATATTATATTTTTGTTTTTAAGTAATGGAAATCTAATAGAAATTAACATAAAATTAAATAGGTGCATAATATTTATGCACCTCTTTCTTGTAATACAATTCTGTTTATTTTAATGTATAATACTGTGTTCTGTATAATACTAATTATTTTTGTGTATTCTTTACAGAAGAGGAACCAGCTTATGAAATTCCCAAATTTACGACACATCTTGAAAGAGTGATGGCCAGAGCTGGTCAAAAGATCAAGTTGGATTGTGAAGCTACAGGAATTCCACCTCCAGAACTCACTTGGACACAAGATGGCAAACCTATCAAGCAAAGCATGGATGTTAAGGTCAGTCATTCTTCATTGCTTGTATTATAAACCATATGAATGTTTTTCAATGTAATAATCTCCTTGGCCTTTAGTTGCATTTGTTTTGACTTTGTAGTAGGTACAACAAAGCATAAAACTTGTGTTTAAAAAAAGTTACTATAGATTTTTGAAGATGATCATGGTCATCAGCCGAATTACCTATTGTCCAATTTTTTCAGTTAAACACTTAACTACAACTTGTCTAAGATTTGCTGGTGTGTACTATAGAAACTATTTTTTGTGTTGTTTATTTATCCAATATATTTTTATGTATAAATATATATGTATTGTATTATGTAATATTTTTTTTTTTATATTATACAATTTTTCCCCGTTGACACTTTTTTAAAGACATCAAAATTTTCTCCTGCACCAACATTTCATAAACACTGGTTTAAATAGTATTTTCTTACTTTACTTATTCCTGGCCTTTTCTACCTTGTGGTGTTGAGTCTAAACAAAGTTTTGACCACCATTTCCTGTCCGTGGCCATTGTTCTGGCGCATCTTGGGTCCACTCCCCTCTTCTGGAATGTTGGGCTCAACGTGTCTATCCATTTTATCTGTGACCTACTTCATATTTTTTGGGACCCTGTGATCCTGGATTCTGACTATGTGGCCAGACCATCACAACTTGAATAGCCATACTGCAGTATTAACTTAAATATTCATACTTTAAAATTAAAAAGAAATTATAGTGAATACAAAGTTTATTAAACGTATACTTACAGTAACTTTAATTATCCTTATGAATACAACCTGTTGAGTTAAGGGGCTTCAGGTCCAATCTGACCATGAAAATCTCTTCAATTTGAAGAAAAGGAAAAAGATACAAATAATAAAAACATAGAAAAAAAATCGGCCTGGTGTGATGGTGGTAGTGTGAGTGTGGTCAAGTGTTGAGTCCGTATTCTCTGGAGAAGAAGGATTATGTATCTGGGTGGACATATGATCCGTCCACTTACTCACAGCTATAACTTATGGCTGACAAATAAGCTAGCCTGTGCTGCTCTGGCCAGGTTGGTCAATAAAAAATTAAGATAAAAAAGACCAAACTAAGATTTGCTAGTATAGTTTCTCTTTTATAACTTATGTCTAATACAATTTTTTCGTAAGTTGCTTATTTATTGAATAAAATAGTAAAAACTAAAATCAAATTAGTTTTTAAATGAGCGAAGAAGAATAGCCTGTGGACATGGACAGAGAAAGAAGAAAGTACTATAAAAAATTTAAAGATTTTTTGACAAGCGAAGCAACCTTAGCACATTATGATTCGAGCGTACCATTAGTGGTTTGTAGTGACGCCAGCGATGCAGGCCTAGGAGCGATCCTATTGCACAGATATGTAGATGGTACGGAACGCCCTATCGCATATGCATCGCGAAGCTTGAGTGAGACAGAGAAGAGATATTCGACAATAGAAAAAGAGGCTATGGGAATAATCTTTGGTGTTTTAAAATTTTCGCAGTACCTGTATGGTCAGGACTTTGTGTTACAAACGGATCACAAACCACTGATCCGCTAGTTTGGCGAAAATAGAGAGATCGGCTAGATGTCAGAAAATCAAGTTAATAGATGGGCTCTTATTTTGAGCATATTGAAGGGACATCAAATAATGCTGCAGATCTACTATCAAGACTGCCTTTAGAGAAACCAAAGGAAGACAGGTTGGACAAATTTAAAAGAGAGGATTTATGCCATTTACGGTTTCAGGATTTGAGGATAACAAAGAAAAAGTTACGAGACGAAACTAGTAAAGATGAGGTAATAAGAACTGTGAGTAGGTTCATAGCACAAAGTTGGCCTTTAGAAAAAAAGGGGGTTGCGGAACAATTACACACTTTTTATGAAAAACGGGAGGAATTATTGAGTGAAGAGGGCATACTGCTATGGCTGGGAAGAATTTTGGTACCGGTGACGTTAAAACAAGGAATCCTAGAGTTGTTACATGAAGGTCACCCAGGAATATGCGGCATGAAATAAAACGCAAAATTTTATGTTTGGTGGCCAGGGTTAGGAATAGAAATAGAATGATATGTGCGTAGTTGCGCTTCTTGTCAAGCGGTAAGACAGAAGGAATGTGAGGTACCGCTGTTCTCATGGACCATCCCTGCAGAACCATGGTCAAGAGTTCATATTGATTACGCAGGGCCTTTTGAAGGAAAATCATGGCTAGTTGTAGTGAATGCCTATTCAAAATGGATAGAGGTATTGCCAACAAGTAGCACCTCTACCACAAAGACTATCCAACTGCTCAGAGATACGTTGGCGAGGTTTGGTTTACCTAAAAGTTTAATTTCTGATAAAGGCCCTCAGTTTATGCCGTATGATTTTAATGAATGGTTCATGGACAATGGGATAAAACAATGGGCAAGCTGAGCATGTGGTTCGAACATTCAAGGAAAGGATGAAAGCTGCCAGAGGGACAAGTAAACAAACAGAACAACGGTTACAAGAATTTCTCTTATCATATCGGAACACACAGGGCGGTAAATCAACAGGGCGGGCACCAGCCGAACTTTTATTGGGGCATAGGTTAAGGAACCGGTTAGATTTATTACGTCCAGACATAAGACAAAATTTGGATGTAGCAGTGACGATGCAAAAACTTTATCATGATAGAAAAGGGAAGCATAGGTAGTTTGAAGAAGATGGTTCAGTGTGGGCATTAGGTAAAGATGGGAAGGGATATACCAGAGGGAAAATATTAAAAAGAATGGGGGAGTTATCATATCTAGTTAGTGTTGGAGGGAAGGAACGGAGGATGCATGCAGACCAACTAAGAGGCAACTACGGACAAGATTAAGAAGCATTATAGAGAGGGGGAAAAGATGTAGGATGTAAAATGATATTAAATTGTCACCTTATGTTTACATATAGAGTTTGACGTATTATCAATTTGAGTTAATTTGAGAATGTAGTTTATTGTTACTGTGGCGTGGCTATGTTAGTTATAAATATAATATTATCTGTTTAACTTGGACTTTGTGTTGGATATTATAGGCGAGAAGGTGAAAACTGAGTGTGAACACTATATTTTAAATGTATTCATTATGTGAATAATTAAGTCAAATATGTTAGTTATTTTACTTTATGTATATAAATAAAATAAAGTTATATATAACTAGTATATATAACTACATATATACTAATATATATGTTAGTTATTATAACTATATATGTAGTTGATTTTATATATGTTAGTTGATTTTACTTTCTCATATACATATTATATATAAAGAGAGAAAATATTGTGAGGGCACAGAAATTAGTTGTTGAGATTTTGATGGATTACATGTTGTTAGTCCAAAAAGTGGTTTAAAAAAAAAAAAACGAGCCCACACTACTGGGCCAATTTTGATGGAAATTAGCATAAAGGTTCAGAAAAATCATACCCCAAGAAAAAATCTGGAATTGAATTTTAGCTCTAAATTTGGGGGTGCTACTTTCAAAAATTGAGAAAAAAAAACATATTTCTTTCGAAAACGGTTCCGACGATTTTGATTAAAAAATTCTAAAATGTAGTCGATTTAAATACGAATTGAACCATATAAATCTTTTACCGGGAAAAAATGGAGTTTCTGAAGCAATAGCTTTAAACTTGGATGGTGAGAGGCTGGGTTTGATTCCCTGCAAAGAAGTTATATTTTTATAATACATTTTGACAAAATATTCAATATTAATTTAAGTTAACTAAGAAAACTTGAAACAAATAATAAATTTAAAACACTGGACCAAGTAATTATGTACTTCTTATGAGAAAGTTTGTCTGAGTTGCCTCTGAATGATTTTTTTTTGTTTGTTTAGCCATCATATTTAGTATAACATTTTGATAGTTTAGATTAAATAAAATCTTACTTTTGTTTCAAACATTCCCTCCATGGTCTAATAGGTATTATAAATAAAACCTTTAAGTTCTCATAATTTTAATTTTCGGCGATATTTCAACCCCTCTTTGGGTTATTCTCAAGCTTTTCTTAAATCCCTGGATTATTAAAAAAAAAAATCTTATTATAATTATCTATTTACTAATTATTTTTGACAGTTTCTTTAAATGAATGCTACACATCTTAAAAGAAGTGACAATGATTGATTGAAACATTATGAGAACTTAAAGGTTTTAGTTGTGATGCTAGGTGTACCCTGATATAATATTTGTATGTAGAAAGTGGATCCTTAAAGGGTAAGAAGAAATAAAACACTACTACATGTTTTTATGTGGCGACGTTTCGGCTTTCCCAGCCATTTTCAAGCCTAAAAATAATCATAATTTATTGTAAGCATGACAGTTGTAAATGGTTCAGCTAACATCAACCAAGTGTATGCATTAAGAATAAAAGATATTACCTAAACTCTCTACGTTAGCCCTTAAGCTAAACAGTTAAACATAGTAAGCAAAACTAGTCTCTTAGGGAACTGGTCGTTCACCACGTCAATCTCCTACAACCATTAAAACAAACAATTAATTAGCAGGTAGGCGTAACTTACATAACGTTTAAAATTGCACCAGATTTATCCCTTGCTAGTTTTGCTTACTATGTTTAACTGTTTAGCTTAAGGGCTAACGTAGAGAGTTTAGGTAATATCTTTTATTCTTAATGCATACACTTGGTTGATGTTAGCTGAACCATTTACAACTGTCATGCTTACAATAAATTATGATTATTTTTAGGCTTGAAAATGGCTGGGAAAGCCGAAACGTCGCCACATAAAAACATGTAGTAGTGTTTTATTTCTTCTTACCCTTTAAGGATCCACTTTCTACATACAATTAAAGGTTTTATTTATTTATTTATGCTACCCATTAGACTAGACCATGAAAGGATTTTCTTTTTTAAACAAAAATATCGATAGAAGGTAATACAACACTACTACATAAAATCTCACTGTATATTTTTGCTGGTTTAGGATTTTTGTATGAAATAGAATTTTTCTTTTTTTATTCACTATGATTCATTTATGATTAAAATTTTTTTATTAAGTTTTGGATTAATTATTTTTATTATTATTTTTTTAGGTAAGGGCTAAGACATAAAAAAAAAAAAAAAAAAAAAATGTTTATAGGCTAGTTGAGATTTTGTAATCTGTGTTGCTATTGACAATAGATTAGGGATTTAGGGGAAAGAGGAAGGTGAATAATGGTGTCTAAAATTAAATTGTCCCAGTTGGCTGCCTCTATCCCCCCCTTTAGTCTTATAGAACCCAAATAATCATGTATACCATCCTCTTCAGATTCAAATACAAATAATTGTATTTTCATTAGAAAGAAATGTTCTATAGTTCTATTTAGATTATATGTTTATTTTTATAAAATTTATAAATAAATAAAAAATAAACATTCAAATGGATCTTGAATAGGATTTTTCTATTTTGTTTATAGTTTGATTGAATGCGGAGATAGCTGTCACATTTTTTGTAAATGTTAAAATTTTATTCTGTTGTTAGGTTTTTATACTCAGTCTTATTATAGATTTGATAGTTTTGTCATTTTACGTCAACTACATTAACTAAATTTTATATTTGGATTGTTGTTAGCTTATGGGTGTTTTATCTTTAAAATATAAATTCATTTATATTTATATACAGAGTGACCCACAAACCACGATAAAATCGAACAACGAAACAAAAAAAAAATGCCGAATAATTAATATACAGATTTCAGACAATTTTAAATAGCGTAGAAAAATTTTATAATCACTCATTGATTTTTCAAAATAACAGCTGGGAGCATCTTTTTTAGTCCTGTTATACATTTAAACAATTAGATTTTTTTAACATTTTAATTAGAAATTCCAGGGCCCTCTACCCAAGCTTTTTGAATTTGATAAATTCAAAAAGCTTTTCTTCTATATCTAAATTCAAAATTCTTTTTGAATTTAATTTTAAAATTTAGGATCAACGATTTTTTTTTTTTTTTTATTTATTTTTTTTTTTTTATGTGCGAAATCGAGAAATGAATTGTAGCTCTAAATTTGGGGGCGCTACCTCAAATACGATTTTGAATAAAAAATTAAAATAAGTTTTCCATTCAAATTAAAATGTTCACCATAAAAAGTAATTATCCTGAAAATAAATCTAGCTTTCGAGATATAATAGAGTCTCGCTAATTCAGATTTGATGGAACAGAGCACTGTCCGGATTAAAAAGAATCAGTTTTAGAGTGTCTGTAAAACTAGTTTTAACGGGGTAAAATGATTAAAATGAATGTTTTTATCATAATAGTGACTGTTTTGTCTCAATGTAGGCCCACTATATAAATATACCTACATATTGATTTAGGATAAAAACTTTCCATCTTATTCATAAAAATTCAAAGTTTATTGATTACACTATTAGAAAATTATTGAGATCCGTCTGGATTAACCGGATGTCCGGACTAGCGGGGTCTGGATTAGTGAGACTCTACTGCAGGGGTGCCCAACCTACGGCCCGCGAGCCGATTTTATGTGGCCCGCCGTGTTGCCATAAAAACAAAGAATTTACAAGCATTCAGAGAATCTAAAATATATTAATTTCCTAATGCCGAACAGCCCAGCTGATTTTGCCCAGCAACATTGGAGAATGGGGAAAAGAGAGATCTGTTGCCATTCTACAGCGCCTTGCCCAATGAAGATTTCGAAAACTTAAAAATGTATGCTCGTACCATGTTCTCAGTGTTTGGCTCGACCTAAATTTGTGAACCAACATTTTCAAAAATGAATTACATTAAATCAAAATTCCGGTCTTCCCTCACAGATGAGCACTTAAAATCATTATTAATGATTGGTACAACCATGTTTGAGCCTAAGTCCTAAGTGGAAAGACATTTTAAGTACAAGTGCAAAGCAGTTTCAACCATCTCACTGACGCTAAGTTACATACAAACTTGATATTTTGATTAATAACTTTTTAAAATGAAAGACTAAATTTATTGTAATTCATACTGTTATTGTTGTATTTTTATACTTGTGTGGTTAATTACAATCATTCTAATATATATTTGAGTGTTTTATTTTCTGCAAAGTAAAACTAGGCTAGAGGTCGACCAAGAAGTCATGAACACGGGAGAAACGGAAAGCTTAACTTCGTTTAAAATCGGAACTTCCGAGTAGTGCCGAAGTCAGTACAGTCGGGTGCTAAGACAATACCCATTTCTAGTTTGTATGACATGCGCAGTTATGTCAAATCTCAAGAATAACAACAGCAAGGTTCCCAATCTGTTAGGTTTCCTGTTTTGTTTGTTTTTATACAGTACGAATTATAGTCACAACTATCCTAAACGATTCGTGTACGATCCACAAATCCACGGGATGATGCAAATGCAAAGGACGCTACAAATAACGGCGTTGGAACAAACTTATTATAATATGTAACTTAATAATATTAACTTATAATATTAACTTATTATATGTATTTGTTATTATAAAAATGATTGCTCTCCATGACAATTAATATCTGTATGGATAGGTACTTCTGTTGTTGAACTGCCACTCCCGCCAATGTTGTTGTGTTTAAAATACAAATACACATTGTAAACTATTTCACGTCCTTGACTGTGAAGAGTCTTTCTTCCAAATTTTGAATTCGTGTTATTATCCATGTTTTTATTAATATCAGAAAATTTAATTTACTAAAGAGAAAATTGCCAAAAACAAGCCGAGAGAGGTAATAGTAAAAAAATAATTCACAAAAAAGTAACCACTAAAATCCAGAAATAAAAAAGTAACACATCAAACTCAGAAATAAAGAGGAAGAAAAAAATTGATTAAGAAAGAAGAAATTCGATTTAGATTTAAAGAATATTATTATGAATAATCAATAAATAATAATATAAAGATATTATCGTATATTATTAGTGATTTCTTATCAGGTACAGTGTTGCCTGTTGCAAAAAATATAGAAGTTATCAAAAATAAAATTATTAATAACAAAAGAACAACACTGTGTGATTTGACAATGGTCTATTTTATTAAAAACTGACTATACATGACGACAATAGCTCACTCCTCTCATTTCCATGACTTCTTGGTCGACCTCTAGTAACAGAAAAAAGCTTTATTAACATGGTGTTTCAGCTAAAACCAAAACGGAAAATTAACCTTCTATAGGAAGCATAAAAACGTGTTTTATGAGGGCAAAAATTCTAAAATTTTCTGGGGAAGGAAAATAATAATAATTCGAAAATTAATAAATGGAAACACTGGGCTTAGTAATTATGAACTCATTTTAAGAAAGTTTGTCTGGGTTGTCTTGGACCTATTGTTACTTTCTCATATATAGAGAAAGTATTGTGATGGGGCGAAAATTCGATTTAGAGATTTTGATGGATTTACACGTTTTGAGGTCCCCTGAATCCAAAAAAGTTGTTTTTAAAAAATGTCTGTCTGTGCAGACGCCTGGAGGGAGCCTAAATTGCTGGGCCGATTTTGACGAAATTTGGCATACTTGTTCAGAAAAATCATACCCCGAGGCTAAATCGAGAAATGAATTTAAGCTCCAAATTTGGGGGCCGCTACCCCCATAAACTCTGAAAAAATGTTTAAAAATTATTTCTCGAAAACGGTTCCGACGATTTTGATTAAAAAATTCTAAAATGTAATCCACTTAAATACAAATCAAACGATATAAGCCGTTTTCCCGGGAAAAATCTAGTTCCTGAGAAAATAGCGTTAAAAGCGGACGGTGAGAGTCCGGGTTCGATTCCCCGCCGAGGAGAAGTTATTTTTATGATACATTTTTATGAAATGTTCAATAATAATTAAATGTACCTACGAAAACTAATAAATGGAAAACACTGGGCAGTAATTGTGAACTCGGATATGAGAAAGTTTGTCTGAGTTGTCTTGGTCCGATTTTTTTGTTATTAGTGTTATTTATTATATTTTAGGGTCCGTAGGCAAACACGAGGACCCTTGTACATTGCTATTTGTTGTTGTGCTTGTCTGTGTCTGCCTGTAAAGCACCTGTTCTCCGAAAGTAGGCCAACAGAAAAAATTTAAACTTAGCAGTTAGGTTATGTGTTATTACTCAAACACAGAAAAATAAACAGTTATATAGGGAAGCTCCAAAAAATCATCCCTCAATTGATTATCCCTGGTTGAAATTTTTTAAACGGAAATGCGGACGCCTTGAGTAAAAATATATGTTCGATTTAGTTTTTTAACTGATTCATCTTTGCGCCATTTGTCCTTGAAAATTGCAGTTTTCGTGTCCCCCTCAATTTTTTCACAAATCAACGAAAAATCATAGTTATTATTTGTTAAATAATTTTTTTTTTAAAGCATTTTTAGTGGAAAAAGGGCTTTATTTAGTTTTTTCAAACCTCACATATTTTGTGAGAAAAAATTTTTCACCGTCCAAAATCCTCAAAATTTATTATTTTGGGAATGGATTTGACTAGGCACTTCGGAGTAGATTCATTGCGTTTGGACAGTAAAAATGCATGGATATTTATTTATAATAAGTGGTTCAAAATGTATACCTAAAACAAACTTTTAAATGGCTGGCTGGGTCGATTATGCATGTTAACGAACTCGTCCTATTTGTTAAATAATCTACGGACTATACGGACCCTTTGTATAAGCTGAAAGCACATAGTAGGCCCATTGAATGTTCTGGTTTTCGAATTTACAAATATAACTGATTTAGACCTACGAGTCAGGCAGAGTTGCGAGTATGATAACCACTCGGCTACGCAGGTTCCCTGGTTCTGTTTTGGCCAATTTTTGTAATATGAAACATTAGTTCGCGGGCCTATGTTTCCCAACCCGTGTTTAGGGTAACATATTATGTTAGATTAATGCCGTAAATATTGTTCTCAATTTCGTAATAAGCAAAAAATTGATAGTTTATAAACATAATTTTGGTATAATTGATTTTAAAGATTATGTACTGTAAATATATTATATATATGGAGCTCTCATGGCCGGATGTGCTTCCATTTTTGCGGACTCTCTGCAATTGTTTAAAATCAGTGCATTATGACTGAACTGGGAGATTTGGAAGTAGACGCCCAGTTGGCTTAAGTCATCCATATATTATATTATATGTGTAGGTGGGGGGAAGTTTTAACAGCTTTATAAATAAAAATATAACATTACCAGTTGATTTTAAAAATAAAATCATAAATAATATTAGTAAAAGGTAGGCTGACTGGAAGGGCGGGGCCTTGGATAGATGGGGTGCTGTGCGGTGCGCATCCCGCGCGTCATGGTGATCGTCGTGCCAACTCTTTCACCTCTGCCAATTTTTCTTTGAGCACGGACGTTGACATCAGAAGTTTGTGTCCTCCTATTGAAATTAAATTAGGAGGTCATGATGTATTGTTATTAGAAAAAGAAGATGAAAAATCGTAGATAATATGGATTGAAGAGCTAGCGTTTAAAGTTAAGAATAAAGAAAATCATGCTTAGAACCTGCGTAGGAGAGTTTAAAAATCTCTGCCAATTACTTTATTATTGGCAGAGTATAACTCTTATAAAGAAAAAGTCCACTAATTGGAAAAAAACTACTATTCATTCTGAAATATATTATTAGCCAAATTACAATTGCGAGGCAAAATTTTATTCACTTTAAAATAACTTTTAAAAAAGAGATTAAATGTGCACTTAAAAAGAGAACTAAATGTGCACTTAAGGAGTAAAACGAATCTTATGGATATTATACAATAATGGAACCAATCCTGAGGATCAAACCAAGGTTCACAGAGGTAAAAGGAAAAAGCTTGGTGAGCGATAAATAGACTAAGATACGGAATATGCCCCAAGTAACTAAATATGATAGGAAGAAGTTCATCAGATATGTAATGAAGGGTAGGACAAATCATATAATTATAAAAGGGTACTCGGTATACCGAGACAGTAGAGAGAGATTGCTTAATAGAATCGCATATAAAATAAAGCAATCAGTCCTTTCACTCCCCTACACCGAAGGAATAATATCCATGTGTTTCGTAAAATATGCAATTTTCTAAATAGAGAACAAATAAAAATTTAAATTGGTTCTAAATACGAGCAAATTAAATAAATAAAAACTTTTACATGTAATTATGGCTGTCAAGGTGTGGCAAGCTAATGCCAAAAAAGAAGAAATATCAATTGCAGTTCAAATCTGATTATTGACATTACACTAATTAGAATATGGAAGAGTCTTAATGATTAATGAAAATGCTAGGCTGCTTATGTAACAACTTATTCTGCGTTTACAAATAAGAACCAATATATTTCCGACAGTAAGTGGAACTTGTCTTTTTTGTGAACAATATTCGTTAATAAAAACAATCGGACGAAAATAAAATGTGGCCTTAAACAGAAATTTACTATATTTTTAGTTATCATAAGATTCAGTAAAAACAACAAATGTTGCTATAAAAATAAGTTTATTTCTTAAGCTACTCGCATAACCGTGAATAATAAATATTTTTTACCCAACTCAAACATTTTGGTACAAGTTCCTTATGGCACGTTACAGCGTCTGGAGCCCGGGAGTGAAACCAAAAAAAACGACCGTCACGAAGTCGACCAATGACGATAACTTGAGTAAATGATGAGCGATTTAGTTGAAATTTGGTACACATGTTCATTTTTACCAATGCCGGTGCCGTTGGACACCGTTATCCGCCCGAGCGTTCGCGCGCAACGCTTGCGTAAACGGTAAGCTTCAAATATATAATTTAGGACGGGAAAAAAATTCTAACTTCCTCTATTTAATGAGACAAACAACTTTTTTAAAAACATTTTGTTATTAAAACAAACACAGACATCGCTATATGAAGTGTTAAAGATCACAAATTTATTCAAGTGGACCTAAACGTTTAAAATAGAGAATACAACGTTTTTACCGATGTCTTACGTTCTAACGTAACGATTTTAATAAAACTTCATACACGTATCGTCTAAAGTACAATTGAAGCAGGCATGTAAAATTTCAACCAGATACAAGCAGAAATTCTTGTGTATTGAAGTGATATATTTTATAATATTTTAGATGGAGTAGGCTGGGACGTAAATGGGTTAGGGACTCACTCTATAACAACCATCCTTTTTAACTATGAACTCATTGTGATTACATTTTTTTTCTCAATATTCAATTCTTATTTATTGCAAGACGCACGCTTCAAAGATAAAAAATGCTTTTCTTTTAATGTTGCCTTAACTCCACTAAGTACAAATAGGTAGTTACTTTTAATTGTGTCTCTTTTTCTAACTCCGCCATGTATAAGTAGTTTGCCTACTTAGCACTATACTTAGCAGCGGGTGTCCCGCGACACTACACGTATTTTTTATATAAATGTATATATTTACAGTGATACTGCATTGTTTTTTTAATTTATAAATAAGTATCACAAAATAGAAAAAAATAGTATGATGTTTCCATGGAATATTGAATTGACCACTGCTTTTAGAGTTTTTCTTTTAGGATTTTTATGGTTCACGCATGTTCTCACATCTTTTAAAGGATTTATATATTATTTCGTCATCCGGATTGTCTGTAAAAAATACTCTGGTGAGAAAGAAAATAATTATTTTGCATATTTAATTTGGGAAGATAAATTTAATTGTACTTTTGCAAATCTTGAATTTTCTTAGGCTAAAATTCTTATAGGCTTTCAAATAAAAGTAAAATACGACTCTTGTCTGCCAAGTAATTCTTTGCTCCAATGATTGTATTGTGGCTAACTTTAAACGAATTGTTCTTACTTCTTACTATTTCAACGTTTATATATTTTGGGTCTGATGAGGTTTAAAAATATTAAACTTTAGAGGTGAAGAGACACTGGCTATTAAATATTTTAAGATACTTCTCAAAAACAATTCATTAATTTTAGGTACAAAATATATTTCGAATATTTACTTTTATCAAAAATGTAATTGACGCTGAAGCGTGTAATTCCTTAGTTGTTAACTTTTCCTTATGAACCTAAATAATAGCATAATATGCCAACATTTAAATTATACCGAAGAAAAGCAAACAAATCACAAGTGGGTATTGCCTCCTAATCAAGCATTAGGGTTTAGTATGTTTTTAATAATTTTCTTTGGCCCATCTTAAGGCATTAGCATAAATTTTTTAATTCTCTATATTTTTTGTTTTTGTGTTTAAAAAGTTGCGCAAAATTCAACTCTCTAGCTTGAACGGTTCGGGAGATATGAACGAAAGTGCTTCGGGCACACAGGCACGTCACCCTCGGCTTAAGGATTTCGAGGATTACCGACGAAACCCTAACAGACATATCACCCTCGGCATAAGGGTTTTGAGGATGATCTAGGAAACTCTAGCAAGGTCAAAATAATCCAACCAATTAATGCATCACGATTCATTCCGAATTTTAAAGACGCTGTGAACCATTTTATTTCTCTATTCGTTATAAATGTATCCTTTTTAACCCTTCAATTTACTTCTTCTGTTTAATACTTTATGTCCCCATTAGAACATAGGACTCAACGCCATCTCAATCTTTTGCTCGGAATCTTCTTAATTGAATTATTTCCTTGTATGGTTATTCCTCCTGATTCAATTTCTGCGCTATTCGTCTCCAAGATTTTCTAGGCCTATATCCCTTACTACGGGCTCACTAAGGAATCCAGATCCTCAATTTATAAGTTACTTCTCACTACCATTTTCTGGTTTGTTAAGTGTATAGTCAATCCAGTTCTACTTCTTTCTCTTTTTTTGGTTTTAAATTAGCTTTTTTCGTGTCTCCAGCTCTTCCTTTATTTGATTGCATCTGGAAAATATAAATTAAATATTCTTCTGGCGCACCTATTTCTTAAAAACATTCATTATGCTTGTAATTTCCTTTGCAACTTTTTATTACCATCCATATTCAATACTGATTTTACATTGCTTCTAGGATCTTAAATTTTTTGTTGCTATTGTTTTTACAAGTTTCGGACAAAGCTAAAAGGCACCATAGCTTTTTTTCTTTTTTAAACTATATCATCTTCTGTCCCTAAAGATTTTTCAACTGGGTTTCCTAGATACATAAAGGTTTCTAGATCTTCGTTTTTTAATATGATAGATTACTTTTGGTGTTTAATCTCACTGTTTTAATATTTTGTTTGTCGATTTCTCACAGCTTCTCTATCTAGATTATTGATCTTTTAGTTCAGTTTGTTTTATAGTTCGATTTAGTAAACAGGCACTTAATCAGCTTTAGTTCTGGGAATAAGTATAAATTAAACTGATATTATTTTATCCTATCAATTAATTTGTAAATTTTAAATTTGACTTCATTCGCTTCACTATTGAGGCTAGAATTCAGTTTAATTTGATTCACTCTACATCTTATACAATTCAATGACTACATAAATAACTTAAGTTTGGGTGTGATAGACTAATAATTTCATCAAATTGACCTAAATATCTATTTTAAATTAAAAATTGCATTTCCCTGCATATGTTTAGCAGTAGCTACCTCACCCTGTTGTATCTGGTAAAACTCCAAGGGGTGGAGATGTCTGTTGTATTATATTTAAATAATTTTAAAGACAAAGACAGTGGGGTGCACCAGCTCATTTCAAACCGAGAATTAAATATACAATTACATTTAAACATAACTGTTACATTTACGGTTGTTTATAAAGCTGTCCTACCAACAAAATCCTCTTCAAAGAGGACACTATTAAAAATATAAATAAAACCAGATTATATATAAACATTTGTAACTCCTTGTAAATACAGCTGTACCCATCTCGTAAAAAAATAAAAATATAGAAGATCTTTGAATCTTAGAATTATTTTGTTTAATAAATTATCGTAGTAAACGATGTTATTTCTGCATTGTAGTCAAGCTTATAGGCTAGATGCGCTTCTATGATTGAGGTGTATAGAAGTGTGGTCATCCATTAATTTAATCCTAAATGCCTATTTTCCCCCATTAAGCTACTGGCTAATGTTTTTCGAAGTACCATGTAAAAAAAATTGTCCTTACTACTGTATCATTTTTAGTTTTTAAAGATTGGATTTTTCTTTCTTCAGTGCAATGAAGTCTTTTACGGTAAAAGCGTACCAAATCTAAGTACATAATTGTATTCCTATGCTAATAATAAACTATGGAAAATCCTAAATTATAGAAATAAAATAATATGGGTGTGTGTGGATTCTTCACATGGCGAAGTTTGTATAGTATTGCATAACATAAGTAAGAAAACGTATCATTTCTCCGGGCCTCAACCACCCTTTTTGTGGTTTTCGATCTTTGGTAGGTACCAGAAAGTTGTTCCCCAAGTAGTCTTGATGGATCAATTAGATGTCGTTAATTCAAAATGTTTAGGTCGGTGTTTGCCAGATTGGAATATGCTTATCAAAGATAATTAAGTGGAGATATTAGTTGTAGTATAGGGATGCATGAAGCCTTTGTTGTAATATAAGACGACAATAACTAGATCTAGATTAATACATAGTTAATTAGGAGTACATTGTATCATAATGTAAACTTTTATATATTTATTTCAATGTCGGCGGAAATGCGAGATATTGCATTATTTCTATACATAGATATGGTGAGTAACATTTCATTCAACACTGCCAGGTTTTAATATGTCAAAATAATTGGTAAAATCTTTGAATAGAAATAAAATAAAAATGTACCATCTGTCTCGTTTCTTCGCTACACAGTAGGGCAACCTTTCTATGAAATTAGGCGATAATCTATATTGACAAACATCTAATTAATATAACTTTTATTTAATTGCTGAAACTTACTCGACATACTCTTAGGTAAAATGATTGAAATAGCCTTGCCATTAGTTTACTGTTTAGTTTAGTTCTTGATTAGGTCATGCATGCCAAAATATTTGGCGTTTTAGTGCAACTAATGCTCTTTTTAAAATACTACATTAAACCTGCTCGAATCATATTTATTGACATTCATAATTTTAATTTCGATTTAATACTTTTGTTAATTCTACGAAGTAACAAAAATAAATAGAGATAATTAATAGAGAACTTATTCCTACTAGGTCCTTAGTCCCCAAGTTTATGAAATCTAAAGACTGAATTCTCTCTTTCCAAAAAAGAAAGAAAGCACAACAATTATTGACTTTAGCCTGGCACGCACCGCGACATAAACCCTCAGCTATTAGTTTTGTCTAAGAGATGCTACTGTTAATATTGCAGAAAGGTCCAAACAAATAATTTACAATAATTCGGCCTGTACGCATCACGAAATTCTCTACTTTAATTTTGTTTGCTGCACTTAAAATTTATTATATTTCTGAAATGTTATTTATTTATTTTGGCCCCATTTTTATTCTTTCATTTTATGTTTTTGTCTATATATTTGTAAAGTGGCCTGCATTTCTTTATAATTTATAATAGGTTGTATAAAATAGTGAGATGATAGCTGAACGGCCGGCCGGTGGGGAGTGTTGGTAGGCGGCGGGAAGCCAGGTCCAAGTATAAACCCCTGGCCCAGGCCCCCACGTATATCAGTTTTCAACCCAGTCCCTGTGTTCTAGGTGGTTGTCGAGGGTTCGCGGGCGTCTCTCCTCATCGCTGAGGCCTTTCCACGTCATGCGGGTGTGTACCGGGTAACGGCCGCTAACCCAGCTGGATCGGTGAGCACGGAGGCGCAAGTGGCCGTAAAGGGTCGACCACCGGAGGCTGAAGACATGCCGGCAGACGTGGAACCTACAAAACCCGCCATTCACCTCCCCCTCAAGGACCTATCAGTATTCGAGGGGAAGAAGGTGCGATTGGACTGCGTCATCGTTGGACAGCCCGAACCCGAGGTCAGTATCCCCACCTCTTGTACTTTTTTATGTGACCCTTGCACTCCCTCTGTTGAGTTCAGAGATTGTCTATAAAAGTTATAGTTAAACTCTGACTGCTGGGGGGTCACCTAACATTTTGTGTTTGGTGTATGTAAACTAACTATATTAGTTAACTCAGTAGCAAGTTCAAAAAATGACTTACAGCCTGAGAATTAAAGTAGCTACCTGAGTTTAATTAAAGACTTGCAGCTGGTGAAAAAAGTTACCTATAAAGTCTAATGTAATAAAATTTGTAAATCCTAATAATAATGCTGTTGTGATATTTGATTATTTTACATAATTTACCCCATGCCTTTATTATTTCTTATATAGAAATACATATTATTCCTTAATTCAATCTTTGTTTATCTTTTCTACAAATCTATAATATTATCTAGGGCTCTAGGGCAATTAATGTTTTCAACAATCTACGATTGGATTATTATATGATCTATATAGTAGTTGTAATACCTAAACAACTTTAATCCTCTAATCTTTACAAAATATATCCGCTTGGGTACCATTGATTGATGACCATATACAATATATATTATAGTTGTACAATCAACCCGGAAACCAGAACTGTTTACAAAACATGAATAATTCCTTTTCTTAAAATATTTCCATTACAACGCCACACCACTCCACAGCTCGCCACTTTTTGATAGTTCTTTCTCACGATGCAACTTGCATTTAGCATCTGGACATTTTTCTTCCCACCAACTACCTCTTTTTTAACTACCCATTTTTTACGTTTTCTTTACTTCCCACAATTTCATGCGAAGTTATTGATAAAGTATATTCATATTTTTTTTGTTTTTTTTTTCTTTAAAAGAATAATTAATTTATTACAAACATTAAGAAAATAATGATGTTTAGGTACTAGCATGATTTAGTAATTGCTTCCTTATCATCGTGGCAGTGGTGGGCTGTCAAGTATAAGATCTCAAGTTATAAAAACATTTTTAACAAAAAACAGCAACCATAACTTTAGGAAATTATAATCCAATTGATTAAAAAAAATGATTTACTCTTTTATAATAACTGTTTACTGCGGTGAAATTCATGTCCTTAACTTTTTTCATAAGTTGCATAAAAAAGAATGAAAAAATCGTGGGGCGCTATGAACAGTTTTTCATTTGTTGATGCCCATGCTTTTTTCTTTAGTGACATATGCAATGCAAACACTGCGATCACAAACAGTCTTCAGGAACTTCCATCTATGCTTGCTCTACCCTAAAGCGAAATCTTGGTCATTTAAAATTAAATGATACAGAAACAACCTCACTTATCTGTAACTGATATTCATTATTTACAATTTTTAAAATTTTACCTCCTCATGTTTCAGAAATATATTAATTTATCTTCTAATACAAACGGTTTTGTAAAACTAATGATTGATCGAAGAGGTTTTTATGTGGACTTGTAGAATGTGTAAGAGTGAAGGAGATTGGTTGGAATAAAAGTCCGTGGTGTGTGTGGTTTACATATTTATTGTCAAAGCTTTCGCTCTGGGAGCCTGAGTTCCATCAGTGATCTACAATATAAGAATTTGAAAATTATGAGAATATAATAAATTGAATAAAATTGCTGTAGTCAAAATTACTGTACACTTTATTTGGTAAGACTTTTTGTACTATTTTATTAAATTTATTATATTCTTATAATTTTCAATTTTATCATTTTCGAATTCTTATATTGTAGATCACTGATAAAGCTCAGGCTCCCTGAGCGAAAGCTTTGACAATAAATATGTAAACCACACACACCACGGACTTTTATTCCAACCAATCTCCTTCACTCTGATGATTGATTATTGTATTGTTATCGAAAATACATAATCTGTGCAAATTTCACCTTTTTAGGTAATCGGGAAGTGGGTCAGTTATTGATAACAAGATTTGTCCCTGACAAGCAGCGAAGCTGATTAAAAACGTGTAAAAACTTAAAACCTTAAAACGTTTTAAGACGAATCTTATTTAAAGATAAGCCTGGTTTAAAGACAAGCCGGCCATAGCATAAAAACATGGACTTTTGTGACACGTATTATTATTTGTTTGTTACGTTTCGTTACCTTCCATTGAAACCGAAATTTCAATGGAATTATCCGTTTTGGGTATTTTTAAGACGATTTGTTACTACGTTTTTATTAGCTTGCTTTCTTGTTTGTTTGTTTGTCCGGTACAAATCTGGCAATCGATTTCTAACTAACTTCCCGAATAGCTAGACACTTGAAACTTTTAGCATAGCTCAAAACACGATGACAATGCATTATTTTAGTACTTTTAGCCATCTTTCAGCAGGATTTAATTGGTTTTCAGCAAATTTTGCTGTACGGAAAGTTAATTCGGAAAAAATCCGCAAGTTATTTTATTTGTTTTGCCATATCCCATATTTACGTAATCTTCATTTTGACGGGTCTCAAATTTGTGATAGATAAACATTGAATGACAGCAAAACAGGAAATATCGATTACATTATTTATCGATTATATTATTTATATTATTTCAAATATGTCGATGGCACGCTTTAGATTTGGTGAGATCCGTTGTACAAAGATTTGTCCTTTTTTGGGTTTATGATCAGCTCTCTAGATGGTTGTCATTTATGTGAAGTAAATAAATTCAGAACTATTTTTTTTTTCACTAACATTATATATTATATTATCAACATTAAATTATATTATCAACAGTACATACGATTCAACAGAAAATATAAAAACGTAGTATATAAAAAGTTCTTTTTATCATGAAATTATGTAGTTTTTAGCTGGATGTTTGTCTGTCTATGTCACGCATAACTCCCACATTTTTAAGCTATAGAGAGTTGAGACTTAGTACAAAAATCATCCCTTACATTTAGTTGTCCTGCCCGCAAAATCATAAATTTGTGACGTCAAACCCATTTTGCTGAGTCAACGAAAATTTAAAAAGATCATAGAAAATAACAAATTTTGCTTAAATTTGCACCAATATTACCTCTTTTTAAAACAAGCATTTCCACTGAATTTCGTTTTGATTTATGACCACCATTTTGAAAATATCTACTTTTGGACTTAATTAATTAGCTTAATTACGCTAACTATTTCACCGATTGAGCTGAAATTCGCACCAGTTATACCTCCATATTTCAACTTCCAATATCTGCCGCCATTTTGGAATTATTTGGTAAGGAAAAGTTCCGAGATCCCCCGTGTCCGATTTCTTTTTAAATAAAAATATAGTGTGTATTATTTGAGAGATTTTACTGACTGTGAAATATTCTTGCTTACCTTAATGGAAGCATATTTAGGGATTTTTTAAATCTTGGCGTTGACTCGAAGGAGTTCACGATCACGAGGCTAGAGATAATTCTTGTTATGGGCGCAAAGCTTTCTTATTTATATATCCTTCGAGCCACTGATGATTTATAAATAATACTAATATTCTTAGAGGTGCGCGTAAATAATACGTCTTTACATAGTTAATTGCCCAAGTAAAAACTTCCAATATTTTGCTTCTTTTGTTACTACTTACTGCTTATCTTTTTTATTAATTCGCTTTTGGTAATAGGGAAGAAAAAATAGTTATGTATATTATATATATATATATATATATATATATATATATATATATATATATATATATATATATATATATATATATATATATAATATACATAACTATTTTTTTAACTATTTTATTTGCTTCCGAGCTTACCGAAGGTAACGGAAGCATTGTGTTCACTTTTGAGAACGAAAAACTTTTATGCCTCCGATTTTAAAAATTCCAAGACAGACATCAGGGAAAATTTTTGGTCTCGTGTCTGTCTGTCTGTCGGTCTGTGTGTCCGCGAATAATGAAACGTGCGACGATAACTTGAGTAAATGTCGACCGATTTTAATGAAATTTGGCAGACATGTTCATTTTACCAACGCCCAGGACAAGTTCGTTGGACGACGTTATCCGTCCAACCGTTCACGAGCAACGCTCGCGTAAACGTGAACTTCAAATATAAAATTGGAATTTTAGGTCGGGAAAAAATCTAACTTCATCTATTCAGTGAGACAAACATTTTTTTCAAATACATTTTTTTTAGTAAAACCAACAGCGACACCGCTATGAAGTGTTAAAGATCGCTAAAACTATTAATAGTTTTTACACAATAAACAATATAACAATAAAGTAATATAACAATAATTTTAATGTTAATAATAACAATAAAGTACATGATAGGATGCGAGGAAGCTATGTGCCACACTAATTGGCAGTCTATTTTCATATATATATATATATATATATATATATATATATATATATATATATATATATATATATATATATATATATATATTTCATATTATTTTAGTTTTATGAAAATAAATCTGCTTTTACTACCAAAGGGAAATTTACTACACTCATTCAGTTTTCACACTTGTGCCTTTGACATGTGAAAATGCACTGATGTCTATAAAGTGACACAAATCAGCTGGCCTATTTAGATCTCAAAAATACAACTCAACTATTCACTTCAAAAAAAGAACGTGTCACATTCTAGCGAACAAGTAAGGCATGGGGATGATCACATTTAGCGTTTATACCTGGCTCTTTGGAACCTATCCAAGTTAATTTACTACTAAAAGTCACACATTATTTTTTTTAAAAAATCTGTAACTTCCTCGGTTGTGGGTTTGCCTTTGTGTGTAATGATTCTTTAATTTGATTTATTAGTTTTCTTATGTGACTTTATGGCTTAAATCTGGGTTTCGATTCTACATATAAAAAAACACAAAACATTTTCGAAATTGTTTCCCTTGTTGCGTTTGTCAATTTACTCTACTTTTTGGTTAGTGTTTTTCGGATTCAATATTAAATTTCCTGTCCTTACAAGTACGGCCAACAATACGGTAACAAACGGGTATATAGGGTATAGAGTATTTTATATGATATTATTATACATATTTTATTAAAACTGGGAGAATTTGTTCAAGTAAAGATACACTGCATGCTGCATGCATTCTGGAATTTGGCCTGACGCACTGCCGTGCGATCACATTCTATGAGATTTGGTTATTACAGAATGGCACACCTTAAGCCTGTGCCCCCCCCCCCCCTTAACTTTTTTCTCAACGGGTTGAGATAACCACTAGTACGGGAGTGAATGAATACACATTTCCCTTTACTAGGTACAGATCCCCTTAGTTCCATTAATTTATTTCAAACCGTTGAGATATTATAACGATGTAAGTGTTATTGTTTTTTACTATTTTCGGAAGGGTTTTTTAGCTATATTTGCCCCCCTATATGGGGAAAAAGTATTGGAGATAGAAAAAAAGTTTGAAGTAAAATGTTCTTATATTTCACCGTATCAAAAAAATATACACTCCAATTTAGGTGGCCTGGGGGCAAAAAGTTGGTGGTTGCCCCTAGTGCGCGATAGCATGTTAACAAACTTCCCTTTACATGTGACTGATACCCCAACTTTCATTAATTTATCTCAACCCGTTCAAAAGTTAAGAGAGGGGGGGGGGAGACTTTTGGATTACCCTGTATAATAATAAGAATTGATGGGATGGTTTTGGAGACATGTACTTAAGAATGATACATTCTATAGATAACCATGTATTTTAAACCTTCCGTCCGTAAGGCGTCCGAGGGACCTGTTAGTTTGTATATTATGTGCATGTAATTAAAAATTTCTAAGTAGAGCGTACACACTACTTGTAAGCAACAAGAAAGGTAAACAAATAACTTGAATTCCGAATTAATTTATTATTTTGTTTTAGAATGTAATATCTGGTAAATTTATTTAATTTCTATTCTTCGGTTTGTCTATTGTAATACATTTTGAACTGACTAAAAGCCGATTTAAATGGGGTTATATTTAACGTGGAGTGGGAAGTTGTTTAATAACATTTAGTAAATTGTAATTTTCTGGCTTAGAAATTTGGATACTGTCCAAGGTTGTAATTAATATTCACAAGTGGCATCCACTTGACCTGTGTTACATATCATAGATAATTACATACCAAACATTTTGAACATATTTTAATGGTTTAGTTAATATATATTTAAATTTCGGTTTTATTGTAAATTTCATTTATTAATACTGTCAGTTACATTCCTTCAGGAAAATAACTCAAAATAATATCGCTGTTGAGGTTGCATGGGCCAGTTTACGAACTTAGATTGAACATGGTTACGAAATAAAAATAACGTTATTTCTTAACCAAAAGACCCCTTTAAGGGTGTTAAGTGTATATACGTAAACTTAAATTACGGTTTTTTTTTTTGTTATAAATATCGAAGAATCGAATAAAACAACTTTTTACAATAAACAGCTTGGTTTTCCGGTGAAATTCGCGTCACGAAGGGGAAGAAGTCCGACGTTTCGCTTCCACTACTGGAAGCATCTTCAGGGGTGTGGTGCATCGTGATGTTTACTTGAAGCAACAACAAGACATACTGAAGGACGGCGTATTTATAGTTGCTTTCTTGAACGTAGATTATACCGAGATTCCCCGGGGGTGCTTTGAGTCCGGTTTATCCTTTGTCGGGATGATGCAATCGGGCAGGTGTCGCCTTTGTCGGTGTTCCTTTGTGGAGGGGGTGATGTTTGAAATCGAGAAGTGACCGCGGCGCCGCTTCTTGCTTTCTCCTTGGCACAGGTGCTGACCAGGGGCTTCCAGGTCCGGGAAAGAGTGAATCCATCCTCTCTGTCGAAGTTTTCTCGATCTCGATAGCCTCCCGTACTACCCTGTTGTGATACCTGTTGACCGAAGCAAGTACACAGTTGTCCTCAAATTTTATGAGATGGCCGCTGATCTGTGATCGTTGTTCTTCACTACTCTTATGTGTTCTTGTAGGCGGGTAGAGATCAATCTTCCGGTTTGTCCGATGTAGTTTTTGCCGCAACTGCAAGGGATTTGGTTTGGTAGACACCGCAAGTTTTGAGATGAAGTTGATCTTTCGGCGATTTCAGGAGGTAAAAAAATGTACGAATAATTCCTAAAATTTCGAAATAATTCATGCTAATACCATATTGTGGGGTGATGAAAATTCCGGGGGCGCATCCCTAAGTTTTAAAAATTGACAATTTTGTGCGCGAAAATGTGAAGTGCGCCCAAAATTTAATTTTATTAAAATTTTGAGTGGGGTACCAAATGAAAGCTGCTGAAGAGTTGAATACAAATATATATATATTTTTAATTTAGCATTCTTTATTTGTTTTATAAGTCAAAATATACCCAAAAAGAAGCTCCCCAACCACTATAAAATATAACGGCTGGTCCTAAAATTTCGAAATAATTCATGGTTATACCTTATGGGGAGACGTTGAAAATTTCCTGAAAAAATGTAATTTATCGCATCGTTATTACCGATAAAAACATTGTGACCCCTGGGGGATCGAACCAGGGACCCTTGATTGAAGAAAAAATTACATAACGGGTATGCTTAATCATCTACGAAACCTTAAAAAGTACTTGGACGCAAGTACTTCCCTGTGATTTCACGTTATTGTAAAAATTATATAATTGCCACTTTGATTCAGTATTTTACTACGTTTTTATTAGCTTGCTTTCTTGTTTGTTTGTTTGTCCAGTACAAATCTTGCAATCGATTTTTAACCAACTTCCCGAGGAGCTAAACATTTGAAACTTAGAATAGCTCAGAACACGATGACAATGCATTATTTTAATACTTTTAGCCATCTTTCAGGAGAATTTAATTAGTTTTCTGCAAATTTTGCTGTATTGAAAGTTAGTTCGGAAAAAATCCGCGTTATTTTATTTGTTTTGACATATCCCATAGTTTACAATCTTCATTTTGACGGGTTTAAAATTTGTGATTATTTATTAAGAGGTAAACATTGAATGACAGCGAAAAGTAAACAAAGAAATAAAATAATTGACGTGTGACACCCAGGTTTGTTTACACTTGTGTCCTAGGTATAGGTTTAATTTTTCTGCATCTGCACTTCTTTACTTGTACAAATTTTTCTTCTCTTACTGTCCCTACACACTACACAGGGGCATATCAATTGCACGGTTTAGATTCGGTGTTGGTGAGATCCGTTGTACAAAGATTTGTCCTTTTATAGGTTTAAGATCAGCTCTCTAGATGGTTGTCATTATTATGTGAAGTAAATAAATTCGGAACTATGTATTGTTTTTCACTAACATTATATATATAATGACAATTATATTATCAACATTACATATGATTCAACAGAAAATTTAAAAACGTAGTATATAAAAAGTTCTTTTTATCTTGTAATTATTACGTATTTAAGACGCAATTGCTTAATTTAGAACTAGCGTAAAGTTCATTGTTTATAGCAAGCAATGTTAATTTGTATCAGAATTATCTCTTATTATTATTAAATCTCGCTTGGTACTTATAAGTTTTAAAATAGTTTGGGTTTTTATAATTGTTTATTTATTTTTAGATAAGGTACTAAAAGTTTCATCTCTAAATTTGACTTAGGTCAGAAACCTAGACCTTGGACGTGCAAAAAACACTTCTAACTTTGCCTCTATTTTTAGAGAGATTAAAAATCTTCCGCCCATCTCATTCTTAACAAATAAATAAATTTGATGTGCTTTAAGATAGAAAATTAACTGTTTTCTTTTTCATGCAGATTGTTTGCTTTCTATATTGAACGAGCGTATAGTGAGTTTTTAATTTTAGAGACTTGGGATTTAAAACGTTTGTGTGATTGCCTAACGACAAATGGCGTAACAATTGACCGATTTGTACAAAATTCGGCTCACAGATGCATCTCAGCATTTGTGGAATAATATTTTCCAGATGGTGGGCAATATGGCGGACAACGAAACATAAAAGTTTTTTCCAGCATCATATGTTATACAATATAGTTTCGAAGGTCTTGCAATTTAGGAAAAGAAAATATTACTATTATGACCGAAAAAATGAGGGTTGAAAAAATGTTTATGCTTACATAGCATGTTACTTATCATTTTAAAGGTTTAAGAAAAATGTTTCCTAGCAGCCATAATCCTGGCATGAAAACAAGAATGGCATATGTAAGAGCAAAATACAAATTTTTCTACGCGAGTTCTTTATGAGCCGCATCACTAGTAAGCTTTTTCAGAGAATAAGGATTTTCAATATGGTGGACGACTAAAAACCAAGGTTTTAGTCAGCATGATAGAATATAAAATAGAATTCGTAGAATATAAAACTGTTATCATATTTCTTTGTTTTTTGTCGCCATTATGAAAACAAATATTACCGAAATAAAGGTTTTGAAAAAAAGTGTTAGCTTATATTATGGCATGTTGCATATCGTTTTTAAATTTCATGATGTGTAGAGAGAGAAAGTATATATATTATGACATTATTTTCAACATGGCTGCCACAAATGACCGAAAATGTTATGTGTCTTATTGTATTGTATATAAAATTAAAGGTCTTTTTCAATAGGTTAATGATTATTATTTACCCCGTACATCCTACAAACGTGAGTTCGGAATACAACGTATCACTAGTTTATCTAAAAGTAGACCTGAGTGTCCCTTCTATTACCTGAGTGAGGCTCTATTTTCAGAGCTCTGATAAAAAATGACGAAATACAACTGTATCAATGCTCTAATGGTAACCGGTGCCAAGTAGTTTTACCCACAACGAAAAAGTCTGGCGAAAATCTATGATTTCTTCTTCTTTTTCAATCCATATTATTTCTAAATGTAGTCAACCTTTAATTTACCTCAATTCAATATAATTATTTCAATAAGTTTCTATTATTAGATAGTATCATCCTTATCTTTTGAGTTGATTTGCTCTCAAAATATGATTACCTTCTTTACAATTTATCCAAGTTTATAATATCGATGGCCAACCAGCACATAATCGTAAATTAAATTATTTAGAAGAAATAACTAAATAGTTTCATGATTGCAACAATTAGAACACTGATACTGGTGCATTGATTACTTTGGGGATGCTTTTGCTTATAAGTCGGGTGTTATTTTCGTATATTTAAAGTGGTAGCGAAGAAGGGGGCGCCAAAAATTAACAATTCATTTTTTGACATTTTTATTCTTATATCATACATGAGTGTATCAAATGAAAGCTGCTGAATAGTAGGTTACAAATATATATAATGTTTTTTTAAATCTTGCATTCCTTATTGGTTAAATGAGTTAAAATATGCCCAAGTTGCCTGCAGGCAGTCATAGTGTGCACTTCGGCTCCGTAAATTCCTTTGATTTAAAGTAGTTTAAAACCGGTTACGGACTTGTAAGTTTGCAGAGTGGTTTACCACTATTTTATCTAAGTGTTGTTAAAATTTCAGACGTTTTAACCTAAAGGAAGTGCAGATTAGAGAGATTTAATATAGGGAAGAAATCTGAATATTTTACTATCGTTTAAAGCGAGCTCTCGGCGGGTTTTTTTTTTTTTTTTTTTCTCAGAAACCATATCATATACATAAAGAAGAAAGGGAAGACAGATATAAGAGGGGAGGCCAATCAGAAGCAACGGTCGCATACTGTGAAGGTAGCAAAACAAAAACAAAAGAAAAAAAAAAACTTCTTGTAAACAAAACCAGTATCTAATACTTCTATTTATTTAAGGAGGAACTGATATCACTACAAATTGTTTACAAGATAGCCAGATTCATAAGCTATTAAGATATCAACAAATAGACATTTGAAAGAACAAAACATATATTTTAATTTTAACATTCAATTTAATTTAATTAATATAAAATATTAATTTAATATATATTTTATATTTAATATTAAATATATATTTAATAGTAAAATATATATTAATTACCTACTTTTCACGCACCGAATAAAATTAAATTCATAGTAACAAAATGGATAAAGCAAGTATGGAAGCCCTGCTGTTGAAATTTGAGGAGAATTTATCTCAGAAAATAAGAGCCTGCAACGACGAATTAAAAGCAGAATTAGTTGAAATTAAAAGAAATCAGATAGATCAAAACACTCCACTGCAATCCCATGAAAAACGAATTGATTATCTAGAGAGAGAGGCTACTAGGAAAAATTTAATTTTCCACGGTATTGCCGAGAGGAAACCTGAAACGTATGCCGATTTAGAGAGAGAAGTTGTGCATACAATAAAACAAATTCTGGGAATAAATATCCAGGAATATGAAATAGATTATGTGAGAAGGTTGGGTAAATTCGATAAACCTCATCGGCCAGTGAAATTAGAATTGACGACTCAAAAACGCAAAATGGAAATACTGAAAAACAAATCTTTTTTAAAAGGTACGAATATTTTCTTAGACGAAGATTATCCGAGAAGCGTAAGGGAAAAAAGAAAACAGCTATTGATCGAACTAAAAGAAGCCAGATCGCAGGGAAAGTACGCCATAGTTAAATATGACAAGTTGGTAATAAAAGAAAATAAATCTAGTGCAGAAGAAGGAAATACCAGACAGAAAAGAGCACTGGAACAAACGCCAGATAAAGCTCGAAGAAACAAGGAAGCTGTAGAAAGTAAGCCGAAAAGAAAGAACAGTGTAGGGAAGTCGGACCATAAACAGATAACTAATTATTTCGAACAAGAAAAGGCTACCAAATCTTCGTCAAGTAAGTTAGAAAACCCTGAATTACCTATTACAAGGAACATTGAGCAAAACAGAGAAATATCGTAGCAATTATCAGAGTCCAATGCCGTTAAAAAAGTTAAAGAAAAACGCCTAAGTAAGTCATGTGCCAGTAGTATCACCCTTCACACTTATAATTGTCGAACTCTAAGGGACGACAGCAAATTAGTTGAACTGTTAGAAGAATTGTCTCATATTGAATGGGACGTGGTAGGGTTGAGTGAAATAAGAAGAGACAGCGAACAACTATTGGACTTAGGCGAGGACATAGAACTTTATTTTAACGGAAATGGCCCTTTCGGTGGCACGGGTTTTCTAATAAATAAGAGGAGCAGAAAAAATATTCGGGAGTATAAAGCATATTCGCATAGAATATGTAAAGTTATAATCAAGTTAAAGAAAAACCAAGGCAGACTTCAGATAATTCAAGTTTACGCTCCAACTTCTGACGCGGATGAAAATGAAATTGAAGACTTCTACAGCCAGCTCCAAATTGCTTTGTTTGAGGACCGCTGCAAGTTTACGCTTGTGATTGGAGACTTTAACGCAAAAATAGGAAAAGATGAAGATTACGAAGCTATGGGACAGTACGGATATGGAACTAGGAACGACAGAGGAACCAGACTGCTGCAGTTCGCCGATAGTAATAAATTATACATTATGAATTCCTTATTTTGTAAACACGAAAGCAAAAAGTGGACCTGGCGTAGCCCCGATCGCGTAACAAAAAACGAGATTGATTTTATAATATGTAATAGGAAGGACTTAATATCGGATGTGGAGGTGGATGAAAGAATCGACATCGGGAGTGACCACAGAGCCGTAAAAGCCGTACTGAATATTAAAGAGCGATACAAGAAATGGTACGGAGGTCAATCAAATAACAAGAATAGACTAGGAAGCGTAAAAGTACAAGAATACGAGGAAATTTTCAAGAGACATTTCCACGATAAAGATTTGAGAGAAGAAAGGGATGTAGATAAATATGAAGAGGGAATAAGGACCGCTATTTTGGAAACTTCAAGTATTATAATAAAAGAACAAAGTAACGAGAAAATATGCAGAAAGAAACTACCTGAGGAGATTAGGAAAATGATGATAAAAAGGAAGAAATTAAAAAATAGGGAAGATAGAAAAATAGAGTATGCCGAATTGTCTAAATTGATTAGAAAAAAAATAAAGATTTGGAGTAATAGTAGGAAAGTAAAGGAATTAGAAGAAATAATTGAAAGTGGTGAAAGTATCAAGAAGTATTGGAGAAGCCAGGCCGTAGGGAAAAAGAATATTGTAGGTATAAAAGATAGCCAAGGGAACTTAGTAAGAGAAAAAGGCGAGATTGCAGATATCATAGCCAGGTATTATAGCGAGCTGTACAAAGAGCACAGTATAGAAAATGAACCATGCGTAAGCCAGAAGAGTAAGGAATGTGTCCCAGACGTATTACTAGATGAAGTGATGTGGGCTGTGAAGAAACAGGGAAAAGGGAGAGCTGGAGGAAAGGACGGGATAATTGGAGAAGAGCTACAAGCGGGTGGAACTTTCCTTGTGGAGCAAATGCAGAACCTGTTTAACCTATGCTTATGCAGCGATAAAATCCCTAATAAGTGGTTTCTAGCTCAGTTAGTACTGTTGCATAAAAAATGAGATATTCTGAACTTGGACAACTACCGACCGTTAAGTCTTTTGCCAGCCATGTATAAGGTATTTATGTCTTTAATAAATAGAAGAATAAGTCAAAGGATAGATGAAAACATCGATGTGACTCAGACCGGCTTCAGAAGGAACATGTCAACAGCGGACCACATTTTTGTCTTAAAACACCTGATTAGAAGTGCCCGGGAATACAATTTTCCTTTAGTGCTCAGTTTTGTGGATTTCAGGAAAGCCTTTGATTCCGTTTATCGAAATAAAATTATCGAGGCATTGTATAGCAGTGGTTTAGAAGAAAAGTATATCAAGCTTTTTAATTTCATTTATAACGGAGCAAAAATGGAAATTTCAGTTGGCAATGAAAAAAGAACTATTGAAGTGCAACGAGGTGTAAGGCAGGGAGACGTGCCCTCTGGAAAGATTTTTATTAAGGTACTAGAAGATGCACTGAAGAAGCTGAACTGGGACGGATTCGGCATAAAGATAAACGGAGAGTGGCTTAACATTTTGAAGTTCGTAGACGACATAGTAGTAATATCAAAGAATAAAGACGAGGCAAGAAATATGTTAAAGGACCTATACGCAGTAGCTAAAGATGTAGGATTGGAAATAAATCAGTCAAAAACAAAAATTATGAGTTGGAATATAGAAGAAGACGTAGAGCCATTCATTGAACTAGAGAATATGAAATTTGATATAGTAAAGGAATTTATATACCTAGGGAGCCTGTTGTGTATAGAAAGCAAAGATAAAGATAAAGAAGTAAATAGAAGAGTAACATTGGCATGGAGAGCTTTCAATAAGTTTAGAAATATATTTAGATCTAATATAAGCATAGAATTAAAAAAGAAACTGTGGACGACTTGTATAAGACCTGTAATGACCTACGGATCAGAAACATGGACTTTAAAGGAAGGTGTAGTCAGACAGATGAGAATAGCCCAAAGGCAGATGGAAAGGTGTATGTTACGGATATCAAGGAAAGACAAGAAAACTAATAACTGGATAAGAAATCAAACAAAATTAGAAGATATAGGTAGAGTAATATTTGAGAGAAAGTGGAATTGGGCGGGTCACATTGTCAGGACGAAAGATGATCGGTGGACAAGCAAAATAATTAACTGGTACCCGAGAGATTGCGTGAGGAAAAGAGGAAGGCCTTGTGTTCAGTGGGACGAGGAGATGAGGAAATCATGTGGAGGTGCTACCTGGAGGAGGGTAGCTGAGGATAGGATGGAATGGTCTAGAATGAGGCAAGTATACTCTGAGGTATGGCTCTACAAAAACTAAACCAAAATTAAATTTCCATTGAAAAAATAAAAGAGAAATTTAAGATATGTTATACTAATTTTTACATTGAGTTTAGGAACTGAGTATTCTACAAAAAAGGCAACTCAAAATACCTTCATCGGTGCCACGGCATATTGCCGATTTGCAATAAGAAAGATTTATTTTATATTTTAATCCAGTTATATGAATTTATTTTAAAGTTATGTATTATTTGAAAGTTTTGTATTTGTTTTATTTTTGCAATAAATGGCTATTTATTTATTTATTTATTATTCCTTATTGGTTAAATGAGTTAAAATATGCCCAAGTCCCCCCCCCCTACCTCTATATATAACGGCTGGTCCTAAAATTTCGAAATAATTCATGCTAATACCATATTGTGGGGTGATGAAAATTCCGGGAGCGCATCCCTAAGTTTTAAAAATTGACAATTTTGTGCGCGAAAATGTGAAGTGCGCCCAAAATTTAATTTTATTAAAATTTTGAGTGGGGTACCAAATGAAAGCTGCTGAAGAGTTGAATACAAATATATATATATATTTTTAATTTAGCATTCTTTATTTGTTTTATAAGTCAAAATATACCCAAAAAGAAGCTCCCCAACCACTATAAAATATAACGGCTGGTCCTAAAATTTCGAAATAATTCATGGTTATACCTTATGGGGAGACGTTGAAAATTTCCTGAAAAAATGTAAATATCGCGTCGTTATTACCGATAAAAACATTGTGACCCCCTGGGGGATCGAACCAGGAACCCTTGATTGAAGAAAAAATTACATAACGGGTATGCTTAATCATCTAAGAAACCTTAAAAAGTACTTGGACGCAAGTACTTCCCTGTGATTTCACGTTATTGTAAAAATTAAATAATTGCCACTTTGATTCATTATTTTACTACGTTTTTATTTTTATTAGCTTGCTTTCTTGTTTGTTTGTTTGTCCAGTACAAATCTTGCAATCGATTTTTAACCAACTTCCCGAGGAGCTAAACATTTGAAACTATTAGAATAGCTCAGAACACGATGACAATGCATTATTTTAATACTTTTAGCCATCTTTCAGGAGAATTTAATTAGTTTTCTGCAAATTTTGCTGTATTGAAAGTTAATTCGGAAAAAATCTGCAAGTTATTTTATTTGTTTTGACATAGCCCATAGTATTTACAATCTTCATTTTGACTGGTTTAAAATTTTCAAAATTGGCATTACAAAAATTTTGTAGCCATTGCAATAGCTTATCTTTTCGAAAATTCGCTAAAAGACATCATTATAATGTAGTTTCGTTCCTGTGTCTGTTGTCTGTTACTCTGTATGGTTCCAATAACTTTTGAATCAAAAGAGGTACAAACATGGAACTTCGCAGTATTAAAGATCGTTTTGAAGCGGCCACAGGAAAAATATAGAGGATTCAAAATTATCAGCTGTTCAAATCCAAAATGGCGGATAATTAATGTCACGCGAAAAAAATATTTTTCTAAAATTTTTGAGTTAGGTATCAAGTGAAAGGTATTGAAGAGTAGATTACAAAAATATATAACTCTTGTGTAAGTGTTTAATTTTTCATGCCATTTTGTCAAAAAAACATCAACATTTTGTGGGTTTTCCTCCCCCCCCCCCCCCCCCTCTAATACTATATTTCTGCATTTCTTCTGTTACTAAAAGTACAGACAAATATACAAAATGTGCGGTCTGCTGGGCCATGAAAAACTAAGTAGCAATTTGATCTTATTAACTGGGAATCCAAAATGGCGGATAATCCCTGTCGCGGGAAAATATTTTTTTTAAAATTTCGAGGGGGTATCAAATGAAAGGTATTGAAGACTAGATTTCAAAAATATATACCACTTGTGGAAAATGTTGAATTTTTTATGCCATTTCGCCAATAAAACATCAAAATTTTGCGTATTCCCCCCCCCCCCCCCCCCCCCCGTCATAACTATATTAATCCAAAGTGGCAGAAAATTCCTGTCAAGGAAAACAATTTTTTTTAAAAATGTTGAGTGGGGTATCAAATGAAAGGTATTGAAGATTAGATTACAAACATATAAACATTTTTGAAAGCGGTTAATTCTCTATGTAATTTTGTCGAAAAAATGCCCCCCCGTATACTTCATAATTGAATGTTCACAATACCAAAGAAACCCTTTTTACATGAGACTTCACGCACAGCCATATTTTTAAATTTGTCAATGTATGTCACTTGTTTTGGCATGCCTATGCTATGCATACAGTTCCTTATGCAAAACTAACCTACTGTTTATGTATTGAGAAAAACAAAATAGGTTTAAGAATTATAGGGTAAAAGAAAAAACCTCATACCCCTAGTTGCTTGATAAAGAAATATTTTTGGATCTGCCATCCGCCATCTTAATTGAATATGGTGGCCATTTATATGGAAAATACGATATGATGAAAAAATTATTATTAATTAAGCTTTGCTGATTATTTTTGAGTGTTCTTCCCTATAATTGCCCTAAAAGATTACGTTTTTTGGAATATTCTTTTTTTAATTTAAATATATATTTGTGTTTTATGATGACATATGTATTGTAGTAAATTATTCATACAGTTACTGAAAGAAAGAAATTTTTAGAGAAATCCAAATAATTGTACATTAACCCAATATTAGCTATTTTGGAATAACAGTAGCTGCTGGTTTCTCTAGAATACCATTTTGTTAGTTCCTTCGCCTATATATGATTTCCTCGAGCAATTGATTTTAGAGTTTATTTGATATTCAGTAAATATAGTAAATTATGGATTTTCTCTTTAATATGTGTGATTTATATCTATTTATGTATCACTTCTTTTTGTTATGGATTTTCTATATGTATCCATACATTTTAAGGGGAAATTGTGAGTGCAAGTTGCTTCAATTTTAAATTTCCCCACAGCAATTAAGGTATCTTTATTTATGTATTATTCAAACCTGTTTAAGCTATATATGTTTGTTTGAGAGAATTCATAAACATATTCATAATACCTAAATACACCATTGTCTCTGTTTAGGTGATATGGTATCACAACGAAAGGCCTGTGAAGGAGGCTGCAGATATTCAGCTCCTGTTTCATGGAGACCGTTGTTCCCTTATAATCAAAGAAGCATTCCTAGATGACGCCGGCCAATACCGTGTCGTCGCCATCAATTCCGCTGGAGAGATTTCCAGCTCTTGCAATCTTACTGTTCAAGGTAATAATAATAAAATAAATAGCTTTTGTTGTCAAAAGTATGTTTAAAATTGTAAATATTAAGATTATATTAGAACAGTTGCTCCGGGTTTCTCTAGAATACCATTCTGTTAGTACCTTTGACTATATATTCTCCTTTAGTCCAATAACGAGTCCTGCATATTTCCACTTTAGAATAAGCACTACTTGCTGCTACAGGAATATGCACATAATGTACTCTTGACATTTTCTTTAAACCAGTGTTTTTAGCTCTTCTTCTCCTTATCTTCAATAAGTTGTGTTCCGTTGCTTGTTGAGTTATTGCTGAGTGACCAAGGATTTCTCTGGTCTGATATCTGATTATACAGGACTTATTATTTTAATTTTAAATTCATATTATTTTTAAAATTTACATTTAAGACTCCTGAACTTGTCCCAAGCTAAATTTTTTCTTCTTTTTACCTCATTCCAAGTTTTGTCATAGAATGATATCTGTTCATAATTAATAATTATTGATAATTAATTGCTTCAGTCACTCAGTTCCATTAACTCAGCTATCTGAAGATAATTGTGACAGCAATTATTATTGCTATATGCACTAGAGAATGGACTTGGAGAGAGTGGATGGGAGTTAAAAGAAAGGAAGGATTAAGTTCAAGGGTGTCCTTCCTTCCTAACATTTTTATTTGAATAATTCACTTTTATAATTTAATGACAATTTTTTTTTTTTTTGTTATTTAGCTGTAGATAGATCTACTGAGGGAGCAAGTCGCCAGCCCTTGACTCCACCTCCTGCAGAGTCCTCTGAAAGCCTACCATGTTTCACCAAGTTACTTACGGATATATTTGCAGTTCAAGGAGAAACAGTTACTTTTGAATGTACCGTGGGCGGTAATCCCTTACCTACAGTTGTATGGATCTATAACAATAATGATCTTGACCAATCCGAGAGAGTACATGTTGGTATTTAATTTATATTGATAAGATATATAGTTTTGGTTTGTTTTTAAACATGTCAAAGAATATTCGTAATGCCTTAAGTCTATTTTATATCACTGAAAGTTAATGTGTATTATGATTTTTTTTTATTTTTCTGAAGAGATGTTTCATTTATATAAAAACTAAGTCAAGTATTCTGATTTATCAAATCTTCATAAAAGTATAAATACTCACAAGTAATTGATGTAATGAATTTTAATAATTTTACAGATGACCCAGGATTCTGAAGGTAATTGCCGTTTGAGAATTACTGAAGTTATTGGAGAGGACCGAGGAGTCTACACTGCCAGAGCATCTAATCAGCAAGGAGAAGCCAAATGTTTCTCTCATTTGAATGTGAAATCAGCTGCAAATGTTGAACCTCAAGTACAACCTGCTGTTCAGATAGAAGATAAACATGTTCCACCTACATTTTCTGAACTTTTCACTGATAGAACTGTGCCTGAGGGAGTTTCAACAAAGTTTGAATGTATTGTCACTGGAAAGCCGACACCTAAGGTAGCTTTAATTTAATATAACTTTACTCTGAAGTAAACATTATTCAGTTTTCAAATAATTGATTGAATAGATATATATGTAAAGAAGAAATAACTGTATCGGAAACTGGGTATCAGTTTTGTTTAGTGGTTAGCTTACTCACAACTATTACCTGAAACCAAAATATCTGGGTGATTGTTTGTATCCCAGGGAGGTAAAACATGTTTACATTGATCATCATATCAAGTTAATTATGTGAAGTGGCCAATTTCCTCCCATCACGAATTAAACAAAACAGCTCAAATATGCCCAATTAACCCCCACCTATGTGTTACATTTCTTTTTTGTATCCCAAATCTTCAGCTCAGCCCCATGGAAAGAGAAATAAGAAAGTTACTCTCTAAAAAAATCTCTTTGACTCTTTGTAGCTTTAATTAGTGGAGGCTATAAAAGGCAAGAACCATTATCAGTGACTTTTTTGTTTGTCCAGTTAGACCAATTGTCATAGAACCAACAGCAGTTCTCTTCGGACACCGTCCAATTAGCCTGTCCTATTGACACTTTTTTACGTAATATTGTAGTTATTTTATTTTTTGAGGTGTAAGAGCTCAGAAAATCTATGTACTAATGCTACAATTTTATTATAAAATTCCAGCCTGTTTAAAAAATGTTTGTTATTGAAATTAAAAAAGTGTAGTTTAATTAAATAGAAACAAAAACACCTTGAAACCTCCCATGTAGAATACTTTATGGTAGTTAAAATGTTGCTTTTCTGTATTGTTTATTTTATTTACTTTTTTCAGGTCCGATGGTTATTTAACGACAATCCAGTTTCTGGAAAGGAATTTTTGGTTTCTACAAGTGGTAACAGACAAGTTCTCCATATACCTTCAGCAACAAAACCTCTATCTGGTAAAATATCTTGTGTGGCAGAAAATGAAGCAGGAAAAGTTACTTGTGCTGCTCAATTAGAAGTTTCAGGTAATACTTATTGATAAATTAACAAAATAGATAAAAGTAGGTATGTTGTACATTAGGTAAAACAGATAATCTAGCATAGGCGGCTCTAGAACCATATATTTGGTGGGCTAACACTACCATATATTTGGGGGGTCTATACCCCTCAGGGAAGGGAAATTTTAAAAAATGTAACACCAATAATTGCATTTGTTAAGGTATTTTGGTATCTAAAAATAACTGTTTATTATACCTGCTTTGTTAGAAAAAAACCTATTTCATAATGATAAACCTCCCCAAGAATTTTATTGGAAATATCTTTATTAAGCCAAAGCCAACGTATTAAAACTGTAGGTTAAATACACAAACTTTAGATACAAACAATGAGCAGAATTTTATGGCTTTCAAAGTTAACCCATTCAAAATTAAAAGAAATAAAATTTTTAAAGTTTTGATCAGCAGAGGCTTTTAACTGCAGCAGAGCATTTATTCAGGCCAACAAACTCATCCAAGCTATTAACCAAATAATAAGTGCTGTTCTATTGTGCCAAGTTTTAACGGCTATAACCATAAGGGAAGGTAATCTACCCTACTATATTTTCCACTATAATAAAAAGTATTAATGATAACAAATAAAGTCAAATCTTGATGTGAATAGCGCCCTATCCACTTTTCCGACAGACTTTCTTTTTTCTTAATCGCGAAGGAAAGCACGGCATGATTGATAATCATGTTCATTACCATCCACACAACCACTTTCCTGCACTCTTTCCTGTGAGACGATCCTCTCATTCCATCCTGCAGGCTTGTCGTGTGACTAAAATCCCTTCGTTGCCCATCCACATGAAATAGCATAATCCTGTTTGTTTTTAAATTTTGTGAGGCCAGAAGGAAAGAACGCGTGTGGGTGGTCTCTTTCCTCTCACTTTCCAAGGGAATGTTGTCTCGTCGAGGGAAAGCGTGTCGTGTCATACGACATAAACCTTTGGGATTCGTTGCCTAACTGGGATAATCTTGCAAGATTATAATCCTGCCGTTCTTTCCTCTTGAACCCCATACACTGACACTCTTTCTTGACGGAATCGGCTTTCCTTACGGAAAGAACGACAGTGAATCTCTACAGTTATCTCTATCCCATTCACATTAAACTTATCGGTGGACAAGAATGGAGAGGATGGCTCGACAGGATGATCTTGTAAGATTATAATCCTGCCGTTCTTTCCTCTTGAACCCCATACACTAACACTCTTTCTTGACGGAATCGGCTTTCCTTTCGGAAAGAACAACAGTGGATGGGGCGCTAATCTCATAAGATCCTGGGCATCCAGGGTTTTCATTAGTATTTTCTTGATTTGGACTTATAGAGGTGAGAGGTGGTCCTATTAGTTTGAATATTTTTAAAAAAAATATTAACTTAGTGTTTCAAGTACACAAACACACAAAAATAAGGTTTTTTTTTAATGAATTTAAACAAAAATATTCAATCAAAAATTTAATTTCATTGTTTTGGGATCTAGTGATAAAACTCGTACTAAACATCCTCATACAAGTATGTAGTTACTTGGTCCATAAAAATTATCATGGTTGAATTTAAATTATTATTATACATTATATCAAACTTTACCGTAAAATTAACTCCTCTCTGGCAGTAAATTGAATCAGGCCTCTTGCTGTCTGCGTTTAGAACTATAATAAGTTTCTGAAGCCATATGGCAAATTTCACTGAAATTGTCCCTTAGGTTAGGCTCCAAACCTTTTGCACAGACTACAGATGACAGACTGCCATATTTTAAAAAACACTTTTTCGAAAATCACAGTACATTCTCTTTATTTATTGTATATGAGAAAGTAAAAAGTCTTCATAATTTGGTATTTTTTAGAAAGTTTAACAACCTTCATGCCATCTTTAGATAACATTAGTTCTAAAGTTCAACACGAATCATCAGTTTTTGAGATGAAGAAATCAGTCTTTTCACATTCATCGATGTCCAGTGAATTTTCATCAACTGGCTCTCAACCTCATGTGGAAGTCAAAAGTGTGACATCTCAGTCAGAAATGTCAGCTCATAAAATTGGAGATAAACCTGTTTCTAAAGTAAGTAAATATGATTATATATTATGTACATTATACATAAAGAAATAGGAATAAAGAAAGACGTACTCGAAAATTAAAATAATATTTCTTTTGTAAAGTATGATGATTTTTGGTAGAATTAGGTTAGTGGAAGTGATTTGGGTTATTATTTGGGGTAGTAAAGTCAAGGGGCTGTAAAAGAAGCATAGTTTGTTGTTGCTATTGTGTTGAGTAGGTTTCATGAGTTTCTTTGCCTCCTCTCTTTGTGTTGGATTGGTATTATAGAACATAGCTGTAACTGGGTAAATTCTTCCTCACCAACATTATCTGTTATACAATGGGATAACTTTACATTATTATGGGCTCTAAACTCTTTAAAGATTTTGTTTGTTTAATAGTTGATTTTGCAAGTGTAATTTGTATTTACATAGTATTGATAGCCAATAAAACTTAAATAGTATGTTTGATCAATGTAAGGTCAAATCACTATAGCAAGTGACAACCACTTTAAGTTGTAAAAATTAACTTTCTTACTAAATCTTTTTAAAAAAGAGTTTATGTTTTTATGTTTAATTAATATCACGAGTTCTTTAGAAATCAATGATTTATGTATTATAAATTTTTCCTGTAATTTACAGGTGGAATCGCATCAAACGTCTGAGTATTCAAATGTGGATGGTGTGGAATCAAAGCATGAAAGTCAAATGGTTTCCAAATCTGGTGAGACTGTAAAGACAGAAACTGTTATTAGTCAGCCAGTCAAAATGATCAAACCACAGAGGAAGAGTATGCCACCTCGCTTCATGACACCACTTACCGGCTGCATTGTTGACCAGGGAGCTGATGTCACCTTGGAAGCCATTCTCGACGGTATGGTTCAATTTAACTTTTTTTACCTTTCTCATAAAATTAGTTCCACCAAAGACACAGATTAGCATTTTGTTTCTTTTCTAATGAGGTCATTAGTGATTTAATATTCCCACATTTATTTCGCCCATCCTGGGCTTCGTCAGGTATGAGTTCGATCTTTTATTCTGTTAACCAAAGGGATAATATAAAATTTGTGTCTCAAAATGTAAACTAAGAAGTGTTGACGATTTTGATGTAATACCAAAAGATTTAGATCCCGGCTCATGTAAATGGTGCTTGAAAATTACTCAAAGTTGAGTTTAAATATAGCAAGAATGATTTAGGAGAGTTTGTTTATGCTACATCCCAAAAGCCACAGTCAAAAACATTATTGAATTATGTATTTTTTTAACTTATAAATTTTAAATTATATTTATTCAATTTGACTTGCTACTTGATAAGTGTCCAATTAGTTGCTTTTTTAACTACGTGTTTTATCATGAAATAAATATAAATTAAAGATATTGTTATATGTATTAAAAATTATGAAACAAAATTTGTTTTGATAATTATGATTGGGAAAGGGTTCAATTTAGTTTTGCAAAAGGTTGAATTTTAAGTGTAAAATCTGCAACCAACCACTAATATCTCTGTGTAGGTATCTCAATTGTTTGCTTATACCCATGTGTTGCAGGAAAACACACATTCACTTGTGTTGTTCCAAGTGTTGAATATAATAATTATGCTTTGCGCAATCATTGTAAATAATCAAATCAAATCTATTTTTCATCAAATCTATGTTGTTATTCTGTGCTATAAAATAAATGCACTACTACTCCAGTTACTTTAAAATGAAAGTGGTCTTTGTTGTTTCTTGGTATAAAGCATGAGTCATATTATCAAATTATAATAAATTCTTTCAAAAGATTTTAGAGCCTTGAATATATAAAAATAAAACAAACACATGATGCATAGATGTATAAATATATTTTACTTTTGAGATGTGAATCTTGTCAATTAGAGTACAGATTAATCAGACTGCCGGCCTAGTTGCTTTCAAAATAAGTTTTTGATCAGATTCCAACACTCAGAAAATAATGCAGTCCATGATTATTTAATAAAAATAAATTATTTTAAAGATTGAAATGTGTTCAACTAATGAATTTTCAGAATTTTTTCCCTTCCCAACCAACAGAAGTTAAAAGCTACCAGCGTTATAGGTAAAAAACGTATATAATTAAAAATATAACTCAAATAAAATAAAAATAATACAACATAATACCTTTAAAATTTTAAATAATCCAATAAAGTTTGAAAATTAAAATAGTGTTATAAAGAAAGGTTTAAATTAAAACTTGACATGGACTAGAGTCCACAATACCATTTCAAAATTAATGTTGTATATAAATTTGTTAAGTGTTAAAATAATATTTAGAAGAACCTCTGCAAAACAGTTAATTTAAAAATTAAATTTAATTATGGAAAAAAATATTAGTACAGTAGGACCTCGATAATTCGGACCTCTAAAATCCAGAGCCTCGAAAATCCAGACTACCTACTGAAAAATGTAATAATTAGAAATTCTATAAAAAAAATTCCGATAGGTGAAAGTGGGACATCTCTTGCAAAAAAGTATGGTGTGGGGACATCTATAACGAAAACGAGATAGCATACTGCTATACGTGACAAAACTAAATTCTGAGAGGGGTCAAAAAACCGGAAAACATTACGAACGGCAAATGATACGGCTTTAGAAGATGCGATGCACATATGGTTTACCCAAAGAAGAAGCTTAGGGGCCCCTTTATCAGGTCCTCTCGTCTGCGAAAAAGTTATTTTACAGCATATTCGAAAATTTGGACAAATCGGTAATTCGGACAGTGTCAGGTCCCAATTAGTCCGAATTATCGAGTTTTCACTGTACATTTTTAATAATTTAATTATTAAAGCAATAGTAAACATAAAAAATAATATAAAAATTTCTGATCTTACAATTTATTTGAAGACACTTTAATCAATATAATCAAATTAACATATTATGTATACTACTATACTACTATAGATATATGTCAACAGCTGCTGATGTCATGCTTGTATAAACCATTTGACTTTTAAGTAAGTGTTGTTGTTAACAGTCTTAAAATTATTTTACAGAAAATTATGCATGTGTAATTTTGGTATTTTTTTGGGTCCCTGGTAGTTTGTTGATATCATTTATGCTCTGGAAACAGGAGCTCCTAAATTGGATTAAAAAAATATATATTCATTATTAATATTTAGCATTGTTTTCATTATTGGCAACAAATGATGTATTTACAATAAATCTTCATGTGATTATTTTTATAAAACAATTGACTTTGTCGTTCATTTTAGGCTATCCAACTCCTAGTGTTTCTTGGTCAAAGAATGGAGGTCCTTTATCAGATGGTGCTGACACCACATGGAAACTGAATAGAGCCACTTTGAAGTTGACTAATGTTTCTACAAAGGATGCAGCTAGGTACTCCATAACTGCTTCTAATGAGGCTGGTACTGCCCAATCTACAGCTGATGTTGTTGTCAAAAGTAATTTGAATTATATTGATTTACTTAATTTATTTATTTTTTTTTTTTATCAAATTCTTTATTGGCATAAGTAACAAAAAAATATTTGTGTTTACCGGAGCCATAATGTTATTTTGAGAGAGGTTATTTTGTGCCTTTTTTTAATTTTGATATTTTGTAAGGGATTGGAGCTTTTTAATCAAATTTGGGGAAGGGTAATATGGACAATTTTGGAGTATATATTTATATAATTTTTTTATTTTATTTTTCTAAACGGAAGTTTTTGATTGGATTTTTGTTAGGGTTGTTTGCAGGTATTTAAACGGGTATCATAGGCAGTCTGTGGACTGACTTAGGAGTGGGCCAACCTGGCATTTGCCTAGTAAATTGAGGGAAACCACAGAAAACCTCAATTAGGTTGGGTGGACCCGAGTCCTTCCAAAATTCTTCCTATGTTTTCCCTAAGTAATTTTTATTTATTTTTTTAATTTTATTTCGTTTGTGGGTTTCTGTTGTTGAGTGGACTCCAGATTTTTTCAATTTTAGGCTAAGGGGAGTAATTTATTTCTTTTACGAATTTTAGTGTGAGTTTAATATTTTTTAAATTTGAGAATAGGATGGTCTTGATTTTTTCATTTTTGTCTTGAATTTCTTGTATTTTAAGATCTTGGTATAATTTATTTCTTTCTGATTTATATTTCGGACATTCCAATAGGATGTGATCTACATTTTCTTCTTTTTCGGGACAAGCGTAACATATTGGTGAATCACTTAGTCCTATTATATAGTTGTACTGAATGCATCGTGCATGGTTACTTCTTAATCTATTAATTTTGATTATATCTGTACGTGGTAGTTTTGTTTTCCAAAACCATGGTTTAAGTGGCATTTTTTTGACTATTACTTTGAAATGTTTTGCTTTTTCTGGTTCTTCTTGTAGTTTTGTATTAAATTTTTCAAACATATTCTTTTTGGATAGTGTTATGAGGTCTCTTGATGGTATTTTTTTTTCAGATTGTTGTGTAGGGGTTTTGGCAAGTTTGTCTGCTTCCTCGTTTCCTTCTATGCCTTGATGTGATTTGACCCATATAAAGTCTATTTCTTTATTGTTTCTTCTTATTTCTGCTATATTGTTTAAAATATTCATGAAGATGTGATCCAAGTGTGTAGTGTATGAAATGTTGTCAAGTTTTTTAAGAACGCCCTGGTTGTCACATGCTATCGTGTATTTGTTATAGTTATTTTGTAATGTGTTAATGTATTCTAGTGCTTGTAAAATTGCTAAGCTTTCTAATGTATATATACTAGTATGTTGAGGGCATGAGTAGCCGATGCCTCGTTTTAATTGGGGGTCATAATAAGAATATCCTGTTAAATTTTGTTGTTTTGATCCGTCTGTAAATATAGTGTAAGTTTTGTGTGGATGTAATTTATTTAGTTGATCTTCGAATGTAATGTTATTGTAAGGATAAGTAAGTTTGGGTATATATATATTTGATTTTTGATAAAGGGTTTCATAATTAATTTGATGAATTGGTAATAATTTGTGTTGATATATACTTTGATTTAAGTAAGGTAATAGATTATTGTAGCTATTATTTAGTAAGGGTGTAGGTTTATGTCGCCAGTATCTGTGTACTCTGTTTATTTTGTTTGATAGTTCTGATATAGATTTATATATGGTAGAGTATTGAGTGAATAATTTTAATAGTAGTTTTTCAGTTAGATGTTGTCGTCGAAGGTTAAGTGGCTGTTCGCAGCATTCAGTTAATATAATGATTATTGGTGTTGATTTTAAATATCCCATAGATAATCGTAAGGCCCTGTATTGAATGCGGTCGAGTTTTATAAGTAAGTATTGTTTTGCGTTACCGTAGAAAGGTGATGCAAAGTCTAAGCATGATCTTATTGTTGCCCTATAAAATGTAATCATGGTTTTTGGATCACTTCCCCATGATTTGTTGCAGGTCATTTTCATTATGTTTAGGTATTTTTCACATTTTAAGGTAATATTCTTGATGTGTTCTTTCCATGTTAGTTTTTGATCGAGGAAGAGACCAAGAAATCTGATTACTGTTTTTCGTTTTATTTGTATATTTCCAAAACTGATATAATTTTCTAGGTAGGGATTATTTCTTCTTGTAAAAATGCAACATTCTGATTTTTCATGGGATAGTTCTAGTCCATTAATTCTAGTCCAGTTTTGTATTGCTTGTAATGCTTGACTAAGATCATTTATCATGCCATCAATTTTTTTATTGATTGAGTATATTATTACATCATCGGCAAACTGGAGTATTTTTACAGGATGGGGTATTGTCATTTCAAGGTCTGAAGTGTGAATTATGTATAATAGGGGGCTTAAAATAGCCCCCTGTGGGATACCTTTTCTAGTTATCCTACTTCCTACTATTTCTCCGTTGACTCGAAAAAGTAGTGTTCTATTAGTTATTAATTTTATAATAAAATTTGCAGTTTGTTGTGGTATGTTCATTTGTATTAATTTATGATGTAATATATTAAGGTCAACATTGTCATAAGCTTGTGTAATGTCTAGAAGTAGTGTTAATACTGACTTTTTTTGTGTGAATGCGCTGTGTATGTCTGTTACAAGCTGACTTTGGCTTTCTAAAACTGATTTATTTTTTCTAAATCCTTTTTGCGATTTTGCAAGTTTTTCATTCGACTCTATCCACCATTCCAATCTATTTTTAATTAATCTTTCAAAAGTTTTTAACATACATGATGATAATGAAATTGGACGATAATTTGAGGCTAATTCGGCTGTTTTTCCTGGTTTTTTAATGGGGATTATTATAAATGTTTGCCATGATTGAGGAATTTTTTGTGTTTGCCAAATGTTATTGAATATTTCTAAAAGTGTGTTTTTTGAAATTGGGGGTAAGTGGTATATCATGTCATAGTGAATATTATCGTGTCCAGGGGAAGTATTGCTGTGTTTAATAGCCGTTTTAAATTCGGATAATGTAAAAGGTTTGGTTAGTACATGAGTGTTGTTATTATTTAAAGATTTTGGAATTATATTTGTTACTGATGGGGGGGCTAATTTATCCATAAATTCCTCTATCCAGGTTCCTGGATTTGTTTGTATTTCATTAGATGGATTTTTATTTAATTTTTTAAATGATTTCCAAACATTGGATGGTGTATTTTTTGAAAAGTTTAGGTTTTCACAATATTGTTTCCAACTATTTCTTTTTTTAAGTTTAATTAATCGTCTAAATTTTGTGTGTTTACGTTTGAAATTAATAAAATTTGTTAAATTTGGATGGGCGTTAAAATTTTGATAAGCGTTGTATCTTTCATATTTTGATTGTTCGCAGGTTGTATCCCACCAATGAATAAGGTTGGGATAAGGAGTTGAAATAATTTTTCTTTTTTTTATTTCCGGAATTGAATCTTTAGATGCTGTGTTTATATCATCTATAAAGTCATTGTATGTTAATAGTGTATGGTTTATTAGTCTGTTTTGTGTTAGTATTTCCATATTATCCTCATATTTTGTCCAATCTGCTTTATCAACATTCCAAAGTCTTGTTGGGTATCGATATATTTTTTCTATGTGGGAGGAATTTGTTTCTAATATTATCGGATAGTGGTTCGAACTATGTGGATCTTTTAAAATGTTCCATTCAAAGTCAGTTGCAATGTTATTAGAAGCTATTGCAAGGTCTATTACAGATTGTGATTTTTGGTTTATTTTAGGAATAAGTGTTGGTTTATTTTTATTCAAGATTATTGCATTATTTTGATCAATTGCTTTTAATAAATTTTGACCTTTGAAGTCAGTATTACTACTACCCCAGACTTCATGATGGCTATTAAAATCTCCTATTAGAAGGTATGTTGGTTTAATGGCTTTTATTAGATCATGCCATTTGTTAGAGAGAATTTGAGTCATTGGAGGGTTATATATTGATATAATATTTAATTTTGTGTTCTTATATTTTATTTGAATGCCAATATGATCCGTTCCGATCGGGGGAAGGTTGTTAATTACTGTGTAGTGTATGTTGGACTTTATCATTATTGCGACTCCCCCTCCTCTTCTATCATCTTGCCTGTCTAATCTTATTATATTATAACCTTTAAATGTAATATTTGTTTCATGTTTAAACCAAGTTTCAGAGAGACAGGCTATATCAATTTTAGATGAATATAAGAGGTGTTCGAGTTCATCTTTTTTATTATTTATTGATCTTATATTCCATTGCAATATTTTAAATGTTCGTAAGTTAAACTCACGAGCACTCAGTACACTATAGTCTGGTTTTGGAATGTCACGAAGTCGATCCATATTATGGGAAATTTATTTTTGAAAGTATATTTTTTATGACTGTATCGTCGACTTGAATATTTTTTTCCGCGTTTAGTTCTTTTATTATTATTTTAGTTATTTCTGTGATGAGGTTGATGAGATTTTTATCTAGATCATGATGTAATGTTTCATTATTGTTTGGGGTTTGTTGTGTCGGTTTATAAGGGTTAGACTGTATCAGTCCCCCGGGTGTTTGTTTTGGAGTGATTAGTTTTTGAAAATAGAATTCTTTATTTGGTTGTGCATGATTTAATCGCTGTCGCTTTGGTGCTACCGAAGGGGTTGATATTACAGTTTGATTTTGAAATTTGCGGGATTCAGTTTTATGAGATGTAGTTATAGGTTGAGATATCGTTTGTTGTACCGTTGTTGAATAGGTGTTTGTATTACTTATTTTTGATTTTGCTTCACCGTAAGATATATTATTTTTGACCATGATTTCTTTTATTGATTGTTGGGATTTAAATTCAGGACATTCGTTTATGTTAGTTGTTTTATGTCCTTGCTTACAATAAAGACATATTGGGTTTTCTTTAATTGGACAAGATTTGATTATATTGTTTTGATCAAGACCGTGTGTGTTAGGGTTTAACCCGCATGTTTCACAGCGGGCTGATCCTTTACAATTATTTTCGTTATGTCCGTATCGTAAGCACTTTCTACATTGATAAATGTTTCGATAGGACATCGTACAAAGTGTAAGTAAGCATAAGTTGGTAAAATTTGGCCTCGGATTGTAATTATAACGGATTGAGTGGGTAGATATTTTGGTTCGTTGTTTTCAATTATTTTACGTGTTATTCGTTTAACATGTGTTAATTTAATGTTTGGCATATTGTGAAATTCCATATTTTTTAAAATTTCATTTTCTGTTATGGAATGTTCGATTCCACGTACAATACCTTTTTTAAATAAAATTGACCTAGGTATATAAATTTTATATTCTTTGTTTAGTTCTGAGTGATTTAATAATTTATTTGCATTATTGTGTGAGTTGAAAGTTATTTTTAATTGATCGATTCCTATTTTTGTGATTTTGTTTATGTCCTTCGAAATAAATCCAAGTTTACCTTGTAATAATTTACCCATTGTCATTGGGTGTAAGCGTGACAAGCCTTTTTTTCCTTGCATAATATGTTTACTTTCAATGATGACATGGTATGGCCCGATGTCTGTGTTTTTGAATAAGTAGCATTCTTCAGATGGTAGTGGCATTGGTTGTAATTTTTCATTTATCATTTGCACTTGAAGCGTTTCTGTTCCGCCACTGTTTTCTTGCATTTTTTAATCTTAGTCTTTTTTCTTTTTTAGTTTCTTTAAGAAAGTTTGAGTTCTTTGTTGTAGAAATGAGGTTTTCTTGACTTTTTAAAGCTGAATTTCTTCTCTTTTGGTTCTTTTATTTAAGAATTTTTTGACTTAATTTATTTGAATTATTAGTTGAATAAACATTTTTGTTTATTAATTCAATGTGCTTAGTATAATATTAGGTGTGTATGATGCTTACACTTATGTTATATATGATATATTACACTTAATATTTGATATTGCTGAGAAAGGTAGTACTGCTTAGTTAATTAAATAAAAGTTGTTGGACTAACTTAGAGTAAATAAAACTCTATTTGCTGCCCTGTAGGTATGAATAGCACCCTTATGTGTTTTTATCACGTTAATAGTAGAAGTTGGATTTTTCAATCAACGCAAAATTATGATATTATAGGATGGAGCTATTGACCATCTTACACATCTCACCCATTGTGGAAAAAGGGTGTAACTCAAAAACTGCTATTTTTATGTGTTGTCAAAATATTTTTAATCAGTTTAAATCAAACTGTCCAATAAAAGAAGTGATATTTTTTATTAGTATTTTCAATGAAGCACATGTGTGGCCTAAACCAGTACCTAGTGTAGTTACTCCCATCTTATTATTGCCTATTATTGCTTATTATACAGCTTTTATTATTACTATGCTAATCTATATTATCATTATTATTTAGATGTGAATTTGTTAATTCAGTTGACTAATTATATTATTAATTTGTTTAGAGAGTAGCTTCCCTCCAGTGATGGGAAGAAGATTGCAAGCTAACACTGTTGTGTTAGGAGAAAGAATTTCAATGGAAATAGAAGTAACTGGAACTCCAACGCCTACCATTTCCTGGAGCAAAGATGGTGTACCTGTAACACAGGCTACTCCTGAATTCAGACTTATTTCACAAGGCAACTGCCACAAATTGGCCATCGATAAAGGTTAGCTTTTTTAATTTTGTAGTTGGACCAGCTAATACTAGACACCTAAAACTCGAGCTGTTGTTAGACCTGATTCATATTTTAACTGCCCTAGTCTAACCTTGTCTACATATTAATATTGTGGAATTATCTTCTAAATTCTTTTCAATGCATCGTGTTTTTTTTTTTTTAGCTGAACATAAACACTCTGGGAAATACAGTGTATCTGCTACAAACGCAGCTGGTGAAGCAGTGAGCTCAGCAGATCTCCTTGTAGTTGAACCAACTCAACCTATCAGTGTTACTACTTCTGAACGTGTTATTCAAACATCTCAGGTAAATATGAATTTAATGAATTATTTTAATAATTTATGAATTAAATACTATTTTATTAAAGGGAGGCTAATATGCGTGTATTATAATCTACACTAATTGCTGTCCATTTGTTTTTTTTTTATTAATAAATTTATTTTTACAGTGCATTACAGGTTTATTATTGGTTAATTTTACAATATTAATTATAAGAAAGAGAATTTTTTTGTCCCCAATGGCTGACTCTTCTTCTATTTTATTTTTGTAGCATTTGAATGTAATAATTTAAGTTTAAAGGGTGCTGAAGATTTTAGGTTTAAAACAGGGGAGCTATTTAACTTTAAAGTTAAAAGAATGAACATTTTTGTGTAGATATGGTGGGTCCATTAGTTAGTTGTTAATCTGTTGATGTTTGAATTAGGCAAAATTTACAAAACAAAAAGCTCTCACTATCTAATATATATTAGACATTTTTAAGAGGTACAATTTAATATTTTTTCAAATTTTAATATTTAAAATAAAAATGTGTCCTTTTTTAAAAGAATTATTTTCCCTTGCTCTCAAATCAAATAATTATTGCAGATAGTGTAAAATTGTTTAGGAATTTGTATAGGAGCTGTATAATGCACATAAAAAGTTGTATACATGTTTCATGAAACTACTCATTCAATTAATGTTTCAATTAGTTTTTTTTTTTTAAATTCTGCATTTTATTTACTATAAAATAAATGTTTGTATATGTTTATTTTGTGAATTATATTTTTATGATAGCTTTGAATTATGTCAGATAAACACTTCTGCTTAATTATTTTATTTTGATTATCATCTATTAGCTTGGTGCCAATAATATTTTCCAAGAACTTGTATAATTGGGTTGACAGTGTAAAGAGGTTGTAGCATTTCATTTTATACAAATAATTACATTAATTACTGACTCACAAAAATATAAATTTATAAGAACAAAATAAAATTAAAAAATATTTTAAGAAATAATAATGCATCATAACACAGTTAAAAGCTAGAAACAAATCACTTGTTCTCAATTTAAGAAAATTCAGAAAAATATTAAATAAAAAAATATCTGTATTTACTGTTTTTCACAGTTTTGTGTGACATTTCAAATCATGTTAAACTGATTTTTCTATTTGTTGCAATAGGAAAATATTTTATTATACACCTAATCCTTTTATTTTATACATTTAAAAAAAATATATATATTACTGTCCTATTTATGCATTCGTAAGTAAAATTACTTAAGATTATCAATAAATGATATATGAATATAATTATTAAATAGTAAGCATTTTTATATTTACTGCTTCTATTCTGCAGAATTACCTTAAATAAAAATCAAATTAAATTATTATTAATAAACTTGTGATACATTTATTACAAATTAAAAATAAAACAAAAATACATTTTTCTCATTATTGTATCATTAATGCTTTTTATTGCTTCAAACTTACATGCAGATTATTTAAATATTGAAAATTATTATTTTAAAAATTTACTAATAAAGCTTGAAGAAAGGACAAACTAATTTGTAAATATTTTTGAAAGTTTTTAGCATTTAATTTTTTACAATCAGTTTAATTTGAATTAGAGATAGTCACCTTCTCAAAACTAAAAAAAAAAAAAATAATAGAATACTTATAAATTTAAAATATAATTTTAATAATTAACTGTTAAATTATAAAATAATTTGTTACAAAAAATAGTACAATATGCAATATCTTGTTAAAAATATTAATTAAATTTATTAATGACCTACAATGATATTAAATGTAATATACCAGGAGTGTTCTTTATTATTTATAACAACTATTATTCCAATGTTTCAAAAGTAGGAGTGGATCAATGATTAATAATATATAAATAAACTAGTTTATTGAGTACAGTAGAATCCCGATATATCATATCTTTAAGGGGTCGAAGGAAAAGTATGATGTATCAAGAAGTTCACTAAATCGGGATTTTGAAATACTGATGGAAAAAAAAATGCATCTAATAATTAAGACTTGAATTTATTTTACTCATAAAAAATACACTGTGTATGAACATAAAAAAAATTAAATACTTGGTTTAAAAAAATTATAAATAGTTTTTTAATTAAACCATTTGTTCGGGTGTTATCTATAGCATTTTCAAGCGTGTTAATCGAGGCAAACACAATTGATGCTATTGTCGATGGTAGGATATTAAAACGACGCGAGACTTCAATTTGTTTATCACCACTCGCCACTGCTGAATTTTTTTATTTTTTTTATTTTCACGGAGAGAAAAGTTCTTTGTGGGGCCATAGTGAAGATGAACTGTTAATATTTATCCGAGTAGAACAGAAGGAAGAAAACAAATCAAATCTTGAAAAAGGGTCCCCTCCTTTCATATGTTTAACCGGGATTATTCTCAAAATTATACGAGTTATTCCTTCATCTAGGCTGTCCATGAATTACATTTGAACACAATCACACTTTCCCCCCTGAGTCTTTGTGTAATGCCGATCAAACGTCAGAGTTCTAATTTTTTTCCCGAAAAATGTTCCCATAGGTCTAATACCAATAGGTTCCTTTGCAATTCGGAATTAATAAAAACCATTTAATTAACGCTTCCTCTAATTGTAGTGAAGTCTGAACTGTTTTTAATATTTTTTTCTGAGTACAGTAAAGCAACAGATAGTGGAGAAGCAAAATCTAGGAAATGGTCCCCCCTCCATTCATATGTTTTATCGGGATATAATATTATTACTCAGAATTATACGAGTTATAAGACTTTTTGTTCACCTCAAAATTATTGAGGTGAACAAAGAAGTTATACTGAGGGGACCAAAATGCATTGGTTTTAATCGAATTATCGAGATTTTTCAAGGGACTGTCAATAATATACGATTTATCGGGATATATGATATAACGGGATATGAAATACCGGGACTCTACTGTATTAGAATACAATATTTACATACACTTAGACCCCATAATTTTACTCAAATCAGCTTCTGCTGTGGAAGCCTCTATGGGCTTTGAGTTTCCAAACCATATTTTTAAACAAATCATTTTACATTTAAGTTACAACAGACCAAAAAATAAACTTTTAACAAACTATTATTTTGTAATAGAATAAGATCAATAACTAGTTTCCTCCAGAAAAATCAATAAATATCTTAATAATGCATTAATATATATAATATGTCACAGCATTAACAAACAATCCATAAAATTACTTTAGCACAACAAAGAACCATACACATACAATACAGTTAAAATCAAACAGATTTTCTTATTCCAACAAGAAATATGCGCACAGTAATTTAGTTTGTATCACATTAAATCCATTCCTCTTCACTTACTTTTCCCATCCTTCTCCTTTCACTTTTTTCCACAGCCATCCAGTTTTAAGTAATAGAATATAATTAGATATTATAATTATTTTAGTTTTACAAATACAGCCTTTTTTGCTTAATCACAAACTTATGTACTCTATATTCTAAAGTTAGTGTTGTCCAATGAAACATTTCCTATATATTCATTTCTAAATATATAACCATAGATCTACTAATCTATAAATCACACTTGTTTTCATGTTGTCTCATCACAACATGCGAAAACTAACTAATATAGGTATTATCCTATGTTTCCAAAGTAGGATTAGAACAACATTTAATAATACAATATAAATTGCATTATTTAAAAATAAGAATAAATAAAATTCACTGATAATATATAAATATATAATAAATACTATGTAGTTTGCTCTATCTTTATTATATTTTTGTTATGTTTGTGATTTTATTTGCTAATATAGGAAAGGTCGTTATTTGGTGATTCTCAGATCAAGCCTACTATTACTTCATTTAAAGAGCCAGGAAAAGATGCAGTATCAGTATCTGAAACTTTCAGCAGTGAAAGACATGTTTCAATGAAAGTACATCATGGATCAAGTGGTTTTGAGTCCTTTACAACAATGCCTGAGTCTAAAGTTCCTGAACCTATAACTGAAGAATCACAAATACCCGTTGCGACTGTCACTCAAGAAGAGAAAGTAGAAATGAAAGAATCCAAAGCGAGTGCTTTAGATTTTTTTAAATCAATGATTAAAGAGAGCGAGGAAAAGAAAACAAGTGTAGTTTCGGAAACTATAACTGCACCCAAAGTTTGGACTCCTAGCATTGATATATCATCAAAAGTTGAAGTAGCTGAGAAGCAGACCAAACCCTTGAGTCCTGATTTTTATTTAGAGCCTGGTCCACCTCCTGAAATGGGGTTTATTCCTAAGGTTGACTCTCCCAAACCAAAAGATGACGCTGTAACATTTCGTGTGAAAAAGCTTCAGGATTCTTACAGAGATCTTCAAGAATCAGAAATACCATCTGGCGGAGTTAAGATGTATCCAATACCCTTGAAGAAAGAAGCACCTACTGTTGAATATGTAGATCGTGTGATTTTCCCTGAACGCAAGAAATCCATTCAAATGGACTACTCTCACAAGAAGGAAATTGTTGAGGAATCAATTATTCCCCAAAAAGTAGATTTGCCTGGAATGAGTGAGTCTTCTATTTCTGCTTCAAAATTTGAACCTAAACCCAATGTATATGCACATGTGTCTGCCCCTGAACCTGTACTCAGACCTGCTGCTGACATCCCTGTGAGGCCTCTTTCTCCTAGACCTTCAGCTGAGGGAATTGGCATGGATAAACTTTGGTCTGCCATGCAGAAAGATCAAACACATCAAAAATTTGAGTCCTTTTCCAAGGAAGAAAAGAGTTATTCGTCATCTCAGTCCTTTGATTCCCAACAGACATGGAGTCCTATACCTCAAACTTTATCTAGACCTAATATGCCAACTTCAGCTTCTCCTTCTAAAGAAGCCTTGAGTATGGAGAAAAAATGGGGGCACAAGCACGCCGAAAGTAAACTGAAGACGGTTTGGCCTCCTCCAATTAATTTCTTTGACCTTCCATCTGAAGAAGTTATGGAATCTTCTTCATCAAAGACAGAAACAAAATCATCTTCCACTTTTGAATCCAGCTCAAAATCTACTGTTGAATACTCTAGCCAACCCCCTCCAAGTTTTACACCCATTTCTGAACCAAAATTTGAAATTAAATCACCAAAACCTCCTGAACCAACAATTTATTATGTAGCTGAAGCCCGGGCAACTCATAGAGCCACTACTCCAGTAACAGAAATTACTAGAACATCTCAGACATTTTCTTCTTCTTCTACTTCAGAACACATGAGGACAGAATCTACTCACACTCAGGATAGAAACATTCTTCCTTCTGAAGCTAAGAAGATTTGGCCTAAGGGTCCACCCATAACTTTTGAAACAAGGGGCTTCTCAAAATTAGAGTCTAAATATGGTGCCAAAAGATCAAATTCAATGCAAGAATTACAAATGAATGACATCTTTATTGAACCAGGTCCACCCCCAGAAATCGGTTATGCAAGTCCTACACCGAAAGAAAGGAGGCAATCATATGTTGAATTAATTGAACAGGACTTAGAAAAGGACTTGGAGAGAGAGCCTTCCAGGCATCTTGCAGGAGCTGTAAGGATTATTCCTCTTCCTCATAAGAAAGAGCACTCTGTTGAACGGGAAATAATTTCTGCTTCAATACAGCATAAGAAATACCAGAGGACTAACTCTCTGGACGAATTTAAAAGGTTCCCAGAGCTTGAACCTTTTCCCTTTAAAATTGATACAGCAGCACCCCAACAAGAGCGTAAATTTGGTACTGTACCCAGACCTTCAAAATTTGTTAGGAAACCCTATTCTGAAAGTGACTATGAGAGTGACTTTGAATCAAGGATAAGAGCTAGATGGACTCCTTGGGACAGTGATCTTGAAGAGCCTACTTTCAGGAGTGTGAAACCACCAGAAGCAGGGCCTAGGAGACCTCACTCAACTGAACCTGAGCCTATTCCACCATCAAAATTTGACAGGGGACCTCTTACAGTTAGATCAGTGTCATCTTGTGCAACAGATAAGCAGTTCAGACGAGTTGAGTCTGAAACAAAGTCAAAGCCCATCAGATTTGAGATCCCTAAGCAACAAGTAAATGGTGTTTCTCAAAAACCTGCATCACCTCCAAAAAAAGCTGACTCTCCCAAAATGAAAAAGAAGATCCCTTTTCATGAGAGCGGCTACATGGCTGATACTGATGAACCTGGAAGATTCACCAAAGAAACCAAAACAACCCTTCAGCAAAGCTCTCAGTGGCGATCTGAAACTTCTAAAATTGAAAAGAAAGTCCATTCTTCTAAATTTGAGAAGGTTGGCTACTACTCTACCAATGTGTCAAGGCTTTTTGACTAAAGTATACAATGCTTTATATTAATTTAATGCTTATTAACCCGAAGCACTAATTTTACTCGCAAAAAATCTATTGAGTGTGGCTTTTTTTTATTTTTTAAAGAAATACATAAATTAATATTTTTGTTTCAGCAGACCTGAATAAGTTACCATTCTGGGAGAAACAGGTTTTTGTACTTTATGATAACCCTTTACTTGGTCAAGCATCCTAAAATTGTAATGGCAATTTTATTTACTATTTGCATGATGCAAAATTATGGCAGTTCCTATTCCCTAGTAATTTTAAAAGTTTGGTTAAAAAAGTTTAGCATTCAAATAAATTTAGTTTTCAAATAAATTTAGTTTTCAGCGTCCTATTAGTTTGAATTGAATGGGTTTTAAAAAAAAGAAAGAGCATCTTGGGTTATCATTAAGAAGATAAAACCTTTATTTATTTTTAAAATTACTAAAACTATTTTTTAATTATCATGCCAAACTAAGGTTACTGTCAAAATTGAATATCTTCATTTGACCAAAAAAAAAAAAAAAAAAAAAAAAAAAATTAGAAAAGTTACTGCTTCTTTTTATTTTAATTGTTCACTACTATTCAAAATATTTATATACACTTATATATATATATATTTTATTTTTAAAATATATCAACTTAAAAACTATTTATTGTTGTGTAATTTTTTACTGCTCCTGGATCTTTTATTATTATTTTTAACATTAACTATGTTTGATTGCTTTCACTGTTAGAATTTCTGTGTGTAAATAACAGTAGTGGTAGTGAATGTAGTTTTCTGTGTTGACTTTTTATTATATTATTCTAGTAATTTTTTTAATACCACTCATATTTTATGAAGTTAAAGATAGAATAACATTTTTCTAGTACTACAATTACACTATTAGTGGTCATTTTAATTTCCTATTTGTTTATAATACATCTTTGTGTTTTTAAAATATTAGCAGTTAAAGTTTTGTTCTAATAAACATTTAATTACGTAGCATATATATATTATATATATACTGTATTGCTTCGACTATAAGACGCACTTCTTTCCCTGAAGAAAATCTGGATGCGTTTTATATTTGAGGTGCATCCTTATAATGGATGTATTCAAGTTTAACATATCTAACAACCTTTTTTCTACGAATTTCTCTTTCAAGAGTACCGCTGAGGTCTTGTTTTTACTTTTTATTTCAAATTTTCAGAATTTTGCCGACATATCATTGTCGGGCCCTGCTATTTCATAATTTTTCAGGAATTTTATCGTGTTTCATTTCTGATGAGATTTTGGGTGAAAAGGGTATTTATTTCTTGTTAGCTTCAATATTTTATTTTCAAATGCTTTTTCTCTGCCAGCATGGCGTCTGTCTTACATCTAATTAAAGATTCAATATTTCAACAATATCCATGGTAAACTGCCTACATTTGAGGTCTGAACAAGTTCTTAAAAAAAGGGAATGGAAGATTTTCCCTTTGAAAAAAGGGTGCATGTTATATTCGATGTATTAATGTTTTTTCCAATTTTTTAGTTTGGGATGCATCTTATATTCGATACATTACGGTAACTAAAATTAAAAATGAGAATGAGCCTCAAACAAAAAAATTACTTAGTAAATAATTATAGTAATGTTTATTATGCCAAAAAAATATACATAAGTCACACATTCTCAATATTAATATTTTTCTTTTGTAAAAACCTTGCAGCTTATATTTCTGTGGCATAAGGCTCTGTTGTCATACTTATAAACAATAAACGAGAACCAAATTTTCTTGGTTTGGCTTTTAGGAAGCTCAAACTTATGCCCAACTTTTGAGAAATGTGGGAATTTCAAGTGGAAATTTGTAACACTTCAATAATAATCAACAAGTTTTATGATAGTAGTTTTATTTCAAAACTATTATCATTTCAAATAACATTTTAAAGTTATTAGTATTAATAAAACACTTAATGTAGTTTCATTTTCCTGTTATTTATTTTATTATATGGATTGTATTAGAAAAATGAGTGTATTCTGAACATTCTTAAGAAGCACAAACAACAAACATCCTATTGACGGCAAAGTTGAGGCTTTATTTATCTATGCATTTTATTATTTATTTTTAGCTTTCGTAAAGCAAGTATTTTTTATACTTTGGTTTTTAACTTTATACATGATGCTTATAAAGTCACTAGAATGTTATTTAGCAATTTTATATTAATATATTTTCTAGAGTGCATTATCATTATTATTTAATTATAAAATATGCCTATTAATTGAAGTAATTATTATTATTTTTTTTTTTTTTTTATAATGTTTGATGTTTAATTGTTTATTTTATTTTTTTAAATTTATTTTAGGAAACTGAGATGAAGCAAAGTTTTCCTTATCAACCTGAGCCTGTGAAACAAATGAAAAAACCATGTGCACCACCTGCAAGTCCATCTAAATTTGTAAAAGGAGAATTCAGAGAAAGTGATTACGAGAGTGATTATGAATCTCGGATAAGATCTATGTGGAGACCTAGCTCTGCTGAACCTAAAGATCCAACATTTAGGCCTGTCAAACCTGTTTTGAGAACTGAGCATAGGGAAGAACAGAAAAAAGAAAAACTGCCAACACCTCCAACAGAGTTTGATAAACCACCATCATTTGATTCTTTGAGGCCTAAATTTGAGCCAGTTAAAGGACCTATAAGACCAGAACCAATATTTGGTATTAAACCCGGATCTCCACCTAAAATGGACTTTGCCAGACCACCAGGAGCTGTTGAAACTTCAAGTTCTGTTAGTTTTGCCGAATCTACTGCTAACAGTAGGCGAGTAGTAAGTATGCAGCAGACAACAAGAGTTATCAGTTATGATCAAAGCAAGCAAACTTCTAGCAAGCAATTTGGTCCATCCAAATTTGTCCATAAAGGAGATGCTAAGTGGGCTTCAACTACCGACTCTGAATCTGAAACAACTAGGAAAGATTTATCTGGAGTGGAGAAGAAGGCTGAAGAAATGAGACTTCAGCGTGTAGAAGAAATGAGGAAACGATTTGGGGAAAAAAGTACTCCACAGAATGTAGTTGAATTAAAACCAGAAGAACCTCCAGTATTTGATTATGCTCATCCAAAAATCTCTTCCGCAGCTTCCAGTAAGAACATATTTATATTTTAAACCTTTCATTTGTCAATTTATAATTCACAACTAAGCAACTTTCCATTTAAAGTATGTAATGATGTGTGATTATTTTAAATTTACATTATTTTTACTGATAATGAAATTTTTAATTATCTTACCTAAATTTTTTATAATTTCAGACATTGCCAACAAACATATTTCTGAAATGTCAAGCTCTTTCAAATCAAAGACACAAGAATTTGCGTCAAACATTATGAAGGATATGAAAAAGCAAGAAGCTGCTAAAGAAATCAAAGTGGTTCCCCAAGATGCACCTCAAGTATATCGTGAAGAAAAACGTCTCAGTGAAAAAGGTATGATCTTTTAGTACAATAATTATTTAATTTAATACTAAGCATTCAGATAGATATTAAGATAATAATTTTACGTTATATTGACAATAATAGCTATTATTTAATTGTAATAATAAATTTATACTGCAGGCTATTTGGTTATGAGATGTTTCTTAAATTCAAGTTATTTTATTTTATCCAATTAGTTACAATGGAATGCTCATTTTGAATCTTGTAGAACTTTTACATCCGCCCAATGTTCAGTTAAATTCTCTGGGTCAATTAAATTTTTGTGTACTATTTCTTGACAATGTGTATGTAATGATTTAAGTTTGCTTCAAAGTAAATGCTTTATTCTCCTCAGGTTCAAAACATATTGATCCAGATAGTGGTTTGATTTACTTCAAATACGATTTCGGTTATGAGTTTGGAGTGGTAACGCCAGGCCCAGGAAGTCGTGTGAAAGGAATAACTCAAGAGGGTAATAAGGAAGGTTCTATTGAAGTGCCTGTAATCCATGAAACAACATCATCAGCTGGAAATCTTACTGTACCTGGTACAAAGTTCTCGAATAAACTAGGATGGACTTCTGAGAGTGAAACAGATGACTATAGCAAGCCTAAAATAACACTTGCGGGAACTCAGAGTCCTCACTCTATTCCTTCTCCCTGCAATTCACCCTATACCCCATACACACAGGATTCTTCCTCAGGTATCTTGATAAATATTATAAATTTGAAAAAAAAAAAAAAAAAAATTGTTTAAGAGCAGAAGTTTTTAATATTTGTTACAAAGTTAGTTATTACGAAGTTTGCAATATGAGGGTCTACATTTAGACTTGGTTTTTACAAACAAGTAAGTTTTTTTCGAAAAATATATCAAAAAAGGATACAATCAAATAAGTTGCATCTAGTTCTCTTTCATCAGTGCTAGACCTGTGAGATCTGTTATATGACATATGGCGTTCTGTTGCTATATTATATTTTTAAGCCGCTAAGTTAAATTTTTGTAACTCAATTTAGTAATGGAGATTATTTTGTTGACAGTTGCAAGCGGTAGATGGACTGATGTTTCACCAAGGAATCTGGCTTCTTCTCCTGTTGTAGTAAATAGCATGCATCACAGTGAAATACCCAAGAAGCCTCCTGCATTCATTACTGTAAGTGCCAATAACAACTTTTATGTAACAACTCTAACTTAGGTTTAAACTTTTTATTTATTTACAAATACCTTTTATCTTTAGTTCTCTGTATCTATTTTTGTCAGCAGATGCAGCATCTGTGGAAAATTGAAATTTAGTGAAACAGGGGCAGCTTATCTTTAGGGTTCCATAACCTCATTCAGCAGTTATAGGATAATTTATTAATTAAAAAACATTTTTGCCTTGTTTTTTAATTTTTCAAATTAGCTTTTAATATTATTCAACACAAATAAGCCTTCTACTCCATTATTTAGAACAAATGATCACCTTAGATCAGAACTAGGGAAAGTCCAAAATTGTCAATTTTTAGATTTTATCACAATTATTGTATGCAGTGTGCATTAGAGAGTTGTGAGCTGGGGTGCCCACAGGGGGGGATTGATGTTGCAAGCTGCGCCATCAAAATTTTTGGGGGGAATTCAATTTTAGATTATTTTTTTGAGATTGAGCAGGGAGGGGGAGATTTTTGAAATATTCCAAATGATTCAGGCAGTTTGGGATGGGCATCCCTAGGGTGCATTGGACTCAGGCTTGTCACTTCTTTGAAAAGGCAGAAAAAAATATATTTGTATGTTATGTATGAATATTGACAAAAAAAATGTAATAAATTTAAAAATTTTATTGGGCCAATAAACACAAAATATGTAACTCTAAACTACTTCAGCTAAAAACTAATATGCTACTATATGTAACTACCTCTTTACTGCTAAATATAACTCTGCTGATTGTGACAAATCAAATTGCTAATACGTGCTTCTTTATTTTATTTTGACTATTTGTCATGGAGAGCTGTCATTTAGAAAATAACAAATATTAGCACCAGACTATACCAACTTCAGCAATTCTTAAGAGTTCCGATTTTCAACGGAGCTAAGGTTACAATCTTTCCCGAGTGCCATCGCATCTTGGTCGACCTTAAGTTCAACCCCATATTTATTACCACATGCCCAGTCCAGGATGGCGTTATAAATTATGAGTTTATCATTGTGAATTATAAATAACTATTAACATTATTGTTTATCCCTTGAAGAAGGAAATACATTTCTCTGAAACGTAGGTGAATCCACAATTTGGATTTTTGCTATTGACTGATCCTCATTCTACTCAATTTTTATAATCATCATAATATATTTTGGTTATTTTATGCTATAAATTTTAATTATTTTACAGTTTGTCCTGAACGAGAGTTAGTGCATTGACCGGGAAATCGAGTGACACACAGATTAGCCAACCTCTCTGAGGGAAAAAAATAAAGCCACTAGGTCTGTGGGTAGGGGTGGGGCAGCTAACATATTTGCAGGCAAAAGAAGGTTATTTTACTACTTCTTACAAATCGTGATCTTTTTAACTAATGTTGTCCATAGCCTTCTTATACGGTTATCCAGAGGGCCTATCCCCTCCTTTAGAGACATTTATCTTTACCTAGTTGGCCCGACCTATTGTCCGGGAAAGTCTCGAGCTCTCATTGGCTCCCTACCCCATTTGCTAGTTTTTCCCGTGCTGTCAACGCACTAACTCTTGTTTGGGACAGACTGTAGAAAAAAGATGTCTAATATATAAGTGTGAATTATTGATTTCTTAAATTTATATATTTTTGCAGCCTTTGAGAGACATTGCAGTTGTCAGTGGACAGGGAGCTAGATTTGAATGTATTGTCCAAGCAGAACCAACACCAAGTGTATTATGGACAAGGGATGGACGAGTTATTGTACCCAGCTTAACTCATGAACTTCTATTAAGGAATGGTGTCTGCAGGCTCACAATACTCAATGCCTTCTCTGGTAAACTAAATTTCCTTTGATAAATTTATGAATAAGCTATTTATTGTCATAATAAATATAGTGCAACTCAAATTATCTGGACATTAAGTATTTAATTATTAGTTTACCTAGCTTGATTTTTAATTATTATGTACAAAAGTATATTAAATTTTAGGTTTCTTTTTATTTCATTATGTCTTTTTTTACTATCTTCTCCTCCAAATTTAATTTTAAAAAAATAGCAACTGTCTACAAAGATTAATGTTAGTTTGAAAATAATAGGAAAAATATAATTATCTGGATTTTTAAACTTAAAAATTGGTACTAATAAATTCAGATAATTATAGTTGAAAAGTTTGATTACCTACTTCATAAATCTTTTCAATAAGGCCATTCTAAATCATGTATAGCATTCATCCTAACCTTAAATTCTTTAGTAGTTCACTTTTGTTAAACATATTTTAGTCCTGAATCTCTCAAGTGCAACATACTATTGCTCTCAGCCTGAAATATCCTTGAATCTACCAAAGATTTCCTTTTAACTTATATTTGGTATATTTTGTTATAGCTGATCAAGGAACATATAAGTGTACAGCTACTAACGAGCTTGGCACAACAGAAACATCAGCATCTCTAAAAGTATCAGGTGAGGCAAGAACTTATCTGGACTAATGTTTGGGCTTAGGAAAAACTTTTGTTTTATAATTTCTCATTCTGGTTTAAAGTGTAAAGGTGTATTTTCTTTTGTACTTTCATTCTGGTGTCTTTTAATTGTTCATACTTGGTTTTATTTTCATATAATGGGAACAACGGTAACATTTCTATTTCCAAGACAATGTCTGTAATGAAGTCTTGTCATTGTTTTAATTATTTATAAAAAAAAAAATGAATTAGGTTTTATTTGTGAAGAGAAAAATAAGAACTGAATATTAAGTATAAAAAAGCCTGTAGTACTAAACAATTATTTCTCACATTTGACTTAATTTTATTATATTGTTTATGAAGCATGCCCTGCAGTCATCCTTTTCTTTATATGTACTTTGGTTGAAAAGTTAAAGAAAATAATTTTGATTTTACTTTCTTAATACATCTGAATTTTCTGCATTCAGATGCACTTATCTAGTGCACTATGATTCTCTTATATGCTTTCATTTTTTTTTTTTTTTTTTTTTTCTTATTGAATCTTTTCTATTATTTTATAATAGAAAGTATTGCATCCAAAAAGGAAAAAAGAAATCTAAAAAAATTTTTTTTAGATTTACAATTTTTTTTTTTTACAAGTTTTATGGCCTCTTGAAATATGTGTCTCTGATAGATGAATGTGGTATGTTAACTAAGGTGGGATGATTTTACCAAAGTAGTTTGTAATTCATGTATTTTTATTGTTTTGATAGTTTTTAAAATATGAAATAATTGAGGGTCCTGCCAAATAAAATACTTGGATCTCGAGAAAATCCCCCCATCATACAAGCTTTATTTTTTGTCTTGGAAATTGATTTGAATAACAACTTTAAATCATTTAAAAAAAACAAAAACAGGATTAATTTTTATGAAAAAATAAAAAATATATTTAAAAAAATAAAATAAATGTATGGTATAATAATAATCTTATTGTTATTAATTAGTTTATTTTAATTTTAATTGTTATTAACGACATTTTTATGTTTTTGATTTAAAAAAAAATTAAATTTTATATAAAAAAAAAATGTTCTAATTTAAAATTATATTTAATTACTACTCTATGACAAAGAACAATAATTTTATTCTGTATTCAGTTATTTGTTTTTAATAAAATGAAATTCTAGTCATCTAACACAAGTTGTAATTGGTGGTGGTTTCTTTTTTTCCTTTCCTTTACTGCTTTTTTCTTCTGTACATTTGATGCTGTATAGATTTTATTTTATTTTTGTTATACCTGGTGTTACTTAAGAGTTATGTGTATATTAGTTTGATATTTAAGTGTATTGTGTTTTTAAATTAGATGTTGGAATTATAAAAATTTATTTTATGAAATGCATTACCATATTATAATAAGCATTAAACAGCTGCCAAAAAAAACAAAAAAAAAAACAGTGCAATCTCAGTAATCCAAACTTATGATTTTTTTTTTATTATTAGGAAATCAAACTACAGTAGAACACAGGAAATCCAAACGGAGTTCAGTTTTATGAATTGTTTGGATTATTGGGGTTTCTGCTTTTATTGTTTATTAAAATGTATACCATCGTTCCTGGTATAGTTTATAGGTATTCCTACATTCCAACCCGAGGAATAGCCAGTGTTTCTGTTAAAAAAAGAAATCAAGAATAATTATGAATAAGTTAGAATATTGACAAATATGTTCTGAGGAAAATAAAATACGGTACTTCTTTAGATTGTTACTCCCCTATGTTTTTTAGAATATAAATTACTTTGACTAAATAACTATTATGGTAAAAGGATATTTAGTCCAATGTACTTTGGGACAAAGGAATATCACCCTTCTGTTTTATAGGGGGAGTACAGTCTAAAGAAGAACATTCCATACTCCTTCTTTAGATTGTTACTCCCCTCTGTTTTTTTATAAGGGGAGTAACAATCTAAAGAAGTACCCAAAATACTTTTTCACTACTACCTGAAATGCAGAAACAGTTCTTGCAGGAACAGTACTTCTAAGGAATATGTACATAAACAATTATTTACTTGTATGCATGTATGTATCAACAAGTCACAGAAGTACACTCTCATTTTATATACTATGTGTACTTCTCATTCTTTTATCTCCCTTTATCTTATCTTCTTTTTCCTTATCTTTTATTCCGCCAAAAGTTTTTCGGATTATTGGGATTTTCAAGGTTTGGATTTCCTGGGTTCTACTGTAATTATAAAATATGTATATTTCTAATACAAATTTAATATGCATTTCTATTTAAAAATATTTGTTTCCTGGAAAAATCAAACATTGGAAAACTACTAAATATTCAATTAAAAAAAATTAATACTATTATTTTTGAGAAAAACCTATTCCTCTGTATGACTTACAAACTGGATTCAGATCTCCTAAATTTGGAGAGTGGTATTACCTAGGTTGCACTGTAGTTTTAAAATACGAGAATAGTAGTTGGTAGTTAAGGTATGTTTTTTTATTTTTAAGGTAGAAATGCTTTTATATAAAGTGCAGTATTATTTTTTGTTTTAATTTATTATTTCTGATACTTTAATGATCTGGTCTATTATATTAATAGTAGCTGGTAGTTAAGTTATACATTTTACCTTTCAATGTAGAAGTATTTTTTTAATGTGTAGTATTATTATTTTATGCTATACATAGGTAGTCACAGTATTTTAGGTTTTCTGATAAATCTTGAAAGATGAAAGTAGCAGGTTTTTCTCTTGCTAAGTGCTGAAAGTTAGCACTCAAGATTTAAATGTTTTGATATTCATCACATCACCATGCAAGATATTCTGATAGCTGAAGTGAAGTTTGAAATTTTTTATCTTTCTATTTTGGATGGTGTCTTTACCAAAATACCTAAATTGACATGGGATCTTTATCTGAATTCACAAGATGGGCATATTAATATATATTGATATACATAATTATATAATTCTAAATTTTACTCTAGGTAGGCATGGCATAAGAATGTTTATTACCTAATTAAAGATTGCTGGATTGCAACATCAGCAAAAGAAAAAAATATTATAAGAATATAAAAATATTCAATGACATTTTTTTATGGTAAAAGAGGAAAAATGAATTATAATTTACGATGAACTTATTTATAATGAATTATAAATAAGTTAATCAGTTCTTTCTGAAATGAAACATTTGGGGAGACAAAAAAATGTATTCTATTCTTTAGGTCCATAGTTATATTCAAATTTTGCTTCAAGCATTAATTTGGCAATATTTCACCTCTTAACACGTTCAGGACGGGACGCAAATTCACGATCTCTTAACAGAACCTGAAAATTTATGAGTGGACATCCAAAAATCCGACATAGTGTTTTTAATATTTTCTTACTTCTTATGATATATAAGTTGGAAAAAAATTCACCAAATTTTTTCCCCCTCTACTGAAATGTGCCACTATGGTGGCACCCGTGATTTTGAAAGGACAAATTACCACAAAACCGGGGGGTGCCGCTATGACGGCACGGTTTCTTATAGAATCCGAAGTGCCGCTATAGCGGTACACAACGGCAATGATATTTTAGTGCAGCGTGATTGCTTTTATGAGTGCAAGAAACGTTCAGCATAATTTTAATTATTACCCTTGGTATTACTATTCATTTTTATAATTATTTTGTAATAAAATAGAAGGAAATAAATCATTTATTTATTTATTTATTTTTTAAACTAAACATATTTACGAATAATAGGTACATTAATTTTAAATCTGACATTTTATTTTTTTACAATTACCTACAGTAATATTTGAAACAAACTTCCATGAAATAAAAAAAAAAAAATTAAATAAAAATTAAGCATCACAATAATAAGAACTTGAATTGCCTATAAATAATATGGTACGACTTGGTAAACTATAAAAATATTACGTAAATTTAGGCAGTTTAAGACTAACTTATATAGATTGCAATCCTTTATATACACGTACATTTTTCATTGCTAAAAATTAAAGTGAAATTACAATGAGGTATTAAACAAATTTGCTGAAAATATAAATTAACAAAACAGTGGTAAAATAGTGGATTTTCAGAGCATTCCTGCTGTGAAACGCGTGGCTTCGGGTCGGGTAAACTCGTAAAAGGTTTAAATTTTCAGCCGTTAATTTAGTAATTATTGTTCTAATAATGTTCTTATACTTCTTTGCTTTCATTCTCGGTTTTAAGATCGAAAAAAAAGTCTATAAAACGGGTTTAATAGGAGCTAAAATAGGAGATAAAAATTAGGGTGGTAGGAGGTGTTGAAATGATCCGATAAGAACTGGATATGGTTTAGACTTCGACTAACCCGGGTAGGAAGGCACAAGACCAAGGAATAACCCCAAACCCCACTCTAGCCCAATTTAAGAGAGGGAGTCTAGTGCCGCAATAGCGGCACTCTGGTTTCTCGATTAGGGTCTCAGTGCCGCTATAACGGCACCCCGGAACTCAGACTAGTCTAGTAGTGCCGCTATAGCGGCGTGCCGCCATAGCGGCACTCCGTCCTGAAGGTGTTAAGGCATCTTCTTGTTAACATTTCTTATTAAACATACAATGAATCAGTGGTGAAACAAATACATTGTCACTTTACTTACATTATTTTTATACACTAATAAAACTTTGTTTTTTTCTCTTTTCTTTTTATTTAAGTATCAATTTTACTTAATAAAAAATTTACATGAGAAAAAAAGACTACTTAGGTTTAAGGCAAAATATTGCTGAATGAATGTATGCTTTAAGTAATGTTTTAATTAAATCCTATAAACCTCAAAAATATAATTACATTTTTTTTTTTGTTTTTAAAAAAAAGGGTTTTTAAATATAAAAAAAAAACCAAAAAAACAGGGAAATATTTTTAGGGTTTTGTAGATTATTAAGCATATACATACACACTCTATATGAATACACACTCATATGATGCATACACACTCTATATGAAAGTAAAAAAAAATATATAAATACATTTAGGTGGAAGGCCCCAAAAATTAAAGCCCTTGGTGGTAATGACAACAAGATAAATTAAATATTTATTGCCCTGTAATAGGTATTTGCATGAATTATTTCAAAAATTTAGGAGTAGCCACTATAAGGTGGTTGGGAAAAAGTTATACCAGTGACTTTCAAATTTCAACTTTTTCCCTTAAATGGTTTGGGAGAAATGAACCAAAGAGTGACAGATAGACAGACACATCACCCTCAGCATAATATATTTTTGAGAAGGATCTATGAAACCCTTAAAAATCGATGGTAAGTTAGCTAGGGGAATTAATATGAAGATGGTAAAAAGGTAAAAAAAAACATTTAAAAAAAAATATAATATTAGTTTATATTTTGGTATGGTTTTTGTCAACTTATGTATTTTAAAAAGGAGGCTCTTTTTTTAAATTTGTACAAATCATGGTGAAGGATGGAATATGTATGCATGCAGGTTTTGGTGATTTCGGTTGTGGTAAGTACTTAAAATTTATTTACTTAAATATTTAAAATTAAGACTAAATCTATAATATAAATATGTATATATGTATAAATATATATTGCTTTTTAAGAATTATATTATCTGTTTTTTAGGAACATATATACTCATTGACATAAATATTAATTGCTATAATGATAAAAGTTCTTAGACATATTTCTTATATTACTTTTTATTGTCGATAATCATATTTTGATTTTTGAGCATCTTAACTCTGATCTCTTATCACTATTCGGTTAACACTTTCAGAATGGCTTATTGTAAGGCACAGTTCTCGTCTGAACTGAGTGATGTTTTGCTATACATTAGATATCATGTGTATAGGCAACAACATGAAATTCTCTTGGCACTTTAGGTACTGCAGGCTATAAAAATCTAACTCAATTTCGAACACTGGAGCCCTAGGTCAGCATTACACTTAACTGTATGTCGTGCAGAACATGTTATAATGTAAAAGAGGCGTAAAGCCAACATAAGTTACATTTTATACCAAGTTTGATTTGGAATTAGCTCCTGCTGAAAATCACCCAATACATCCTGAAAATGATGCTACTCTTAATGTTTTAGTTACTACTTAACCCAGAGAGAAAGTATCAAAAGAATAAACATATTTATTATATTTATATCATTAATTTGTTACATATTGTGTATCTAATAAAATATTACAGTGCTTTTACTCTTGATTTTTTCATCATAATGAAATAGTGTAGGGAAATGAAATTTAAAAAATAAAATCTTAGAAAATAAAATAAAACTTTAAAAATAAAGTTCATTAAATGAGCAAAATTCTCTAATTTAGTTAGTCATTATCAGTTCACTAAAATAAAACCAACTTGACTGAAACAGATTAAACTGCAGTAGAACCCCAACCTAATTGGGGCCAGGGCCTGTTTGGATAATTAGTTTTTCTGTGTTTATTGTTTAAATTTATAACATTGTTCCTGGTATTAGGTATATTTCAACCCGAGAAATACCTGGTACTTCTATTGAAAATTGATCCAAGACAACTCAGACAAACTTTCTCATAGAGAATTACTTAAACCAGTGTTTTCCATTTTTTTGTTTTCGTGTTTTCATTAATTTATTAGTTTCAGGCACATTTAATTATTATTGAACATTTCATCAAAATTTATCATAAAAATAAATTCTCCTTGGCGGAGAATTAAACCTGGCCTCTCTCCATCCGCGTTTAAAGCTATTTTCTCAGTAACTAGATTTTTCCCGGGAAAACGGCTTATATCGTTTGACTCGTATTTAAATGGAGAACATATTAGAATTTTTTAATCAAAATTCTCAAAACCATTTTAGAGAAATGATTTTTTTTCACGTTTCTTCTTTTTTGGGGGGGGGGAGCAGCGCCCCCAAATTTAGAGTTAAATTAATATCTCGATTTCACCTCGTAGTATGATTTTTCTAAACATTTATGCCAAATTTTGTCATAATCGGTCAAGTAGTTTAGGCTCCACCGCGTCTGTACAGACGACAGACAGACTGTAAAAAACATCTTTTTTGGAATCAGGGGACCTCAAAACATGTAACACATCATAATCAAATTTTTTGCACTATCACAATACTTTCTCTTTATAAGAGAAAGTAAAAACATAAATCAAGAATAATTTTGATATACATACTTATTTATACATAATTTTGATATATTTTGATACTTCATATACAATACTTACCTGTACATTCTTTCATCTTTTCCTTACACTTTTTGTTGCCCTAAAGTTGTTTAATGATTGTAGTTTTTGAGGTTTCTGATTCCCGGGTTTCATCTGTATTTAACTTTATTTGTTTATGGTGAATTTTACTCTGCTTTATTTATTGCTATAACAATTTAATGGTGCTATTTCTACATCCTACCATAGACTGCTTGTCTATCTAAGATGTATTTTGTAGAAATTTAAAGCTTTGAATTTATTTCTTATAAATGCCTATTGCCTTTATTTAAAATAAACTCCTTTTTTCTTGACTTAAATTTAAGGGTTTAGAATAAAACTAGTAGTTTTAATAAAATGGTTGCACATGAAGTCTCTAGTAAAAAGGGTTTTGTTGGTATTGTGAACATAAAATTAGTTAGTATAAGGGGGGGGGGGGGGGGGGGGAGGGGGGGAAGCTAGCAAAATGTTGATGTTTTTTGACAAAATGGCATGAAAAATTAACCACTTTCCACATGTGTTGTATATTAATTTAAATCGAATTATAATTATTATTAACTACGGGAAACAGACAGAGAAAAATACACTCCAGCGCTGGGATCAATACCTTTCATTTGATACCCCACTCAAAATTTTAAAACAATATTTTTTTTTCGTGTGACATGAATTATCTGCCATTTTGGAATTGAACAATTGATCATGAGTTAGCTTTATTTTTCCTGTGTGCGCATCAAAACGATCTTTAATACTGCAAAGTTGCATCTCTTTTGATTCAAAATTTATTGGAACTGTACAGAGGCAGACAGACAGACACAGGATTGAAACTATAGGGGTTTATTTTTTTGGCTTTAACAATGAAACCCTAAAAATGGAAAATACTTAAATGAGTAGGACAAATAATTAAAAAAACAAAAACTTCTAGAACATTTAAAGATGTTAATTGTTTAAATTAATAACTTAATTTATAGGTTAATCATGTAAATAAATAGCTTTAATGCCTTGAGCCACATAAAATATATGAATGGGATATATTAGCTCTATTTCACAAATGTTTATTAATGTTGAATTATTCAAAGAAATTCAAGGTACTGACATTCCTAATTTAAATGGTGCATAGGGTGCTCTAAATAGACTAATGTCTAGCCCGGGATGTGTGACTCAATATAATCTTATGTTGGCTCATAACAATATGGAATTTCTTAAGTTCGGATGTTTTTAATTTTAATTCAATTAAGAATAGTGACAATTAATTTACTCGATTGAAACCTGAACTTTTAATTTACTCCTCTTCTCTTTATGACCTCTATATTTTGCCTTACAATTATGAATAATTAAGCACAATTTGCTATGAAATACATTAAGCTCAATGAATTGTATTTCATACTTCATTTACACTTAGTAATATCTATTTTTTCTTTGACTCAAAATGAAACTGTTGCAGAGACAATTTAATATCCCACTTTCCTATCCAAAATTGATTAAAAGATATTTTTGAGTTGTGTAAAAAGTTATACAATATTATTGGAAGCTTTTTTTTTAGTTTGTTTATATTTATTTCAAATTAAAATATTAACTGTAAAAGATGTTCAACTGATAAGCTAATAAAGCTTGTCTTTCTTTAAATTGTTTGTTGCTTTGTTCAATTTAAAAGAATTGCTCTATTTTTACTTTCTCATTCATAGTATATACAGTAGAGAAAGGAAGTATTGTGATGGTGTAAAAATTTGATTTTACACTTTTTTTTAGGTCGCTTCATTTAAGTTCGAAAAGTGGTTTATAAAAAATCCGTCCGTAATCTGTACAAACATGTGGAATCTAAACTATGGTCAATTTCTTTTAAAATGTCACTCCAAGGTGTAATCAAGAATTGAATTTTAGCTCTAAATAAGGGGGGTGCTGCCCCTAAAAATTAAAAAAAGTGGCAATAAATTATTTCTCAAAAAATTACAATTTGTAGTCCATTTAACAACAAATTTATCCATATAAGTTGTTTTCCCAGGAAAAATCTATTTTCCGAGGTATTGATTAAAACAAATCTAATTAAGTTTAAAATCTTAAACAAAATGTATACAATCATCTATTGAACACTTTAGAACTAACTTTAACAATATAATAATTAAATTATATTTTATAGAATGTAATTTTATTTAGAATTAAACTACTGGAAACTGGAACTAGGCTTTAATTATTAGATGTTTGAGTAGTACAACCTATGGACTTTCCAGTTAGAGTTAGTTGTTTCCCACAATAAATAAAGTTCAAAGTTGATATCTTTATCAGTTTAATGTTAGTAATCCACTGTAGTCAATCTTTTTAACAAAGACTGATTTTGACATCTGGTTAAACTCAAGTGGTTAAAACCAGTCTGTAGTAAATATTATCTAGTGGGGTTTTTGGCAAATAATTGAATAATTTTTTATTTTCGGATTTTATTCATTATCCTGATATTAATAACTAATAAACAACATTTTTTTGGTTGAATAAATAATTTTGTAAATAACAGTTAATCTTTCTGTTTTTAATCTATCTATCTTAAGGAGCTTGTTCTTTCTCTTCTATAATGTCCTCACTATATCACTGTCTTAGAATTAATAATAAATAATGTGCATGTCTTTTGTTGTTCTATGGGGTAAACACAACAAAATAAAACTTTTTTTTTCTTTACAATTGTATCACTTTCATATTAATTTCATTAGAATGATTTGACTATCTTTTTTTAAAAAAAGGAGGTTTAAGTTACTGTTGATTAGATTAAAAATTGAGAACATTCTGATGTTAAGATATAAAAGAGAAGTGGGGATAGTTGAACTTGGTTTCGAGCCAGGCTTTCTAATATTAGATGATTCCGAGTCATCTGAGCTATAAGGCTAACTAGTTGTATAAATAAAACAGGCTTTTATTCTTCAGATTCTGGGTGAGACAGGTAAATTAAGCAATTATGGACAGAACAGTCACTCTCCCTAATTTTAATGGATGAGGTGTTAACTGGTGGGGCCAAAAGTTATTAGGGAGATGGGAGGTTTAATAAACAAATTAAGAATAATTATTATAATCAATAAAATTTACAATTAAATTAAATATTTACAAGCAGTTAGACCTATCTTCAATATTTGTTAGAGCTTTTCCAAATTTGGTTACCGTTTTAAAATATATATTTACAATTTAGATCCTATATTGAATTAGTAATAAGTACATAAAATTGTATGATGAAGAAAATAAAATGATCTACTCAATGTTTCTCTTTATACAGAGTTAAAATTATTAGAATAATATATAGAAAATGCTATTACCGAAAAAGCAGGCTCATGCCAATGAATTATGCTTCACTGTTACCTTTTCCACCAACCCTATCTCTTTTTTAACAAAAAATATTATATCTTAGTGGTATAAATATTAATAAAACTTCTTATCAAAGCCATACCTTTTCATGGGAGCTATATGTTACACTAAAAAATAAAGTTGCAAAGTATGCTTTTGGTGCACACAAGGGGGGAGGGGGCCATAGGAACTATAACAAATCGGATGAGTCTGTTAATGAGCATAATTGGCCCAGTCTTTTCATGATGGCCACTACTATGAATGTGAGAGCAACTCTGATTCTTAATCGATGCACTAATGCCTGATTTTTTTACTTTCTCATATACAACCTACCCCAGCCTCTCTCCGACCGGGTTTAATGCTATTTTCTCAGGAACTAGAATTTTCCCAGGTAAACGGCTTATTATCGTTATAGATTTGTATTTAAATGGACTACATTTTAAAAATTTTTAATCGAAATCGTATACGAGAAATAATGTTTTTCAAGTTTTTTCAGAGTTTTTGGGGGTAGCACCCCTAAATTTGGAGCAAAAATAATTTCTCTATTTCAACTTGGTTGGGGTGTGATATGTGTATATATACTAAATCTCGTCAAAATCGGCTCCGTAGTTTAGGCTCCACGCGTCTGCACACAAAACAGACATTTTTTAAAAAACACTTTTTTGAACTCAGGGGGACCTCAAAACGTGATGAAAATTCGATTTTGATGGATTTACAAAATCGAATTTGCGCGCCATCACAATACTTCTTCTTTATAATATGGGGAAGTAAAAAACTCATAATTTGTTTTCTTCACGAGTATATTTCGTAAAAGTAAATAGTATTTTCTTAAGTATGTGTATTTTCTTGTGGGTTCTGGGGGGGGGGGGGGCTTTAACCCCTTCAGCCCCCCCGTGTGTGCGCCACTGAAAAACCAAATAGTTATTGTTTTAGTGACTAGAATTTAACACAAAGGAGAGAAAAAAAGAGGAACCTACTACATGATCTGTTTTATATTTAAAATGAACTTTTTTGATAAAGGTTTTTTTCGAGGGATCTTTTTCATATCTTTATATAGAGGGGGCGAAAAAACAATATCAAACCAAAATCTTAATAAGGTATCATAATGATATCATAGATAAAGATAGGGTTGGGCCAGGGGGTGTCCGTGTCACATGCTCTATTCTCCCTGGATAAGACAACAGGCATGACACCGCTCGCAATAATACTTTAATCTTATCATTCTTTCTATTCCTATGAAGGAAAAAAAAAAAAAAATCTTTTAACTCAAACTTAAAATAATAAAAACTTCATTTAATTTGTTTTCATTGATTGTCATTTTTTTATTATCTTTCTTTTCTACCGCAGCCCTAATATAAGTTGATCTAGGGTCCTCTGGGGGGGGCTTCAGTCAGCCCCTTCAGCCCCCCCCCCCCCCGTGGGTGCGCCACTGAACCTACCAGTATAACGGAAGTATGTATTGTGATGATGTAAAATTTTATTTTGAGATATGATGGATTTATTTGTTTTAAGATCCCTTGAAATTAAAAGAGTTTTTGTTTAATGTCTCTATCGTCTAAGCAAGTGCCTGAATCCTAAACTAATTACAATTTTTTAAAATGAAATTTAGTAGACTTATTCAATAAAATTATATATAATTTTCCTATAAAAAATTAGGTAAAATAAATTAATAAATTTTAGTTTTAAATGTGCCAGTGCTACCCCACAAGAAAATGGTGGTTTTTTTTTTATAGTAAATTATCCCGACCATTTTGTTAATACAGATAATTTCAATACCAATGAAACCAATTACTTTCTCAGGAAAATTATTGCTTTAGGAGATAATGTTGTAAAAAGACAGATAATGGATATAAAAATAGAAATATGGCAAAAGGAATGAATATTGAAGAGTGGGGAAAAATGTCTCACATCAAATTCTTTATTTTAATTTTAATAGTCCCAGCTTAACAATATTTTTTTTCTCCCTGTGATAAAAATCTAATGTTTCATCTATCTTTTATGAAAATGCCTTTTATTTTATTCTCTTTGAGTTAATATAAAGTGTTTAGATAGAAAAAAAAACCTCCTAGAATGAGAAAGGGTAAAAGTTAAAGATCCCCACTTAATATTTTATTCTGAGAGCCCTCAATCTAAGATGTTTTCTTTTGAACTATCTTGTTCACAATTTCCACTTGCTTTATACAATTTTTTGACCCTCTCTCAACAAAATTTACTTTGATTTATAAATTGCTTCTATCCTTTGGTATAAAGAGGGACATAAATGGTAACACATTCAAAAAGTATACCATTTTGTACAAAATAACTTGATTAAAGGGTTTTATAATAAATGCAATTTTGCCTTGTTGGATTTAAAGAAAAAATTATTTTTATTTTAAATAATTTATATATATATAAAAAAAAAATTGTATTTAACAATGTAAATACTTGCCTTGATCTGTTTTATTTATTTATATTACCTAAAAACTTTCCTCATCTATTTTATGGAAGCACATATTTTTTAAATCCTTTATATTAAAATTAATTTTTTTTGCTTGCGCCTGTTGTAAATGTTGTCAAAATCTTTGGAGGACTAATTAACCCTCTTTTAGTCATCTAATCAAGCTAAAGCTTGGCACAATACAAAAACATTCTATCAAATCGATTAATTAATTTATAACCATGCAAAAACATTTTATTAATTTAAAATTAATGTGCTCATGAATCCCACAGCCAATATGCATAAATAGGAAGGATTTATGGGCTAGTATTATTTATTATTGCCCCATGGAATGATTTTTATGCGTAAAAGTATACTGGATATAATCGAAATTGGATTTGTAGTTTAAGGTACATGTGTTTGAATATTCTTTTGACAAAAATAAATTTAAAAAACTTTTTTTAAAAAAGTTTTTTTTTAGATTTAGGGAACCTTAAAATGTTTAAACCTATCTAAATCTAAAAACAATTGTTTTATTTTATTTTTACTATTACGATACTTTCTTACTATACACTTGATCGATGTATATGACAAAGTAAAAATGAATAGCTGGAATAATAGTTTCTTAGTTTTAAATTAAGAATTCTTAGTTTTAAATTAAGAATGTAGAAAGGCCTACTTAGGTTTACTACACAGCATTACATATCTGAGTTGCAGTATTAGTGTCTTATATATTTATTGAAGATAACCAACCCTAATGTAAGATAATAATTGAGGTTTGTAGATCTGCGAAAAGGGCCAATAACGGGTAATGTGTTTGAAGTATCTTCCTTTTCCGACCGAAACAAAGGATATAACCCGATATTGGCCCTTGAGTAATTAGAAGGAGACTGAATTCAGTAGTGTCTACTAAGCTCAGTGGCGGAGTATTGGATTAGTCAAAAACGTGTTAGTCAAAAAAAGTGTGACTAACATCAAGCTAGAATTTTGTATACAAGTCAATCTTTTAGCGCCTTTTAAGAATATGTGGTCGGCTAAGTTCGTCTGCGGGACATATCTTGGCAATAGGCGTTTGATAGAAACAAACTGGTGGAGAGCGGCCATGTGTCACCAATTATGGTGGACAATGTGATTTTCATGATCCTGAGTACAAAATTAATTAGTAGACCTAAAATCAAGTTGATGTTAGTGTCCCTTGACAGGTGACCACGTTGATTTTTAGTAATATTTGAAAAACTAACCTATCAAGTGTGAAAATAACATCGACTTCATTTTTGGTCTACTAACTAATTCTGAACTCAGGATCATGAAAATCATACTGTCCACCATAATTGGTGGGACATGACCGCTCTCCATCATTTTGTTTTTTTCAAATGCCTACTGCCAAGCTATGTCCCGCAGACGTATCTAGCCGACCACATATTCTTAAAAATCGCTAAAAGATTAACTTGTATACAAAATTCTAGCTTGATGTTAGTCAGACATTTTTTTGGACGCTATCTCCTGAACTAGATGACGTTTTTTTCATTGATAACCAATAATAATAATTAGTGGCTTACTTTTACTTAATACATTTATATCTCATATGAGATACTCCTCATATATATGTTACTCCTTATTTTTTGGCGTTAGGAGACCATTAACAATACATAAGAACTACAAAAATATTTTGTCTGTGAAAAAAGTTAACATTTTCGCGACGCCTTAAAACTTAATAAAATTTACTTTACCAAATAAACCAGAGGGCTAAATTTGACACTTTTTCTTATAAAAGAGGAGCATAGGGATGTATTATCATTTGAATCCACCAACTAAAACATATTTATGAATTTGCATTATTTCAAATAAATGTCTAGTAAGATATCTATATAAAAATAAGATCGGAATAACAAAAGTTAATGATTAAACACCTGTTTTAACTGTTTCTCAATAAGTTTAGAATTAAAAATTTATTAACAAAAAATAGAGTTAAATTACTATATTTACTGCTATTGAGTAAACACAAAATTACCATTGTATACAAGAGTAGTATATTTACTTTACTGAGTAAGTGGATGACTAATTGAACTAGTAGATCGGAGTGGGAGATTCTCTTGGCTATTTCCCCAAGGACTTGTAAAGCCTACTTCAATATTTATAAATATAAGCGTACGTCCCGACCTCGATCTGATTATTAATCCCATTTCCTTCATTAATTTCAAATGTATGCATAATTTTGAACTAATTGTCTAACCGTTTATATGATTTATTAATGTATGTATTATACTCGTATACAAAAAAAATGATCGATAACAATTTCTATAGAAGAATTAATGCTAATTTTTAACTTTTAAGCATTCGCTTTGGAAAATGCTTTTTATTTTATAAACAAAAAGATGGTCAGAGAGCAACAATTTTAAAACACATTACAAACAATGTACATGTGTTACAAACAAAGCCGTTAAGAGGAAATTATTCTGACAAGGCGATATATAGGTCATACCAATAAATTAATAAAATAAACCGACGAAATTAACCATGATATCTCGCAAACGAAGACTTACCGGACCCATTTTTATAGGATTTTTTTTGTTCAGCGTCAAAGTTCCTTAAAGAACCTTAAGTGTTGTGGTTTCGTTCGGGGACACTATTTTTGCATTTGTACAAGAATTGGTTGAGGTCCTGTCCGAATAATTTCATTCCTGGTAACATTCAATCCAGTATAATTCAAAAACTAGTCCGTTGATCTTAAACTTTAGTTATACCATTCAAAAGCATATGAAAAGCATACGTTTTTTCTGAATTCGCCACACTTCTAACATTCCTCAAATAAGAGTAGAAAGCTCTGGAATTTCGTGGTCGAATTTTTAAAAATCGAAATTTTTAAATGTAACAGGAATAGTTACATGAGATGCACGATGCACTTGTTACATAAAATGACTTGTTACATGTTACAAAAGATACTTAGAAGCTGATTACTCGTAAAATTGTTCCTTAGCCAAATTTATCTATCTCATTTAGTTTTTTATATTACGCAATTTTTGGAAATTTTCGTTAAACTCTCTGAAAAGAGAAATAAATCGATATCTCGAGAACTATTGAGAAATAGGCATATGCTTATTTGACATGTTTTGTTGCATTTGACACATAGAATTCACCAGTTTCGTTATAATATTTTATCATGGGTCACCCTATATATTATATTAAATACCTAATTGCCAACCACTTGACAATAGACTCGCCGTCATCTCATAATCTCATAACTTCTCAGAGTATTGCCAAAATTTTACAAGATGACAAATATTATTACGAACAACTATTTAATCTCATACAAGACCTTTACAATGTACCTTTATAACCTTATGCAATTCACAAAACCTTAGCACAAATAAACTGAGTTTCAAATGCCTAATAATAATAATAATTAATAAATAAAAATAAAGAATAAATAAAGCACTCTCAGTTCCAAATACTAAAAACATTGGCTCGCTCACAACTTATTTATCGTGTTCCTTCAGCTAAATGGGAGCTAAAGCTAACCCTTTAGCTACCTATAGACGCTACAGAGAAAGACACGATTGATCAATTAACAGTTAAATGTAAGTTCTTTGGAAGTATAACCCTTCAGCTAACTAGGATGCTACAGCTAGTAAGGATTGCTTCTATATACAGGGTGTCCCAGCAAATATGGAACATCGAAATATCTCCGGAACCATAATAGATAGAAAGATGCGGTTTTCAGGGTTCGATAATGGCTATAAATGCGCTTCCAGAACTGAACATTTTTTGTGTTCAGTAAAAGTGTGTGCAGTTTACAAAATAAGAAAAAGTGAATAGGAAGCCATATTTTTTTAGACTGGATTTGGATTCTATGGCTAAAAATACGAATTTTTTACTCTTTGAAATTTTCGCTCCGAGCATTAGTTTGCCGTCTGGAGAGCCTTGAACCTGCTAAAATTGAAGCTTTAACGTCATTTTACAGCTAAACTAATGGATTTAGGAAAAAAATTCAAGATACAAAAAGTTGTTGTTTTTAGTCATAGAATACAAATCCAGTCCAAAATACATACCTTATCTGTAACTTTTTTTTTGCCAAAAAAATGTGTTCAGCAGGGCTCAAAATGTGAAATAAATAGGTCAAGTGTGTGCTAGTCAGCACACAGCGAGGGTCCGTAGGCCACACTATATAGTGTTTAACTGTAAAGTGTATAAACAATGTTTTTTAAAAATGCTAAAAAGCTTACTTTGAACCATTCTAAGGGTCTGATATTCTCAAAACACACTCTGATAAAGTATTTTTTTGCCACTGAACCGGACTACAACCATATAAATACATCGAAAAGACCATAATTATAAAAAAAAAAACGTATTTTGTCAATAAAAAATAAAATAATATTGTTTTCGAAATTTCAAAAAAGTGGTATCTTTACTTTTGGTCGAAGAATGTTCAGGATTTTTTTCAGATTTTTTGCACTTCACATAAGCGAGATAGAAGGGGGGGACACGTTTCACACCCACTTCAAACCTGCCTACGCTCGCCTATCAAAGTTATATCCAAAGAATTATATATTTTTGTAATCAGCTCGACGTACCCTTTAATATGATACCCCTTACGGTGTCGAAAAAAAAAAAAAAAAAAAAAACATTTTAACCCTTAAGTTTTTTTACCCTAATTTTGTTGAAATATATTTTTTTTAAGTCGCTATATTTTTAAAATCTGTGGGTAGGTACATGCCAAATTTCAAAGTGATCGGACGAAAGGTGTAGCCGTGAGAACACGCGAGAGGACGGACGGACAGACACACGCAGGAAAATATAAGGGTCCTTGGTTTTGCCTACGGACCCTAAAAAAATTACCAAAAAAATGTATTATAAAAAAAATCATGTATACATAGAACTTACATTTTAATTGTTAAATAATCAATCGTGTCTTTAGCTTTCTCTCTAGGAACAGGGCCGTTTCTAGGTGTTTTGCCACCCTAGGCGTGAATCAAAAAATGCCGCTCCCCCCCCCCCCCCCTTCTTTAGCTCTTCGTAAAAGGATACGAACAAATTAGGAAAACCATTTTCTAACTTGTTTTGATAGAGATTGTTCAGCAAGTATTCAGATTTTACTTATTTTTCACTCGATTACTTGTTCCTAAATGTTCAGAACAGAAAGCTGCCACGGCAATGTCTTTTAGTAAGATAATGTATTTAATATTTGAACATTTCACAGTTATAAGTTTTATGAATTTGATTGACAATATATAATTAATTATCAAGTACTGTCACAATACAGTACAGTCCTCCCCCTAGCTAGCATTGCTTGAGGTTTGGGAGTTAGCCTGTGTCTCATAGAATTCTCTTCCATGCATTATTAGTTATTGTTCAGCGTGCCATTTCCATGTTTCGCCTGATTCAGTAACCTTATGTAATTAGTGAGTTTTACTTCTACCCTTAACCCTTACATTGTATCTTCCTACGAAGTTTATTTATAAAAGGATCAAACAAGGCGAGAAATTTCCCAATTTTAAGAAGATTTCTATTGTCGTGAGTTTATCACTACTGCCAGGGAAGGCCAAATTTTGTTCACCTAGAACACTAGCAACTGGTATTATTCGCTCTAAGATCTGATGCCAGTATGTACATTTCTTATCCTTTAAGCTTTTTATATTAACAGTATCGATAGTTGCATTTTAGTTTAGGCTTGTATACAGGCCCCTTCAGTAAGTTGGTGAAGTTGTTAATATGTTCCACAATCTTATCGTGTGAAGATAGAATCGCTGATTGGTTTTGCCAATCGTTGCCTCCATTCAATATAAGTGTAAGACTCGTACTTGAACTTGAATTTTAGCCAAGTACGTTACAGCAATAACATAAAACTAAATCGGTTGATACAGAATACAGGAGATATTCTTCTTCATTTGGAAGTTTTCTTTTATAATGTGCAGCTGAAAACTATTTTATTGTTTTATTTTTTTCCATTAAAAGGACATTTTCTTCTCACTTATTTTTGCCCATTTTCCACCAAAAGATTTCTTAATTTTTCTACACTTGATTTTATTTAGTCAAAGTAAACTCATATTAAGTAATTTTTTGTTCGTTGCTTTTAAAAACAATTCGATGTTTTAATGTTTCCTCTATTTATTTTTCTTTCTCTTAATTTACTTTTTTACTCTTAACATTAATTTTTTCCCCTTCCTTTTGCCGCCCCTAAACTGTTGCCGCCCTAGGCGGCCGCCTAGTCTGCCTATTAGTAGAAACGGCCCTGTCTAGGAAAAATAAATTAAGGGAATCGGATAAATTATTTGATATCAGGGACCCACTTTAGACTCGTAAACACGAATTTACTATTTCTAGACTGCTGTTAGTGTTTCTGTGCACAGTCTACAATACACAATTCAATGGAATCAAGTAAAAGTTATTCGTGTGTTTACCTCTAGAGATAAATCAGCTGATTTAACTGTTAGCTTCGTCATATATATTTATATAAACTGTGTTGCCTCTACACGATATTAGTCATAATTGTTTAATTAAAATAAAATTAGACAATGCCATTAGATTTCAAGATACCTCCATTAAACAATCTGCCCACTCACATGAGATGTTTGGTATAAACTAATTATTTTTTACACAGGTTTATATTTATACTTGTGCCTTACTTACATAATTGTTTCAGGCTTTAGTAATTTTAAAGAACTATTGAGTAAAAGTTATTAGTAAATTAATAAAGCGTAACAAGTTGACATTATCTACTATTAATTTACTCGACGGCTTTACTGTCATTGATCCAAAATCTTTGAATTACAAAATTCTTTCAACTCATACCCTAGCCAGTCACTATCTTTTCATTAAACACAAATTATACTAGGTGATTTATCTACTTGCTTAAGTAACATTTAAATTAACTATTTATTAGAAAGAAAAAGATTATTGAATTTATTATTAATGATGCAGAACCTTTTTTTGTTAATTAAACGAAGTATTCTAGAAATTATTAAAATTTATAAAAGACACTCAAATAGAAATTTAACGTTAATTATAGGTTTTTTTAACGTTAAAATATTTGTATGAAATATATTCAATTATAATGAAATAAATAATTAACTTTTAGTATCACTTGTATTAGCGCTGTGTTAATGTCCTAACATTACTTTATCAACGTAAAATTTCTGAGCTTAGAGTTACCAAAATCGGTTTTATTTGATTATGCAGGGTGGGCAAAAAACACACTTTTCTGAACACTTATAGCTCAGCTTCTAAAATAGATAGAGATATGGGGTTTGCAGGGTCTAAAAACTTCATTCTTCTACTTTAAATTTCATATCTATAACTTAAAAAACAATTGAGTGAAAGCCATGCAAAGACGGCTTGAAATAGGGTCTTTAAAAAAGTCGTTGTCCGGGTAGTAATCTTTGTCTGGTATTATAGTTTCCATATTGTGGAGGGGGGAGGAGTTCATTGTAAGTAAGTGGGAGGAGTCCCTCAGTGTTATAACAAACATTGAAGATGTGTTAACAACAATGTGTCCTGAAATTGAAGATCAAATGCCAAATTAAAAGTTTATGCAAAATGGTGCCCCGTCCCATCACTCCTTGCAAACAATTCATTACTTGCAAGAGAATTGCCCAGACTTCATTCAGCCAGACGAGTGGCCGCCCAACAGTCCTTACCTAAATTGAATTGATTACTTTGTTTGGGGTAAAAACAAAGAGTGCACGTGGAAGGTAGAATAAAGGACGTTGATGAACTTTGAAAGGGGATTCTTCGTGCCTGGGATGATATGCGTCAATCAACTTTTGCTGGGGCCGTATCTCACTGGAGAAGGAGAGTGCAGGCTGTCGTAAATGAACTAGGAGGACATATTGAACCATACAACAAGTAAATCTGTAAAATGCGCATTCGTTTTTTTTTTTTTTTGTAATTTTGTTACATTCATTTTTTAAATACATTTATCTCATGAAAACTACCCGTACAACGACTTTTTAAGACCCTATTTCAAACCGTCATTGCATGGCTTTCACACAATAATTTTTTAAGTTATAGATATGAAATGTAAAGTATAGGAGAATGTAGTTTTCAGACCCCGCAAACCCCATATCTCTATCTATTACATAAGCTGAGCTTAAGTGTTAAAAAAGTGCGTTTTTTTTTGTCAAACCTGTAGTTTTGCTTCCGAGGTAAGTGAAGTAGTCATTCATTCTGATAAACGATTTTTCTTTCTCAAAATTTAAAATTTCGTTTAACAGACATAGGTTTTAGACATCGGTCTCGTGCCTGTCTGTCGTAATATTTTAGCGAACGCCCATATTTTGGGAACTTATGCCAATGTTAGTCACACATTGTCCCATATTATATATATTATATCCAAAATTATCAGCTGTTCAAATTCAAAATGGCGGATAATTAATGAAACACGAAAGAAAATATTTTTTTGACATTTTAAATGGGGTATCAAATGAAAGTTATTAAAGAGCAGATTACAGAAATATATAACAGTTGTGTAAAATTATTGTCCACACCATTTTGTAACGTATCGAAATTTTGCGGCCCCCCTCCCCCCATTCTCACTAATTTTATGTTCACAATACCAAAGCACAATAAATTTATTAATTACCTAAATTCGTAATTTGGAATCTATCTCATTGTAAATTATTTTAAACTGTTGTGACCTTTCGTCCAGTGATAAGATGCGAGGAAGCTATGTGCTACCCTATTTGGAAGTTATTCTTTCTTATTCCCAAGTGAAAATATTGTATATTTTATCATCATTTTAAGCGAATTCTAAAAAAAGAAACCTCCATTCTAAAATATTTTGTAACCTTCCTTTTTATTGCATTAGACTAGGTTTAATGTACCAAAAGTTTAAGCGAATAGCGAGGTTATACCCTACCTTCTCGACGTCCAACCCAGGTCTCATTAATTTGTCACAGATCTTGCTCACGTTTAACATTCAGATGTGCCATAATAGTAATTTTTATCTTAAATGTACCATATCTTGAAAGTATTATCTTTTAATATTTTTAAATAAATCAAAATTTCATAAATATCTACAGTCCACACTTTGATTTACCCCACCTTTGGGGGAAAAAGTTTCTTTATAAGAATAAATTAACACCGCACTTATTCTCCAGTTTGACACTTATAGCTAATTATAATTAAACAAATATATATTTCTCAGGATGTATAATTCTCATTGTCTATGGTGTTTGATATTATTTGAGTTGTAAGTGAATAGAGGGAGCAGTTTGAAGCCCCTGAGCGAAGATAATGTTGGTTATTATTAATCCGCTAGAGGCATCAGTCATTGCCAGGAGCCCCACCGCTGCCAAATCTCATATACTTTTCCTTTGGCAATAATAAACAAGGTGTTATTGCAAGAAACTCTTCTTTTTTATTTCTTCCCTTTTTTTAATTATCCTTGGTCTACTAGAAAAATAGCAATTATTCATATTATTATTAGACCTAAAAAAAAATATATATTTATAAACCTAATCAATTCAACATTTTAATTTAAATTTTAAAAAGTTTTTAACAATTGAATTACCTATAAAGTTCAGTGGAGACGGTCTTTTACTTCTTATTTTATTAGTGCCTTTTTGAAGACGAATTTAACGATCTTCTTATTTCAAATTCAAGTGTTTTTCTGCTATTTCTTATTTTACTTTTCCTCACCTTTAAAGGAAAAGTATTGTTTTCACCCAAAAAACCCGAAACAAAGATGTCAACGGAATTATCCGTTTTGGGAGTTTTTAAGATCACGTGAGAGGTTTTTAGCTAGAATTCTGTTTTTTGTGCCAAGCATAACTCCAACAGTTTTTAAGCTAGAGAGTTAAAACTTAGTACAAAAAAATTGCACCAATTATACATCTTTATAACAAAAACATTTCCACTGAATTTCGTTTTGATATCTTCCACCATTTTGTAAATATCGTTTTTTTTTTAACTTAAAAACTTTAACGATAAATAATCTCGGAACTATTTCGCCGATTGAGCTGAAATTCTCACCAATTATACATTTATATAAGATGAATAATGCCTCCATATTTAAACTTAATATCTGGCGCCATTTTGGAATTATTTGGTAAGAAAAAGTTCCGAGACGCCTCGTGTCCGATTTTTATTTATACAATTATTTTTTTTAGTATTTCTATTCTCGATAACATTATATACACCCACACAAAACATATATACGTTTTATAATACAGATAAATAAATAATAATTCGTTGGTAAGCAACATATTTAAAAGAAATATAAAATAAGATATTATATTTCCGAATTGACTTGAGGAGGAACCATAAGATCGAGCTGAAATAATAGGCTGTAGTTGTTTTTTGACTTATACTTGCAAAGCTGACCATGACCATAGGAGGTAAATTTGGTTTCCTTTAAAGAACATATGTATGTAAATGTTTGATAAGACAACTATGATTTTTTAGGAAGATTTGGAAATAAATTTAGTTAAGAAAATTGTGTTTATTCAGAATGATCCTATGCTTCCGTTATACATTCGGTAATAATATGTTTTCTTATAAAGAGCCGAAATATCGGGCGTTTCTTAATCTAAGTATATAATATCTATAAAAGAATGATTTGGCCTAGCATCTCATTATACCTGTCTCAATTTGTTTTTTTTGGGTAAGATATCCTTCTTTGAGGATGTAAATATATTTTGATTCTAAGTTTACCGAAGAAACGGAAGCTATGTGATCGAGGGGGGGGGGGGATTTTGGTCTCGCAGGTTGAAATTGGTCTATTGTTGGTCCCATATTAACTACTGTAGAAGAAAAACTGAAGGGCCCAGAAGGTTGTAACTTATATGGGAGTAACAATGGGCAATTTATTGCTAACCATTCAAATTTGATTAAAATCGGAAGAGTAGTTTTTAAGATACGTTGGTTCCCAAAAATAATGGAATGACCGACAGACAGACACAGGACCGAAAATGTTCCCTGATATCTAAAACTCGGAAGCACAAGGGGGAAAAGCATAACATCATTAATATATACGCGGTAGGACGTGAAACATCTAGGTGCCATACTAATTGGCAGACTATTTCATCTTTATTTTATTTATTTTTTTCATGATACATATATTCATTGGCATGTTATGCATATGATATATGATAGAATATGGTGAAGTTAACGATAAAAAAAATCCGTATGAAAGCTACATGCATCTAATGGTGGAATATTTGCAATTGTTTGGAAGAGAAGAGGTATAAGCAAAGATAAAACACAGGCGACGTCCACAAAACTTGGGACGATCCCAAGTAGTAAAGAGGCAATACTACATACTGTACTGTTATGCAATCTTCCGTTGAAGAGGATTAGGTCTTGAACAAGCACCTTTTATCAAACATATATACTGCCATATTTCAACCTTCACATGATAATGAATATTTCGTTGCCAAGTTCTTTGTCCATAAATCAAAAAAAAAATTCTTGAATATCACACCTTTTCAAACACCCTGCAGAAAATGCAACTAGGGATGAATCGAAATAATTCATTTTTAATTTAAAACAGAGAGACAAATGGTTTGAGTTTTTTTATCTTAAATGAATTTTAATTATTACTTCCAAGCTTACCTAATTTGTATCATTCTGAAGAACGATTTTTGTTTTGTCACCAAATAATTTTTTTTTGTCTAGAAATGCGTTTCAGACACCAGGTAACATTTTTGGTCTCGTGTCTTTCAATCGGTCAAAAGTTTTGTAAACCACCATACTTTCAAAAATACTTTTTTTTATAAAATTTAGATGATACATCAAAATCAGGCCCACTGAAGATCTCTTATTATTTTCATACTTTATTTTACACTCATGCGATTTTCCCACTGATAAGAAGCGAGAAATATATGTCCCACACAAATTAGCAGACGTTTTTAACTGTATTTCAAAACAATGCCGCATTTGCACTACATTTAAATTCTTCATGGACAATTAATTTTCCTTCTGAGCCTACCAGAGGTAGCGGAAGTATTGAGATTATCCTAAAGAACAACTTTTTTTATGGCTCCGATGTCAAAAAGTCTCTAGCCAAAAAGCTCTAGAAATTCGTTTCAAATATCAGGGAACATTTCTGGTCACTAGTCTGTCTGTCGTTCTGTGAGTTAGTCGGTCTCTCCGTAATTTTTTACGGATGAAATTGGATCTGATCTTGATGAAATTGGATTTTAGGTTATAACTAGCCCATTGTTGGTTCCATATTAATTTTAATCTTCTGCGACCATTAATTTTTTCCGTGAGTGTAAAAGCATGTTTAAATTACATGTTAAATTTACAACTATATTGCTTGAAGGAAACGGAAGCATTGTGGTCATTCTTAAGAAAGGGGTTTTAAGTCCTCATCCGATTTTGAAAGAATTTGGATGGCTTGTTGAAAGTAACCTATAGATATTTTGATTTTGGCCTGCTGCGCTCATTTAACATTGAATAAAATAATTGTGATCACACTGGGAATCAAAGCCGATCCAAATCCTATCGTGTCACACTGAAGGCTATTTCAATTAGTGAGAATGATTACTTCAAATAAATCTATATCTATATTTTTTGAGAAAAACACCTCTATTTACATAATTTAATATACATATATAAATTTATACAAATAAATAAGAAAAGTAGAGATCTGCATTAATTTCTGCTTATAATTTAGTGTTAACTTTGGAAACGCAAGAGCGTCTCTTTACAAAATTAGAGTTAAATCTTACTACTGTTTAAAAATATATTATATATATTATTTTTTTAAATTTAAAAATGTTAATATTTATTGTTTAAGAGGATTGCTGGGATAATGTTCCACCAGACGATGACACGGAGTGGAGTGATAGCGCGTTTGGTGAGTTTTTATAATTATTGTATCTAGCTTAATGCATGGAAATATTGTTTACACTTGATTTACACTTGATTTACATATTATTTCTTTAATTTTTGAATAACAAGTCCCAAAATGAACCTGCTTACTTGCTTGCATATTTCCTGTTACTCCATGCTGAAGCATAGTCGAACGCACGTCTCTACCGATTTTTCTCGATCCTTTCGAAGGCCTTTCGTTCTATTGAATTTTCAAGATTTCTACAGGGTATGTTCAATCCAGCCCTATTTCTGTCCTCTTTGTTTTAGTTCAATGAGCTTTTATTTAGAACTAACTTTTAGTAATAACTTTATTACAAAACTCATTATTTTGTAGAAATAAACTTACTGAGTTTATTTCTCATACAAAGGAATATTCACTAACTAAAACCTTAGCAAATATTGACGGTAATTTGATACTTTAATAGATGACTAACTCTAACTAACGGTTATTTATTGAATTTAACTAATTTTAATGACACGATATGAAGTATATTTGAATCTAAATATAATATTAGGCGTGCAGAATAGATATTTGAAAATATATTACAGTTACAATAATTATATATAAGCTCAACATAAACTCCTTTAAAATATTCAATTAGATCGATACCAAAGAATCTATTTTAAATTCAATTCAAAATGATACCCCAGGATAAAATAAAAAGTGATAGTTTATTTAAACGTCCTCGTTATTTTAAGTCCAGAGGTTTTTCAGAACTTTTGGTATAATTCTGCCATTTTAGGAGTTTGCAGAATCTTAATAGTTGGTTATTTTAGATAGCTGCCAATGACATTAGTTTTTCTAGATTAACCAAACATGAAAAACGAATAAGTACATCTAAATTTTTAGTTTTTTAAAATATATATAAAATAAAAACTTGACGCATCTATATGTTTATATATATATATATATTGTTAAAGAGGTATACATTTTAATTCAAGGAGGCTCTATTTATAAAATCGTTGTATATTTTTTTGTATTTGTACGTCAGAATTCAAGATCAACCTCTGTTAAATGTTTGTGACATTTCTATTTATTTAGTCTTTTCCTCTGAATTAATTTTAATATAAAATATTAAATAGTCTCTTTCAGTTAGTTAAATTTCGTTACTTTTAGTGTATTTGCCAAGTTTTAGCGTCTGAATAATAAAATGGTTTTTCAGATTTTCAAAGGGTCTTTCTATGATCTGAGCTCTTAATTATTAAGTTTGTTTTTTAAAATTTCATACTTTTTCTTAAGTACTATTGTAATTAAAAAAAAATCTTTTATGAATTATTTTGATATTTTAACTTCTAGTTTATTTGATGGATTTATCTAGTTTGTTTTATGGACCTATTTTTTTTAATTTATTTTTGAAACTATATTCAGTATAGCTATACTTGATTTATCCATTGCCAGTATTTTAGGATTGTTTGTTCTGGATAATGAAATATACCATAAAGCTTCTTATCTAATATCAGTGGTTTAGGATGGATACTGTATAGCTTTAGTGTCTTTTGACGCTGACGGCATAACGTCAATGCATAATATCTATTTATTTTTAAATTTTATTTATATATATATATATATATATATATATATATATATATATATATATATATATATATATATATATATGTGTATATATATATATATATACAGAAAACAAACAAAACTCAGGTTTCGTCACAAACCGTTTTTGTGACCGAAACCTGAGTTTTGTTTGTTTTCTGTTTATATTTACGGTCGAGAATTTATTCATATATATATATATATATATATATATATATATATATATATATATATATATATATATATATATATATATATATATATATATATGTATATATATATATATATATATATATATATATATATATATATATATATATATATATATATATATATATATATATATATATATATATATATATATATATATATATATATATATATATATATATATATATATATATATATATACACACATATATATATATATATATATATATATATATATTTTTTATTTATTTTTTTTTTTTTTATGTCATAATAAAACAGTATCTTTTGACTGTGTTTTGTTAGAAATTGTTACATTTCTGTTTTTAAAAAAGAAGGGTTAAGCTTGTTTAGGCCCCTTAAATTTTGTAATGCTAATTCTGCTTTAAGTACTGTTTTGACCTGTTCTTATAAAAGTTTCGGTGGAATTATTGTTGAGACGGAATAGCTGAACATAATTTATCTGGCTTTACCTTAAATTCCTTTGAATAGACACTGCAGAAATCTTTTTTCTGCATTTTTTAAACTTTCTTTTATTGCAATCAGCAAATATGGCAGACACCTATGTAAGGCGTAACTTTTTTCAAAATTCTTTATGATCTTTTGCATCTAAACAAATAAAATAAAACTCCTGAAATCAATTGATGCATTCTTTTTTTGGGGTAATAGCTCTTTCTTTCTTGGTTCACTTAACTCAAAGCGCCAGATGGGCCCCCTAGTACATAAAGATGGGGAGGGATGAAGCATTTTAGGCATGCTTAGTGCTTAGCAAGGGGTAACATGCCTAGGATTTTAGTCTAGGACCATTGCCAAAGACAAAAGCCAGTTTACACGGAGGCAAGGGGATTCATAATATATGAGGTTGTAGCCTGTTATCTCTCAATTCTCATCTCACACTAAATACCAAAAGAAATTTGTATCCATCAGATAATATATTTGTATCAGTTGTTAGAGTTTTGCAACTAATTTTATAATTTAATAATAAAAGAAAGAACCGATGGTTCATTTCGATTGGGGGGAAAAATTAGTTGAGTATCAAATGTTGAGCGAATAAAACCATGCCAATTGTTTGACTTTAACTTCCTAAGTAATATGATACATAAAAAAAAAATGATTACATTAAAAAGTAAATATAAATATAACAGCTGAATTTTAATTTAATAGTGCATCAATCAAAGCTAAGAAAGCAAATATAATTAGGCTTTGTGATTGAACAATAAAAAATATTTAAACATAAATCGGTTTTAGCCGTTGATCACCATCAGTTGTTGTGAACGAAGGATCATAAGCGAGAAGTTAACACTTATAATTAGTTTTGTACAGTGGCGTAACTACGGGACCGCATGGGCCCGCATTGTGGGGGGGGGGGGCACCGCCAGGGGGCCCCTAAATCAACGACGAGGGGGGCCCCAGTTCTAAACGCATAGGTTTTTTTATTGCTCTTAAATTATGTTTGGCGAGGGGCCTCTAAAACGTTCTTGCGGGGGGGGGGGGGGGGGGGGGGCTTCCAATGCCCTAGCTACGCCACTGGTTTTGTAGGAGTATTATAATGATTAAAACATATAATGAGTGTGTGACCTCTAGGCTTTACCAGGACAACTGTAATACCATAATAAGTACCATAATCGCGTGGCTTTAACATTGAAGCGGGCGTATTGTAATAAATATGTATTAAATATTGAGAAAATAGATTATCATGATGAGTTGTTAAAGAGTATGATTGTAATGAAGATTCGAAGTAATGAAGATTCAGATTTGTAGATTTGTAATGAAGATTCGGGGGGAAGCCACCCTGCATTCTTACTATTCCACCAACTACCCGCTCCGGACATCTCCTTTTTAACCACTTATTATAAAATATATCACTTCACTACACTAAAACTTCTGCTTGGATCAAGTTGATATTTTACATGCCTGTTACTATTATAGTTTAGACTATGTATATATGAAGTTTTATCAAAATCGTTACGTTAAAACGTAAGATATCGGGAAGAAAGGTTATTTTTTCTATTTTAAACGTTTAGATCCGCTTTAATAGTTTTAGAGATCTTTAACACTTCATAGCGGTTTTTAGTAAAACCGCAACACACATGTTGCGGTTTTACTAAAAATTGTATTTATAAAAGTTGTTATACGAATAGATGAAGTTTACATTTTTTCCCGATCTAAAATTCCATTTTAAAATGTTCGCGCGAGCGTAACGCGTGAACGCTTGGGCGGATAACGTTGTCCTGGCATGTAACGTACTCGTCCAGGGCATTGGTAAAATAAACATGTGTACTAAATTTCACCAACATCGGTAAACTTTTACTCAAGTTATCGTCACACGTTTCCCACACACAGAAAAGGAAGCATATAGTTTGTTGAATGTAAGAAGCTCGCTTCAATAATAATAAAGAAACCGCAGCAAACGAACTGTATCTAATTCTATTTAAATTAATTTTACCGTTAGCTGATTTTATTATCTTTAGTTATAACTACTTTTAAGAGTTTAAAGACAAAAGGGATTAGCAAATTTTTAGTCCAAAATTAAGCATTCCAAGTTTGCTTTCATGTTACCCCACTTTTTTATTATCTCTATGAGTACTTATATGATTAATTGAATTTGTATTACTTTTTCTTTTTTTTTACTTCTTGCATTTCACAACGATCTGTCAAGAAAAAAATCTTTATGCCAAGTGGCCAGATAAATTTAAAATGCTGAGGTGAAATGAGTCACATGATCAATTCTATATTCTGATGTACAAAAATAATCGTGAATGTAAATATAAAGTCGATTCAATAGATGGTTACAAAATCGAAATTTAAGAAAAGATCTAACAAATTTATATTTTGAAATCAATTATTTAAATGTGACGCTCATATAAATCATTTGTACAGATTTAGCAACTACATAAACATGTTTTTAATTTATCAACACCTAGCTTTAAACATGATTTGAATTATTGGAATATTTATAGAAATATATATATATATATATATATATATATATATATATATATATATATATATATATATATATATATATATAATAAAAATATATATCATATAAAAATATATAATGTATATATTGTATATATAATTAATATAGGTCTTGAACTGGAACTTCGTTATTTCAAGCTGTACTGATAAAAATTAGTGTCCCAAAATTACTTAAAGCTACTCTCACATTCTGAAATTTGGTTAAACCTATTTTAATGTAGAATCTAAATCTAAATTAAGACATCAAATGTGTTTTATGATAGTGGTAACTACGCTGTATAAAGAAAAGAACAAAGCTAAAGTATTCTAAACTCCTAGCTGTATTCTAAAGTATCTAGCTGTATCTAAAGAGTTTAATGCTGTTGAAATCCTTTGATGTATATGTTTATTTTTATGCCGAATGCAGTTCTGGTTGCAATATATTATAACTTTGTGGAATGGATGCAATGCTTACACCTTCCATATGTCGTGAGTCAGTGTTGTGGATAGGTGGCGTGCAGTTATTTCTAGTGTTTGCAATAGTTTTCGAGTTGTCCGCTTTCCTTGTTGCGGGAGTCTAGTTACGCCTACACTATTTTCCTAAAATACTTACAACCGTGGGGCCCGGCGGCATCTGATATCTCGGTTTTGTGTAGAGTCTCAGTCTTAGCTGATTTCACGGGCTAAATCTAGAATTTTCTTCTTTTCACTGTCAGATAGTTCAGTATATTTCATTTTATCATCTTAAATTGTGGAAGGTATAAGTTGAATCTTTATAAATGGCAAGACGTAGAACAGTGCTGAAAGGACTGTTTAATTTAAATAATTTATGTATACAAAATACTAAAGAACTAAAGGTGAAAACTAGTGAAAACATTTAAGAAATGAGATGTGTTTGTCACTGAAGATCGTATTGATAGATTTTACCATCAAGAGAAAGAAGAAGAAAAGAAAGAAGACAACAATTGTTAATTCTTAACGAGTCCATTTGAGACCTAGGCACCTTACTCAATTTATTAAGATAAACAAATATACATGAATCTGGCACCAAAAAATAAATAAAAAATAAATAAATAAAAATGTAATGTTCCTTGGTTAATCTTGGTTAATTTTGTGCTATACTCCTACCACGAAAATGAAATTAAATACATAACATTTATCATAAACTATATAAACGGGGGAAAAATATATATCATTATTATTATAAATATTAATTCTCGAAGTACCTAAAATATAAACCACAAGAAACATTTTAGACTTATAAAATTTTTAAAATATTAAGCTTAAAATAGAAAATGTGATGGTTTTAGTCATCTGTGTATATAACTTAAGACCTGTGTATCTATTCAAAGAACAATGATTCTTATCAATACTCATTCAGCGTACAAAAATAAACTTTAAAATAAAAATAGGCTTGGTTTAATGAGATATTGGGCTCATTACAAGACAGTGCCGAGACGATGGAAACTTCAAGGAATCGCAGCTGTAGAGTAGGAGGAGAAAGGGACGTAGCTTGAGAGAGGGGGGGGGGGGGGAGTGAAATCCTTGACTATAAATTTGCTCTCTTTTTCTTATACTTGTATAGATATTGATGGCAAATAAGTCTAGTTGAGTCATAAATCTTAAGTTAGTTACAAATTTTCTGCAACTCTCAATTCCACATTGAGGCCAAAAAAAATGAGCCGAAATCTTCTAGGAACTGTATGGAACTGTATTGTTCTGCTATCGATTCATAATAAATTACATTTTAATATATATATGTATATTATATAATTCTTTTAGAAGAAATTTACCTTTAAATAATTGTTAGTAGGCAATAAAATAGTTGTTCAATCAGATTTACTGGGATATTCATGACCGGCCGGATTTTAAGTTAAAATAGTCTCCCAATTATTGTGGCTCATAGCTTCATCATGTCCAGTTTTGGATGAATGGTCACATGAGAATAAAATAATTTGATTTTACTGGGAAATAAAAGTTTGGATGTTTAGAACTTCTTCGATTTCCAGGGGCGATACGTTTATTTTTAATCAATGCTCAATGTGTTCATTAGGTTGAAATTAACAGAGAACCGACCGACAGTAGGCTCCAAATTGCATTGTAATTTTTTTTTAAATTTTACAAGACTTTTGTCTTGAAATCGGTGACATAAACAAATTTCGTTCCTCGGAATGATCACTATGCTAGATCATCATTCTGGCGACTATATTTTTGCTTCAGTTACCTGCAGAAATAAAGATATTAGAGAACTAACCTGAACATACTAAATAAAATTGGGGATTCTTAAATTAAAAATTATACACATTTATTATTTTCTATTCTAAATAAGTAAAAATATACCACTTAAAGAGACGATAAAACGATTTAAAAGAAATACCAGTTGCATTATTGTAAATACTTGTTCGATAAAAAAAGTTCATAATAAAAAACTTCTTCTTGTCTTAAAAGTTGTTTGTCTCATCGAATAGATGAAGTTACAATTTTTTTCCGTCCTAAAATTCCAATTTAAAATGTTCGCAAAAGCGTTACGTGTGAACACTTGGGCGGATAACGTTTTCAACAAACTCGTCCTGGGTATTGGTAAAATGAACTTGTGTACCAAATTTCACCAACATCGGTAAACTTTTACTCAAGTTATCGTCACACGTTTCCCACACACAGAAAAGGAAGCATATAGTTTGTTGAATGTAAGAAGCTCGCTTCAATAATAATAAAGAAACCGCAGCAAACGAACTGTATCTAATTCTATTTAAATTAATTTTACCGTTAGCTGATTTTATTATCTTTAGTTATAACTACTCGAAGAGTTTAAAGACAAAAGGGATTAGCAAATTTTTAGTCCAAAATTAAGCATTCCAAGTTTGCTTTCATGTTACCCCACTTTTTTATTATCTCTATGACTACTTATATGATTAATTGAATTTGCATGCGTTTCCGACACATAGACAGGATACATAGTTTGTTGAATTACGCGATTCGGGCTGTAATTTTAAACATTCTGTAATGGTGTAAAAAGAGGATAAAAACAATAAATAATAAAATAATTAGAAAAGTATAGAGTATAGAGAAAGGCATAGAGAAATATAATGAAAATTAACATTAAATATTTTTGACTACGAAAAAGGCTATGTTAATGACAATCAAATATTTTGCTTTCGATTTTACCGAAGCTAACAGAAGCATGTGTTCTAAGGAACAAAAATGTTGTGGTCTCCGATTATTAAAAATTCCAAGATAGATCCGCATCAGAGAAACATTTTAAGTCCCGTGCCTGTCTGTCGTTCAATTTTTGCGAACTACCATGTCTTAAAAACTACTAGTCTGATTTTGATGGTAGGTCATAATTAGCCCATTTTTGTTCCTTTAATAACTAATCGCCATTGGTTTCTCTTCCGTAAAGCGCACAAAACTTTTTTTATTAACCTCTATACGTTTAAAAGTACTTACGATTTAAAAGAGGTTTGGATGGTTTGACGAAAGACACAGATGGATGATCCCATATTAATTTCAACCGTCTGCGCAATTTTATTGCTACATAATGGATAATTTTCTTCATATGCAATACAATTGTGTTAGATTTAAAATGAAAGGAGGAAAAATTAAATAAATTGGACAATTGGGCTTAAAAGAAAAATAGCATTATAGTACATGATTGGACGCGAGGAAGGTATGTGCCCCGCTAATTGGCAGACGATTTTACACTATAAATTATTTAATAATTACATAAACCAATGCCAATGTATTAAAAAAGCATTTTGAAATTAATACGACAAAAAGTGAAAATAAATATTCTTGTTTATAATTCAAACCAGTGAGTGAACTAGGCCGGTATTTTCAAAAGATAATGAGATCGTCGACCCACATGAGGAAAAAAAACTATTTATTTTTAAACCGGAGTCTTATATTAGTTGAAAACACATTTCTGCGTATGTCTGGTATTCTACTCATGTATACAGTACTTTGAGCAAGTTTATATTTACTGCACTCTATAACATCTCACATTTTACAGTTACGTTTAGCAGTAAAATAATTTCTTATTTTAATGTGATAGAGTAACAACTGGACTAAGCACAAAAAATAAAAAATATTTTTCTAACAAATATATAGATAGAATGAGTTAGGACATTGACCTTACATTAAATATTATTATAAAATGTTCTTTTAGTCACAAGTCGTATTTTTTTTGTCCCAAGCAGTAAGACCTCACATATGGGCCAAAGGTGCAAACCTAGTTTAGTAATCTATCTATAATACTCAGTCCTTTAAGCATGCTGACAGACCCACAGAATGTGAGTATCTTGCTTAAGGGAAGTAACCTCAGTTCTTCGGTCAGTAAGATGGCAAAGCCAAAGATTGTCCACCTTGGGCGTGTTAATGCAGGACAGCTGCTAATAGGTGAGAAGGGGTTTTACCCTCTTCCTCGCACAGCCTACTCACTAGGCTTTTAGCTGGGTTAAGCAGATGTAGATGTTAGATGTCGATTTAGTCGACAGTGTCCAGTTAAAATTTCCGTCAAAAGACGGCAGAATTGTTTTTGAGCGAGAGCAGTGAGCTGGTATGATGATGAGATGTTTCCCAGACTATCATTTTAAATTGTCGCATACCTGAAGCACTGTTCCGTATTCTGTTGATTTCTAACTTCATGAAAGTTCATATGGACTTCACTCCACAACGGGGCACGCAAGCAAAAGGTTCTGGTGTAATTGAAGTCGAATTGGAACCCGTTTTGGCCAACTGGTCAGCAATCGCCTTGGAACCCTTAGAGGTTGTATCTTGTTAAGTCGCCAAGAGAGTTGAGATATATTTTGCACTCGGCAACCAGCTTAGATGTACAGTACACCTCGGTGCAACCAGTGCTTGCTCGCTGCCTGGCTGTCGAAACTAAGACATTATTCGTACTTTAGTTAATTCATCTAATAATATTAAAAAGCTAAAAACTTTCGAAACATTATTTGGATAAAAAAATCCTTCACATATCTTTTCCCTTTAAAATTAAACCACTTGTAATCCTTTTAATTTTATTGATTCGTTGTAAAAGAAAAGAACCTTATGTTAAAAATGTTGAATTATTTTAGTAAAACTGTAATCATTCCAAACTTTTAATTAGATTTAGTTAATTGTACTTCATTAATTGGGGTGAGATATATACTTTTGTTGGCCCAAGTTCACCGACTGAATATAGCTGTCTCTAATTATCTAACGAATCGCTTATACATTTGCTTATACCAACATGCTAAAACTCAGATGTTATTGTAATATTAGGTGAATAAAACAGGCATAATTTCCATTTTAAACAGTTTCATGTAACTCAAAAAAGAATGCACTCGGTGAGAGGTGTTCTAATTCTTTATATAATACCAAGAAATTATGAAATTATGATAGATTTAAATTTTGTTGAAAATATCGGTAAGCTATAATGCGATACAACACAATTATTAATAACAATAAAATAACTAAGTATGTTTTGCCGGTAGCACCATTTGTAGCCTTCAATTTTTACTTCTTGTTATACATATAATGTAAAAAAGTAAAGTTTTTGATAGCAAAAAAATCTATTTTGAAATTTAGATGGATTTACACGTTTTAATATCCTCTGAGATCAAAAAAGTGTTTTTTAAAAACTGTCTGTCTGTAGTCTGTGCAGACGCGTGGAGCCTATATGGTAAATAAATGCTTAGTTCCTTATGTGAAGCAGCGTCTATCCGGTTTCAAATGTCAATTATGTATTGCCTTAATACAACAGGTGGAGCGACACGCTAACACCGTGCCATACACTACTTAATATATTATGTTCTATAAGCACTTTGGCAGACCTAAGCTCTCTCGGGGTGTTGCGTCTTGGATTATAATTAATTATTACAATTTAAATTACTTGAGAGTAATACGCAACGCGGAATGTCTTTAGAACAAAAACTTCGTTTAATCATATAATAGAACAAAAAATCAATTATTAACATTAAAAAACTTAGTGTGACAACCGAATGACATTGTCATGTCACAACAAAATTTAATACCACTATATGCATATAATAGTAAGAAATAAAAATGAAAAAGTTTGTATTGAATTAGTCCGACAGATGTTTCATAACTATACCGCTAACGTATCAGCAAAAATAATTAATTAGAAAACTTTTATGGAATAAAATAAAAAAGATATTTAGTTTCATGCAATTGCAGGTATAATTACTTCTAGTTTCTAATTGTTATTGGTCATCAATCCCAATTGAATTGAATGCAATAATATGTTACAGCAGGAAGAGGTTAATAAGGATGCCCTTACAATTGAGTCCTTAAGGGTCTTACATTACCTCTCCAACATAGTTTCAAACTAACAGGGGCATCGACTTGTATACACTACAGTAGTGACATTCTCTGACACCAAAACAACTTTATTCAACCATCTTACTGGTATTTAAACAACAGTAACTCGTGGTGCAGTGAGAATAAAATTATAAACATATTCCCCTTTATTCTATATTACACTTAAATTATCTTAGCCAAGGTTTTAAGGGTATTTAATGATAGAACTACCACATCTCGCAATATTTCACCTCCTCTTGAAGCATCTTCAGGCCTTAAAAAAGAAGGGAAAAAAAATAAAAACTAAAATAAGGCTTTTTTAATTATTTCTCATAGCTAAATTAAAAACATCTATAAACGAACATAATTTAGTATTCAACAACAATTATTGCGGTAAATAAAAAACAAAATGTAGTTAAAAAAAATAGGCAGATCGTGACAGTAGATTGAGTTTTAAATAAGTTTAATATCTTACGAATCACCATATCTTAACCTTAAAAAGGAAGTTCCTCATTAAAGGTAGTTCTTTGATTTTAACTCGTCCAAATGCCTTATAACTGTAATTTTTCTCCTTGTAACAAATGTTTGAGGTGGTTGGAGAGGCTCTATTAATTGACGCAGTAAATACAGAAACAAATATTCATACTAAAGTGTAGGTCGAATATATTATAAAGGATATATAACAAAACAATGGATGGATTTTGAGGATTTTCTAGGATAAATAGGATGGTCTTGTTATCTGCAAAGGGAGGAAGGACAGGAAGGATGTTAAGGGATATATAGTGAGTAAAAAAACATATAGGAGAGAGGGCCTATTATACTGCCCTGAGGTACTCCAGCACCTTCAGGGGGAAGGAAAATACGGATCCTAAACTTGCACTAAAATATCTATCAGTGAGAAATGATTTGGATGAGGTAATACATGATGTGAAGGGTAGAATGCCCTTAAGTTTCCAAAGCAGCACAGCTTGCCAAACCCTATCAAAGGCTTGCGCCTCGTTCAGGAAGAAAGCTGAGCAATATCTTCTACTCTCAAGAGGGGATACAATAAAATCAACAATGCGACATGAAATTGTTAAATATTAGCACGATAAGTTCGAAAATCAAAGTGATAATCAGGGAGGAACTGTTTAAGAATGGGATGAAGGAGTTTTTGTAGTAGATTTCCCATCATTTTCCTAAGCTGGAGACGGTATACGTCGGTAGGATGAGGGGAATTGAGGTGGTTGAAGGTTTAGGAATCATCAAAAGCAATTTTATTTGGGTTCAGAAGTGGGTAGTTAGGACGGTGATCCATACGTACGTGAGCAATAGGATATTTTCCTTGGAAAGTGTTAAAGGATTTCTGAGGGAATAAGATCGTAACCGGGAGATTTTCGAGGTGGAAGGCGTTTAATAGTGTAAAGGATATTTGAGGGATTAAAGGCTTTGGAAGGAGGAGATAATTTATATTTAAAAATAATTTATACTTTTGAGAAAAATATATTTGATTTATACATTTGTTTAACATTTTTGTTGCTCTAGCATCTATTTGAAAGAAATGTCTCACAAATAGTATTTATTTTTCTATTTAAAATTATTGTAATGTGTTTATACTTCTGCGACTTAAACCAACCAGTAAATTTCCTCGGTTTTATTTAAATCTGTCTACTCATATAAACAAAGTAACGAGAAAAAAAAATGTTCTGGCAAAAAGTCGACAGTTAATTAGTTAACCAGCATTAGATAAGATTCAAAAATAAGCTTAAGATACTTTCTTCATTTTTCTGCTCCGAATTAAATATTAAAAAGTATTTTCACTCATCTTAAAGACATTTGGTTGATGGCTTTAGTATAGTTTTTTATTTTACATACCCGGAGTGCATACTCGGAATTATTGTGTGGAAAAATCTTCAAAACTACCTACCGATGTGTCTGAACTACTTAACCGATTGAAATTATTATTTGGCACACGTTCTTCACATATTTTGTGGCTATGTCACTTTAATATGATATCCAGATTTACATTTTAGCTTTATTTAATACTTAGAATTTAATAATTACACTAAAATACATAATCTCTTTTGAGTTTATCGTAATCAACATAAATTAAGTCAGAAAAAAGAAGAAAGAAAATAGTCTACCAATTAGTGTGGCACTTAGCTTCCTCGCGCCCTATTTCGTATACTTCAGTGATTTTATGCTTTTATTAACTATTATCGTCAAGTTTATTTATTTTTCCCTCGTTTTTTAAATTAAAGTTATAATTATTTTTGATATGAATTAAAGTATGAATTTAGCAAGATTTAAAGAGACGGTTGAAATTAATCTGGGGCTCTCTGCAGGCTACTTTCGACAAACCATCCAAATTTCATATATATCAGATGAGTACTTATTTTATAAATATGTATGAGTAAATAAATGTATGTTTGTGCGCATGTGTTTTTAAGATATGTTGGTACGCAAAAATTGAGCGACAGACCGACAGAGAGACACGGAACAACAAATATTCCTCGATGTCCGAAACGGATTTCTGTCTTGGAATTTTTTAAATCGGACACAAAAAATGTTCGTTCTTCTGAACGATCGCATAGCTTCCGTTACCTTCGGTAAGCTCGGAAGCAAAATAATGTAACTTCGATATTAAAATCAGTGCCGGATCTAGGTTTTTTCTCAGGGGGGGGGGGGGGGGGGGGGCAAAAGCAGATTTTGCCGCCCTTGCCACACAGGGGCAGATCTAGCAGTTGAATTTGGGGGGGAACTTGGGGGTTTAGCCTTAATCCAAAGGGGGGTCCGGGGGGCCTCCCCCATAAAATTTTATAAAGTTAGGTGCAAAAATGGTGAATTTTAAGCGTTTTGGAGAACCTTTTTTTAGAGCTTTTTCAGCTAAAACTATACAGTACCTATTCTATATTTCGTTTAAAATACCAATTAATAATGATAATTTCTATTTTATTTAACCTGTAACACTATACTATGCTATTAATTCTTCCAGATTCACTAGGAGGGGTGACCCCCCTGCCCAAAGGGGGGTTCAGGGGGCCTCCCTTCTGAAAAATTTAGAAAATTAGGTTAAAATGGTGAATTTTATTGCAGGTGCCGCCTGGGGCGCTTGCCCCCCGCAGCCCCCCCCCCCCTAGATCCGGCACTGATTAAAATTAACACAAAAACTAATTCGCCATTAACTACTAATTTGTATTATTACCAAAACGTTATAAAACTAAGGAACTAAGTTTGGATATAATGTACTCGCAAACTTTCGCCTATAACCAAGGTTATTATCGATATACCTAGTGATAAACAGATCTCCACCTGAAATTGTCCTTGTATTTTCCATCCTTCGTTTTTTCATTTAAAATCTTTAGTACTACGGTAATATTTGAAGAAATATTATTGCTATAAATGTTAATGCTTTTTTACTACTTACTTTGATTAATTAAAACAATAATAGTAAGAAATATAACATAGAATACCTAATTAGTATTATCTAAATGAACATCAACGAGACTACATTTTACTCATTTCCATTCTTCAAGGAAGTAAGTGAATAACGTGACTGGGTAATAAAGATAAGGAATTACAAATATGTAAGATTAGATATTATGTTATATCACCAACAACTATTAAAAAGTAGAAATAATTATTAGAAAAAGAATTATTATTAGGTGATGCAAAGTAAAAAAAACTACACATAGATTACGTAAAACTATTTAAAATTTGCATGGCATAGAAAGGCATAGAAACAAGACTTGAATTCTACAATTACATAAAATATACAGTTTAATTTACAGTTAATATATCACTCTCAGGTAATGTAGACATGTAGAGTTTTAGTAGGAGATTATCAGACTAAATTAAATGTGTAGTTACAAAAACTATACTCTTAAGAGACAGAAGAATAAAAAAATAAATAAATAATGAAAGAAAAAATGAGTGGCAGATCCTCGAAGAATATTGTTAAAAATTCTCTTATGTCAACTATGTCTGCCTATATTTTAGAGCAACAAAGGAATAAGTGAAGAAAATAAATTAAAGCCTCAACAATTGTTTGCTTACTCTAAATCTGACAAAAATCAAATCCATGTGCTTCTTACTTGATTCGCGGGGACAGCCTACAAATGACAGAATTAAAAATATGTAATCATAATAAATGCACTTCACTATACTATACTAACGGCAACTATAACCAAATAATATCTAGGATTAATTAATTTAAATATTTAGGAATAATTATTGATTGTAACATTAAATTGGATGTAACATAATAAGAACATTCATTAGCTGGATGGTAACAAGAGTATGGAAAAATCATACATTGTTTATATTAGAATTAAAACTAGTATATAGGGATTTTGCTAATAAGTTCAAATTAAAATTACTGTACCACGCTCTGGTTGAATCCATAATAAATTATTATTGAAGATTTGCTTGGAGAATGGCTTCCCCAGCTAACATAGAACCTGCTAACATAATAGCAAAAAAAGCAAATTTAACATTTCAATTAAAGAAGCCAAAAAGATATTCACGGCATAACAAATTCCGAATCTAATGTAGTCTCAATTAAGCCACTACAAGAAAAATCTAAATTAATATATGACTTTAATAAAATAATTTACCAACAAGTTACTCCCACTTTCTCTACTAGATCACAAAGACAGAAAACTTATTAAATTCCCCTCTCCCACACAACGACCAAACAAAGACACGCCACTTAATTAGGACCTCTATATTACTAGACCAGTCTCACTATATAATATTAATATATTTAAGAAAAAAATTAAGCAGTATCTCCTAGCCAAAGAAACTAAAGAATAGAAAAAATTTAACACTCCAAATAGATTATTATGGTAATTAGTTCAATGAAATTTATTTAACCTAATCAAAAAACTAGATTATAAATATTAAATCGTTAGGGAAAATTAAATTAAGTTTAATTTAAATTCTCTTTGTGTTATTCTATTTACTTTATCCCGTACAAAAAAGTATTGTGAGCAACCCAAATTCGATTTTGAGATTTTTATGGTTTTACAAGTTTTTAGTTCGAAATCGTGGTTTTTAGTAATGTCTGTCTTGTTGCCCGTAATTAATAGTCTGTCTGTTGCCTGTGCAGACGCGTGGAGCCTAAACTAATGATGTTCAGAAAAAACATACCCCAAGATGACATCGAGAAATGAATTTTAGCTCTAAATTTGGGGCGTATGCCATCAAATACACTTGATGGCATACACCCAACTTGACCAATTTGACCAATGATTTTTGGTAAAAATTCTAAAATATCATACCATTTAAATACGAATCTAACCATATAAGTTTTCCCGAAGAAAATCTAGTTTCCTAAATATTGATGAAAATAAATATGATTTTGCTAAAGATCGACAACAACATCTAAATAATCTGTCGAACACTAATTAAATATTTTTAATAATAAATAAATTTGATAAAATAATATTATAGGAATTAAATTCAGTATAATTAAAGATATGAGAAAATTTTGTTTTTCTGTTTTTGTTTTCATCAGAGTTTTTCTAAACAATTTTTTAATGTAAATTAATAAATTAATAAAATTATATTTAAATTCAGTATCATTATGTTTAGAAAAGTTGTGTTCGATTTTTTTTAATTCATACATTTTCTTTTATAAAGGTACCTAAAACATTTAATAAAATATTTTTGGCGAGGACCATAGCTGAGAGATATTAAAGGAATGTTCGTGAATATTTTTCTTAATCTAAATATATTCGACTGATATATCAGTTGATTCATAGAAACAAATCCCTTGCTCGACTCACATCGTTATAAATATATTAGCTTCTTTCAAATCCTTATTTATATTATTATAAATAAGACAACAATCATAGTTATTATTTTAAATATATTAAAATATTACAATAATTATTAACATTACAAATGTTTAAATTTTGCGCAGAAGAAAAACAATATAGGGAATTAGGGAAGGCTGCCAGGAATTATTTTTATGATATTTTCTTGTTTATAACACTTTTCCACAAATGACATGTTATATTTTCTTATTTCTGGGTAGGAGGACAAGTAATAAGAAAATAGATTTCTTTAAATACTTTAACACATTTTAAAGTATATCTTACAAGTTTAGCTACAAGATGAAATTTGTTTTTACACGATCAAGAGATCGGTTTTTCCATGCTATTTTTAAAAAATTGTGCGTAGATGATGGTCTTTATGAGCTGACAATGTCGGTAATGAAAAATTAATGGTTTTGTTTTTTAGGTCAAATTATTTTAAATTTAATCACATAAACTGGTTCCAATCAAAACTTATAATTTGTGATATTAATTTAAACTTTTTTTAAAATATAATTATAAGGAATTTCCTGAATTCTTTTGAGCTATTTGAACTCAAATAAGATAAGAGATGAAAAGTGACAATTATCACCCATGGGATTGAATGATAACTCCCCTTATATGTTCTTAAAATGCAAAGCAATAAAGCAATAAAATACATTATTATTATAAGGCTGCGAAACATTGAAGGGAAATTATAATGGATGAAATAAATCACAATTATTCTTGTAATGAGCTTCTCAACTCAATCCTCTTTCCACATAAAAAATTGATTTATAAATAGATCAAAATCATTATTGCCCATTGTGGAAAATTGAAAGTAAAATTCACGGAGCATAAGGCATTTCTATATTAATACTTTTCCCTCCTGCTTATATTCCTTCTTTAATAGCCTTTTTTTATCTTAGTCTTAGGTGAATAAAACTCAAATAAAAAATCATTTTATTATAAAGAAACCACGATAGCTAATAATAATAGATCATCACCAGTGAGTTATATTAAATATTAGTATACAGGGTGTTCCCTAACGAATCTTATTGGAAATTTGACACTAAACAAAATTTCTAAAAATATGGGGTCTGTACAAATACAGCTTCGTTTTCAAGATATTCGAAAAAAAAAAAAAAATGTCATTTTTTTACGTTCGTCCTTAAAATTCTCAAAAACTACGCTAACCATAATACACCTAAAAGCAAGCCTTTTAGAACATCAAATTCTGCGTCTAATGAAACCCAGCTCTGTACAACAAACCCCCTGATTTTCAGCAGTTTTACTCTTCGATGCGCTTGTTTCATTTATGAAATGTTTGTTGGCGCACATTTTAGGAAAAACTTTGCAACAAACTAAATTTTGCTGAACGTAAGGGTTTTGTTCTAGAAAGCAGGGATTGGTTTCATTTTACGCTCTACAATTTTTAGTTCAAGGTGTTTTATGACAAAAAAGAATAGGTTTTGATCATTTTAAGGATAAACGTTAATTAAGATTAACTTTTGTTTTTTTTGCGAATATATCGAAAATGAAACTGTCATATAAATGGACTCACGTTTATATGAACCTGTTTGTTCAGCGTCATATTTCTCTATAAGATTCCGAGGTCTGATCGTTTCTTTCAGGAACACCAAATATAAAAATATATGATAAGGAATAAATAAACTGATAAAAAAAACTAGTCATCTGCCCTCTCTATTCCTTCCTTACGAACTAAAAGACAGCAACATCAGGTCATTTTAGATTAATGTTCTCAGCCATTATAAACGTCAATTTGGTTTATTACTAATAGATTTTTAATACATTTACTTACTAACAGAGTGTATTGTCTTACCTCTAGGGAACATGTTAAGTTTAAACAAAGGCTTTGCTGAGGTTTTCGGGTGACTTTAGCTTCGCTTATATTATTATTGTTATTATTTCCTTAACATTTAATTAGCTCAATTGAATTATGACAAAGGAACCATACATTATGTATAATAACATTGCATGACTAAAAATAATAAGAGAAAACTTCCTAGAGGCAGTTAGTACATATTTTTATGTAACCGACAGATACATCTTGCTCTCAATGAATTATACTAAGACCACTGTTCGTCCCCCTCTTAGTGAACTGCTCATCAAACTGTTACAATGGGTCCTATTATTCTAGCTACCTTCAGCTAATTGGCATTCTATATTGACTTTTAATAAAACATCTTCTAATACTATAAATATAATGAAATAAAATATAAAACACTTTCGTTTCAAGTAATTTTTATTTAATGGTGAATATTCACGGCTCATAAACAAACTGAAATTTAATTTAATTATTTTTAAGTTATACATGTACATTTATATTTCTTTATTCTTAATACATTGTTTATTATTCTAAAATTAGATTATCAGCTATTTAAAAATGATATTTTATGATTTTAAATTTAATATAATTTTTAATCTCCATAAATATCTATAATCTCTATTAATGGCCTTAAATATGTTTCTCATATCCATTGAAACCAATCAGATGAGTATTTGAATGAATTAACTCAAAAATTAAATTCTTTTAACATTATTTTATTAGTAATTTATTTTGAAGTAATTTGGTGGTTTTTCTTAAGCAGCCAACAAATCGTTTCATATTGATTCCAACTGTGTTTGCTCAGTTTAAATATTTTTATTCGTGTAAATTAACAATCTAATTTTGAAATATTTATAAAAATAGGGGGAATATAATGAAATAAATTTGACAATAGTGCTTCAAAAAAGCAAAACATCATAAACTACGCGATAGGACGCGAAGAGGGCATATGTGCCACATTAATAATGTTATTTTCATGTTAATTTTAATTTCCCTACTCAAGGTTCCAAAGGTAACGGAAGCATTCTAGGGGTTGACAAAGAATAGGCAACGGTTAAAAGCACTGCGCGGGTGAGGTGCAGCGACGTTTCTACTCTTTGTATTCTTATGATGTCAGAACTATATGCAAATATTTTCAAATACTAACTGAATATGGTCATGTAAACATACATCAGTTGAAAGCAGTAACGAGATCGTTTTTAATATACTATGTAAAGTAGCTATTATTGGCTTGCGGTTTTAATTGGGCCTCCTGACTGTCCTTTATGAGGAGCTTACTCTCGCCTGTTGAACGCTTTGCTTGCGCCTCACCTCCACCTGTCGCCTCCTCTGTGTAGATTAGGCCTAAGAAAAGACAATTTTTGATGTCTCCATATACAAATTTTGTCTGAAAAAAGTTTGTTTGAAAAAATGTCTTGCGTTTTTGCAAGGGAACATTTATGATTTGTCTGTCCGTCAACATTTTTCCAAATGCCCATATTTTGAAAACCAGTAGTCCGATTTTGAAGAAATTTTAATGGAATGTCAAAGATAGCCCACAGATGGTTCCTGCGTACACTGCTTCATTCTTTTAACACTTTGTAAATTGTAAATTTATCTCATTATTCTTCATTTCATGGGACTGTTTGTGATTTTTATGGGACCAGAGATAGGGGCGAGGATGTTATATGGTACACAGTTTGGCAGACGTTTTTGTTTTTCTGCTAGGTTTGTTTTAACCAATCAACACAAGACAGATGTATTTTGTTTTAAAACATCAACAAAAATTATTCATAATGCAGTTATAAATAACTTTGAAAGAGATGTGGCGGGTGGAATCGGAGGGCAACGATGAGCTAAAATGTTTGACGGGGAAGGAAGAGTGACGCCAGATTTGCCCAGATGAGAAGCAGTGGCTCAGTACCTAATGAAACCTGGGGCCTGGGGGTCAATTCTGTAACTTTTTGATATGCATCCAAATTTGAAGAATATCAAACTGGGATATTTATCAAATTAGTTAGTATAGATCTTGTGAGATCTATACTAACTAGTACTGAATCTAACTAGTAGTGAATCTGTAAAGTGTTGGCTCTTTGTGGCCAAGTATCGAATTACACCAGATATTGTTGTTACTGATAACGATAACATAGCTAAAACTCCTTTTTAACTATTTTTAATTATTAATTATTTATTGCTTCCGATCTTACCAAAGGTAACGGAAGCATTGTGTTCACTTTTGACAACGAAAAACTTCCCGGACTCCCCCCCCCCCCCCCCAATAATTACGACGACGCCCATGACTTACAGTAAGATATTGTACTGCAATAAGCATCAGCATAACATTTTCTAACGAACAGTTATTACTTAGTAAAACAGTTGTTACTTAGCGCGGAGATTTTTTTTTTTTTGGGGGGGGGGGGGGGGGGATTTGCTTGGTTGAATAAGTAGTTCCCTTTTCTTGTTACCACTACAAATTCCCCCCCCCCCCCCCCCATTTAAACTGACTTAGAATGTGCCCCCTCCAGACCTAGCCGCTGGATACGCCACTGAATGTAACAATAATGTTAATGTTAATATAACAATAAAGTACATGATAGAATGCGAGGAAGCTATGTGCCACACTAATTGGCAGTCTATTTTTTTTTTATTTCGTTAAAAATTTAGAATACTTTTAACTGGTGTATTGCATGTTATAGTATAACTTATTTGATTAAAATTTATAAAATAAAGACGGAATTATTGGATGAAGTATTCATAAAAACGTATAATTTGTGCATATCCTTAACAATTGATAAGTCTATAATAAAAGTTAAATCAGTGTGAAAAAGAAAATGAAAACATAATGGTGTTACTCTATTTTGATTTCGACTTCGATTTGAGATGTATACACAACCTCAAGAAATATCAACAAATATGTTGAGCATAATATATCACCCACTAAAATATCGGCATGCTGCGCAAGCATCTTCATAGTAAACTTTGATATACAGGGTGGTCCAAAAGTCTCCCCCCCCCTCTTAACTTTTGAACGGTTTGACATAAATTAATGAAACTTGGGGGATCTCTACCATGCAAAGGGAAGTTTGTTTTCATGCAATCACCCACTAGGGGCAACCACCCACTTTGCCCCCAGGCCACCCAACTTCAAAATTTCAAATTGGAGTGTATATTTTTGATAGCAGATTTGGATTCTACGGTGAAAAATAATAAACTTTTACTCGAAACTATTTTTTCTATCTCCAATATTTGGCCCCCTGTAGGGAGGCAAAGATAGCAAAATATCCCTTCCGAAATAGTAAGAAAATAACACTTAGATTGTTATAAAATCTAAACGGTTTGAAATAAAGTAATGAAACTTGGGGGATCTGTACCATGTAAAGGGAAGTGCGTAATCATCCACTCGCGTACTAGGGGCAACCACCATTTTGCCCCCAGGCGCTGAAATCTACCCTTTTTTTAGCTTTGCCCCCTTATGGGGGGCAAAATATTGGAGATAGAAAAAAACGTTTGAAGTAAAATATTTTTATTTTTTGCCGTAGAATCTAGTAGTAGTAGTCTAGTACTTTCTACTAGGACGGGTAGGACGAACCACTTGTTCGAACCTTGCAATTAGGCCATCATTCAGGCCCTTTTTACGCCCCGCGGTAGAGAGTTCCAGCCACTTCACACATCATACATATGTACATTTGTACCGCCGAAGCGAGTATGATGTGATCAATAGTGAGCCATATAAATCAGAGTGTCACGGCGAGGAATCGAACCCCGTCTCGTTACACTCGAGATTCAGTGATGGCCGAGCAGACGTGGTTTAACTCACACGGCTACGCTAGCTCCCTTCCGCCGAAGTAAAATATTTTTATTTTTTGCCGTAGAATCTAAATTTGCTATCAAAAATATACATTCCTGGTTAAAATTTTGATGTTAGGTGGTCTGCGGGCAAAATGGGAGGTTGCCCCTACTGCGCGATTGCATAAAAACAAACTTCCTTTTACATGGTACGGATCCCTTAAGTATCATTAATTTATCTCTAACCGTTTAGATTTTACAGCGTATGATAGTAAGGGTTATTTTGCTGTCTTTGCCCCCTATAGTGGGCAAAATATTGGAAATAGAAAAAAAAGTTTATTATTTTTCACTGTAGAATCCAAATATGCTATCAAAAATATACACTCCAATTTGAAATTTTGAAGTTGGGTGGCCTGGGGGCAAAGTGGGTGGTTGCCCCTAGTGGGTGATTGCATGAAAACAAACTTCCCTTTGCATGGTAGAGATCCCCCAAGTTTCATTAATTTATCTCAAACCGTTCAAAATTTAAGAGGGGGGGGGGGAGACTTTTGGACCACCCTGTATAATCACATGAAAAGGGAGGTTTCAAAGTTACAGAATCCAACCCCTGGACATGTAGAATCAGTAACCTGGCCACTATGCCAAGCACTTAAAGATGTAAGAGTAACGAAGAAAAATGTATGTGACTTTTATTGGGCAGGTAGACATCGTATGGCCGAAGTCGCCATAGATGACCAAGGCATAAGAATATTAGATTATTACGGGGGATCGTCCACTTTACTTATCACTTATCACCTCTTCATGGATTCGAACTCACCAGTTATGTCGGCGCCTAATATGTATTCCATCTCCTTTAAGTTTTTAGGGGGTCTAATTTTGATGTATTCGTCTTTAGGAAGAGCTTTCCTCGAAATTTTAATTTAGGCCCAATTATAAAACAATTCGTGGTATCGTTTACTTCTTGTGTGGGAGGTTTTAAATAAGTGGTTTGTTTTTCTTTATTTCAAACAGGGTTAAAGATTAATAGAATTAATATTTCTCTTTCGCTCTTTACTTTATGTATAACATGTGCCACTTATTACACTTCAAACAAGTTTTTCAAAATGTTTACCAAAATGAGGTTGCACAAAGTTAAAAAGTGAAAGACAGTATGTCTATGATGTATCTGAAAGCTCCGAAACAGGCTGTATTTACATCAGATGTTTTCCGAAACACATTGGTCTCTCTGTTGATCTATTTTAGAAATGGTTTAGTTCGAGTCACATTTCCTTGGCTTTACTTGCCAATGCTAAAACAACCGAAATAGTCAGGAGAAAAAACACTCTATTCTGGCTTACCTTTGAAAAATTATGTTGATTTGAAAAAACAATAAAAATATCCCTAGAAATATACAGGTATGCCTATAAATCATTTCCATCCGAAGACTAATGGAAAATGTCTACAGTATTAACCTTTTAGTAAACAACTAAACAATTTTTTACTTTCTTAACAAATTTGTCACTTTTAAAAAAACAAATTTGAGTTATTTTATACTTTCTCATACAAGTAGTACATATTTTACTTATGACATATTAACTTAATTAATATCGGTTCATATTTCCCACTCAACATATAGTATTATTATTATAGATCTCCAATAATAAATAAATTACAGACATCTATTAACCTTTTCAAAATAGAAAATAGTATATTTCCAACTCATAGTTAAAGTTAAGTTAAATTCAACATTATTTATATTATTTATTTGACACTGCATTGGTTTGTATCACTTTTAAGCTCTGTAGCTAGTACTGTTAATAGTACAGTACTGTTAATTTTCTTATCTAGAATTTCTATTTCAATGTAATGCAAGAAAGTCTTAAATTATCCCATTATTTCTCAATAGTCGTAAAGCTATTTAAAATCTATAATTTTTAATCTATATTGAAGAAATATTTCATAATATTTCTCTCTAGTAAAATAGAGAAAGGGTATATAAAATACTAACCAGTTGAATTTACAATCCTCTCACAGGAATGATCTGAGAGATCGAGGAACTATATAAGATAGTTAAATAAAATAATTCGTACGAAATGTTAATACTAATTATCTCCATTAAATGTTAAACTTTTAATCTGTAAGTACTACAGATTGCATTATTAATTTACTTTGTAAAAATGTGTACAACTGGATTTTTCCTATTTACTCGCTAACAGATAAGACTGTAGAGTCTGATGTGAATTATATCAGCAAGGAAGTGCGCGGGTTTTTAGTTTCATATCCCCGTGCTCACCTATGCATTAGTAAAAATCAAGATAATAAGTGTCATCAGCTCAACTAAGTGTTTACCGATAACTCTCGGAGGTTAAAAATCATGTGCAGTTTTATCAAGAGATACTTAAAGTATGTTGTGATAACGTGTTGATTGTCTGTAATCAATAAGTCGCTACTCTCTTGCAGTGAGGTAGTTATAGGTAGGTTATATTTTTGTAAAAAAAAATGTAATTTTACTTAGGGCATTGTTTCACCTCAAACTTATTTGCTCTCTCTCTTTCTTGTAGTCTATGGTTTCTTGTGCTTTATGAATCTAATAATACGTAAGTTCAACTCTAAATATATGAAATGCATCAAACTTTACTGTCATAGTTCTAATTTGGAATGTTACTCATAATTAAGTGGTAATATCTCGAATCTAGACTCTTCCTTAATGTCACTAATGTTATTAGTATAGGATCGGCCCAAGGTAGATGAATCCGGACGGTTAATAATAGCAGGGGTATTTGGCATTGTAGCAACCCGCTGCCTTCTTTGTGCCCCCGCCGTCGATCGTACCTTTCATTCGCGATCCAGAGGTGATACCGTTAAGGAACAGACATCGTCGTTAATCGCTCATTAAAAGATCGTAGCTCCCGAGGTACCAAAGTCCGTCGCGTCGCGGAATATCGGAGTGTTGCTCGCGTGTGTGGGCGTCTGCGGGGGAGGAAGGAGGATAGAATATTTTTGGCTCAACGGGCCGTGCGCTGGTGGGGGTGAGGGAAGAGCGGAGAGGCTCATTGAATCTCTGAGTGCCGAACAGTCAAGGTGGTGAAGGCGTCTTTGCGTGGTATCAGATCCACCGAGCGCCACTAGGCCCGTGTCCGTTGGAGGAGGGTCGGTCTCGCGGTGCGACCGTCATGAGGCCGTCACAAAGGCCAGGCTTTCCGCCGGCCCAGCAGCAAACGGTGCAGCAGCAGCAGCAAACGATGCAGCAGCAGCAAACTCAGCAAACCACGATGCAGCAGCATCACACTCAGCAAATGATGCAAACAAGTCAGCAGATGCGCACTACTGAGCAGCGTGTCACGCGCCAGCAGATGCAAGGTAGGCAAAAATTTCGCTTCTTCCCGCCAATGCTAAGTTCTCTCTAATTTTTCACATTTCAATGTCATAAACACCGTCGAAACAACAAAGTTCATAATCAAAACAAATCATAATTCCAAGAGCCAAAGGCTTTTAACTAATTTTAATTGATAAATTTTCATACTTCCTAAAATTTGACTAAGAGCGTTGCTTTATTTACTGACAATTTTCGCTTAAGCTTGCTAAAAACCACATGTTATAGGATACATTATTATAATGATCAATCAAAATTCCTTAGAAAGGAAAAACTTGAAGTCAGCAAAAAAGTTAAAGAAAAAGTACAAGTCAGCTAATTTCTATGTTTATCGTATCAATGATTGGTTTAATATAAATATACAGCAACTTAAAAACCTATTGAGTTTTTGCAAATTAAAATAGTATCAGCAAATTGAAATAATATCCATGTTAAATCAAAATTTTTAAAGAGCGGAACATAAAACGATTAAACGTGTAAGTATTTAAAGCTTCCGCGTTAAGTTAAACTGATTCTTTCTTTAAGTCACCTGTTAACTCATCCTTGTATTAAGTTGCACCCTATAATGTGCAACCTAATACTGTAATTATCAATACTGCAAATTAACTGTATTTGTTTATCTCCATCTGACACTTACTAAGTGTAACAAATTTTTACAATATAAATAAACAAATAAGATTAATTACCATTATTTGGCTTTGGTTTAACATTTTGAAATAAAATTGAGTACAAAATTATTATTCATATTAAGAGTTTAGTAAAAAATAACAAACTACGTATTTATTATCATGTAATAAAATCGGTCCAAAAAACTCAAACAAATCTTTTTCACATGCATAATGATATTAAATTTAAATCTCATAATATCTAATTTAATTTATTATTACTTATGAAGTGTTTGGAAAGTGAATGTTCACATTTCAGTTTCGATTTTGGCGGGGACTAATTATGTTTTATAAAAAACTCGGTAACTAGATTATTTATAGGAAATCCACTTGTACTGTTAAATTTATATTTAAATTGACTACACATAGAAATTGTTTTTGAGGGTACTCAATTTTATTTTTTTGAACACGTACGTCAAATTTTATCGAAACTAATAAATTAGTTTTGGCTCTACGCGCCCCTGCACAGTTATTACAAACTACTTTTTTGGTCTCAAAGGGACCAAACCATGTAAATTTTAAATCCACCAAAATCACAAAATCGAATGGGGCGCCAACAAAATACTTTCTCTATTTACGAATACGCGAAAGTAAAAAAAAAAATGTATAATCCAAAAGATTATTTTCACTTATGATGTCATATCTGTAAACTATTTCTAAAACTGACCGTAAGAAGAAGCTTGTCTCTCACAATTTTTTAAATTCACATTAAAACTTATAGATCATTATGACTTCTTATACCATATGCAAATTAATAATTAATAAAACAAACAAAATTTTCCGGAACTATGTATAATTTTCGTTTTTATATATTAATAACAAAAAAATATAATGAAGCAATAATTCAATAAAGGAAAGATTTTATTGACTCATAAGCAAATATAATTTTTAATGGCTTGTATATACGAGTATAAGCTCATTGATGAAACCCTCTTGAACCTGCTTTTAAGTGTGAGCTATAATTTGTCACGAATCTGATGATCTCAACACTTGAGTTCTTGCCCATAAGTACTTTCATAGGAGCAATGCGTCACTATGATATCACTTCTTGTCCTTTCCTAAACTTATATTCTAATCAAGTCTCTTAATCAGAATTAAAAACTAGCTTTAATCATCCCGTTAATTATCTTTACAGCCTATGATAACAATTATTGTGTTCTTTTTTTGCATATCCATATTTCTTCAAGGAAGGAACAGAGCTTATTTTTTGTTTAAGTGATACGATACAATGTATTTAGGGATCAATATTGTTAAGAAATACATTCGCATTTAATTTAAAACTCTTAAATCAGTTTAACGAAGCCTTCATCTTCATGTAAAAAAAGGAAAATAGTTTCTAACGAATTAAATATTTTAAAATCGGTTGATTAATTTATTAACAGAACTAATTGTTTTAGCTCAATTTAATAATATATATAGCAGACATATACACAGAATACATTAAATATACAGAATCCATACATGCAGAATACATTTAAACATTTATTTGTTGTAATAAAATATAAATTTAATTTTTTTCTTTAATTTTTTCTTTAGTTTACCCCTTTTGTCTTATTTTTATAAACTAAAGTAAGTCTTTAATTCTAAGAAAGTATACATAGGGAGATGACGTGTGACTTCAAGTAGCAACAAAAGTAAATCCCACTACCCTGTCACAGGGGTTGTAATTGTGCTATTCAATACATACACTTATACAAGTCGTGACCATCAAGTAGCGCGCTACACGCTGGCAAAATTGCACATCTTTTATGCGAGTAGCCGCTACTACATGTGCCACAGAAGCAGCTTCTACCCTGAAACAGTCACAAGGAGCGATAGGGAAATACGATGACTTAGGTTTTAGAATTTTAACCACTGTTGGTTATTGGAAAATATTAGTGATTCATTTAATGTATTTTCATATTTTAAAAATCAGGGTAAAACTTGATATTTACTGAAACACTTGGTCTTTAATTCAAAAGGTTGATTTAATATTATTACATCTATAATAAAATTTTATGATCAGATTATTTAGTTTTAAATGTGATTCAAAGCTGTTTTAGAGGGTTGTAAGGCAAGATTCTATATATATAAAAGGCCGGACTAAAACTCCCCCTTGAGGAACGCGGGACGGCCTGCCTTCCCTGGCCCACTCTGACCCAAATATCTACGGTTTTATATTTCAAATAGTATAATGTTTTCAGCTGAGCGCTTTAAAACCACAATCCTGACCTTTAGGTGAAGTATTCCTCTCAGAAAAAAAAATCTACTTTAAAAAAATCCAATATTCTTCAATCATTTAAAATATTAAAATATATTAACATATTTGCAAAAAGCATTTAATAAGTACAGAATTTATCACCTCTTCCACATTCTGATTAATATTCATAGTAACTTATTTTGGTATTTTTGTATAAAAACAATTAAAAAAAAATATATATATATCCATAACATGGTGTTTCGTTGTCTAAAATACAAGTTATATATTTTTTTTTTGAAGTGCTTAAAAAAAACCTTAAAAGTTGTCTTTGAATTGTACCTAGACTATAAGTTCTAATTTTGCACACATGTAGTGATTTTTCGATGTCTCATCGTAAAAGTAAGCTGAAACGTGCTCGCAGTGATGTATTAACCGAGAGTCGTTTATAAACAAAAAAATCATTTTAAACCTCAATTTAAGACCCAACTGAACAGTTTTGGATTAATTTTCAGTCGTGCTAAGAAAGGGATATACAGTTTTAAATCTAATCTTTGTCGCAGAACTAGAACGTGTTTACCAAACATCGATTTAAAGATGGGTCAAATTTACATCCCCTGACAGCAACTCAAGAAGTAAATACCACGAAAACGTTTTATAGGGGAAGGGGAAGGGCTGTAAAGGGTTTTATAACTCTTCACGCTAGAGGTAGTTAGAGGTAACCTCTAACCACCTTTATAAATATAGTCTCATAAAATAAACCTTTTCTTTCTATTCGCAATTAAAATACTATTTTTTGCGATACTTAATGAATTTTAAAAGTTAACATGAAAATATGTGTAAATAAATAAATATAGACTTTTAGATATTTTTATATAAAAATATATTTATGCAAATATCTTTCCCGTTTATAAAACACCTGTAAACATTTGTTAAACATTTATCCGTAACAATCTAGGAATTGATACGGATAAATGGATAAATAAATTTTTGTGCGTAATGTCTCACGATAAAAGGGTTTCGTTAGTATTGTGAAAATAATCAACCAATGTGGTTTAGATTTATAGCAGTTTAAAACAAAAATAAGGAATTGTTATTATAATATATAATAGCAAAAAAAAAAAACTGTTGTAGAGTAGATCACAGAAATATACATATCCAACAAAACTATATATAAAACAAAAACTTAACTCAGAGTATAATTAAGGGCTGAATAACTAGTGATTTTTTTTGACAAAATCGTGAGAAAAATTATACAATTTCCAAAAGTGTTATATATTTTTGAAATCTACTCTTTAATTCCTTTCATTTTGATACCCCACTTAAAATTTAAAAAAAAAAATTAGCAGGACATGAATTATCCGCCATTTCGGATTTTAACTGCCGATAATTTTAAGTTCGCTATATTTTTCCTGTGTGCGCGTCAAATCGATCTTTAATGCTGACAAGTTTCATGTTTTTATCTCTCTTAATTCAAAAGTTATTGGAACCGTACGCTAGACCGACAGATACAGGAACGAAACTATAAGGTTTTTTTTTTTTTTTTTTTTTTTTTACCAACGAAACCCTCAAAATGTATATTTTTACAAAATTCTTCTACCTATTTACAATATCAGTACGAATGATATTGTAAATGTATAAAGGTATAAGCATAAACGTATATTACATAAATCAACATATCTTAATACATATTTATTTATCTTGAATTTTATTATTTAAAAAGGTTTCAATGGACTACATTTTTCCAGCACATTTCCAATTTACTCCCGTTAGTTTTACGCGCGTGATTTTTTGGCCCTGGTTCGTTGAACGTTACCCGCTAGACCGTATACACAAAACAACAGACCTACAAAAGATTAACAGTATTATTTCGTTTTTTTTTTTTTTTAACAACAAAATTACTTTTACGAATAGACTATGCATGGAGCCAGAAACGAAAGTGAAAATTACAAAAGCTAAAAAAAGCAATTATAATATTCTATATGAGATCTGGATTTTTTTAATCAGGAAGTTTATTTACTACCATAAATATTATTGTTTACGAACATTTTCCTCTGAATTTATTATTTTTCCTTTTCACACATTACTTTCTTTCAAATTAATGTAATTTATTTTCGTACTTACACACGGCAATTGTTCGTCTTCTAAGGTTTCCATTTTGGTTGTTTTTTGTTTCTTTTTTTAACTAGTCTAATTTTAAAACTAGTCTAAAAACTAATCTTATTTTAAGTATAATCATCATCTTTTCAAGGCAATTCTTTTGTTTATTTTTAAAGTCAAGTATCTTAAATTAGAGGTTTTCTCTTTGTCAATATTCTAGATTTAATTCCATTATTTCATTTAAGTTTCTTAAATTTGGTTTAAGCATTATATTGTTCACATACCACATGCATCTAAAATCCTGCTGCAGTTATTTTTGTGTAATTTTTAAATAAGCAAAGCACAAAGGTCTAAATTACTTATTACTTGCTGATGTTTAGGTCTTTGATTCTTTTGAAAAGTGCTAACGGAAAAATTTTGTGCTCCTACGGATAAAAATTTAAAATTTCTTGCTTCTTTTTAATAATCATAATCAAATTTAATTTAAATATTATATTCTTATTTATATATCCAATGGATATATAAAGGTGTAAATGTATAAAGGTATAAGCAGTAATATAAACTATAATATATAACCTATATTATATATAATTATAATATAGGGATATACAACTATAATTTAGGTTGAGGTATAAATATTTATGTTATTAAAGACTCTTAAGACTAAGTTCTTCACAAAAAATAACACTTTACTTTAATTTGAGTAATTACTATAATTCAGTTCCCTGTGTAATTGTAATGGTTGTAAATTATCATTGGCAAGCCATCGTATCGTTACTTTCGTTTTCAAGATAAAGTAGCGTAAACAAAATAAAGATTTAGCACCCATATTTTTAAAATTTCTCTACATCTATAGGGCTTCGAATTAATGATACAAATTAATGCATAGTCTCTAGATGATTGTGTTGTGTGTGATGGAATAATTTTATAGATTGTATGAGTCTAGTGGACATCTCCTTATTCAAATGAAAGCATATCAAGAGGATATGATTTCAAATTAAATACTTGCAAACGGTTTCCTAGTTAAGAAGAAAGATACAGCCAGTATGAAATTAAGTTAGTAATGGTTGTAATGAAGTTATACCATATATTTTGGTCAGTTAGATCCTGTGAGGAGTCAAGGACTACAAATTACTTCTGGGGGTCTTTACTGGTTGAGTTATCTAGAGTGAGGTCGGAAGCTGTCCACCAAGCGGAACCACATGCCATGAACCATCAAACATGCCGTTCAAAAGCACGCCACAACACATCGCTACTTTCCGCTTTACTCTACATTATTCTACACACAACAATCAGATTAAAATTACTTCATAACTGTCTAAATTAAACCATGGTTTTAAGATTAATCTTTCACTGATCTAATCCATCCTGTTAACAGGTGTTCATTTAAAGGTGTTACTGTAAAAGGAATTCATTCTTATAAATGTTTCTGACAGGTTGATAAAAGAAGACAAAGATATTCACTTTTACAATTAACAATAGTCCAATTTCCGCAGCAACAAGGCACTACTCTTTTGCAAAGAAGATACTACTGCAATATAATGCAATTATTAAATTAATTAAAAGTCGGTATTTCGACCGTACAAGTCAAACGCCTCAATCCGAATAAATATAAACTAGAATATAAACTAGATAATTTTAATAAATAACCATAATAGAAAATTTCATTTTAAACTATTTATTAATTATCATTAGAGAACCTATACATATATATATGTATTTTAAAAAAGAAAGAAAAGAAAAGATAAGGGTGAAGGTCGTGTGGAATCTGTGAGTTGGTCCTTTAAACCGAAGGGGAAAGGATCAAGGCAGTAATAAAATTACGTGTTTAGACACCTAGCAAGGTATAGTTTCGCTAAAAGGATTATTTCAAGCATGAAATATTTATATTTAACTCATCATAAATTATTAACAAAAACACTCTTTTAATAAAGAAACCACAACAAACCTTCTACTTTTCAAAAATATTCATCTGAATCATTTCGAATTTAAATACATATATAAATATTAAAATTATATAATATATATCTATATATATATATATCTATATATATATATATATATATATATATATATATATATATATATATATATATATATATATAAATATATATATATATATATATATATATATATATATATATATATTTATATATATATATATAAATATATATATATATATTTTATATATATATATATATATATATATATATATATATATATATATATATATATATATATATATATATATTTCTAAAAATTTTAAAAAGCATTTCTAAAAAGTTTATCTAAAATGTTTTATTACTTACTCTACCACTTAACATTGTAATAGTCCTGAAGATGTCTCTTAAGGGATAAAATATAGCCAATTTACTATAATACTACTAAAATGAAGTAATTATATAATTTGATACTGTTGTATTGGAAATGAATAAACACTACATAATAATGTTGGTACTAAGTACTTAGTGATACCAAGAATTAATGAAATAGGGTTCCCTTGACAGCCTTTGTTTGTTTGTAGAAAAGTAAGGAAGGCGTGGTTTAGTGTGGTTACAATGAGAGCATCTGGTGCAACGTTTGTTACTAATTACCCATGCAGCGTTTTCTAGGACATTCTTGGACGTTCCAAGATTCCAACTTGTAAACTATGGTTCTAACTGTAAACACTTCTTGCTTTTCTACCGCGCTATAAAATACTTTGTTTACTTTTGATGAATAAGAGAAGATCTACTTTATATTTTTCTATTTTGACGCCATGATAAAAGCTTATTCTTTGAGACTCACGATACTATTTTTAATTTTATAAACAATGGAAATCTATGTCATGCATTTGGATGATTCAATGATTAAGTTTTGTTTCTTTTCTTAGATTATTTTTATGATTCGATTTTTATATACAAAAATTTGGATTCCGTAAACTTCCTGCAGTTAACAGAAGCAATGTCATAATTTTATAGAATTTTTTTTTGGCTATGCAAACTAATAATATCCTCAAATATATTTCAGGTATCAGGGAATATTTATATATAACAATTCGATTTATTTATTTATATCCTTGAGACAAACTTTCAATGTAAGGTACTTGCAAACATGTTCTCTTTTCTATTATTCTTATATCCATAATCTATATATATAAAACTAAGAGTGACAGTGACTGACTGATCAAAAATTCTCCTACTTCCCATTGACATAGAGATTTGAAATTTGGTACATAGATAGAGTGTACCATAAATAGAAAAGTGCGGCCATTTTGATTTCGATATATGTCAGCCATATTGAATTATAGCCGCCATCTTGGATTTATTCATCACTAATTCTCCTACTTCCCATTGACATAGAGATCTGAAAGTTATTTAACTGATTTGAAGTTAATTTTATTTTGTAAAGTTATTTATTTCTATCGACCTTTGTATAAACTTACTCAAATAATAATAACAAATTCTGAAATACAGACGGGTTTCTATCTGCTTGATTGGATTATTAGAACTCATAGATGAGCTGAGTTGGTTGCTTCTAATCAGTCAACAGGTTCATTGTTATATCCCATTCTTTTAGTTCCAGTTGTTCTCGGAATAAAAATGTTTAATTAAGTTCATTTAAGTTTAATTTAAGTTCATATGAGAGGTAGAATTGGTCTAAGAGCAAAATTGAATTAATTACAAACTAGTTATTATTTCTAAGAAGCACTTAATAGAAGAACGGAAAATTTCTCAAATAACTCACAATTATAGTAAAAGTAACGAATTGAATTTCCTGTTGATATAAATTGTCGATGTTACGTGGAGTAATTGACCCAAGTTTACGACCTGACCTACATCCAATGGCATTGCTTTAACTGGTCAATTATAAACAATACCTTTTACTCGAATAAAAATGTGTATTACTAATTAACAATTTATTTCAAGGTCGATCTATTCTATTGTTTCTAAGAGGAATGCTAAAAATAATGTAAAGTATGCAGATATTTCACTGAATAAACAAATAATTATGTAACAGTAAAAGTAGGCATCTTCGTCACTTTTTAACTGTATCTAAAATTAAGAAAAAAACGAAACAATAAAGCTGACAGTATTGGTTGTAGGTACCTCAGACGTGTAATAATTGAGTAGTTAATAAATCTGGTCTTAATATAGTAACATTTGTTTCTTTAACCGTGGATTCCAAAATTGAGATCGAAGCAGGATAATCCGAAGACATCACTCATCTACTTGATACAATCATCAGTGTAAAATATGTCTTACCTCCCTGGGATTCGAACCATCGCCGGGGATATTGATAATGACCTTGGTTTCAGGCGAGAGTTGAGGGACCGCCGCGCCGCGCCGGTTCCTCCTTAGCTTGTTCATATATATATTACTAGTAGTAACTTTCATTTGCACACCATCCAATACTAGTTTAGTTTCAGGTACTTCTAAGCGTTAATCCTGAACAATGGTAGTCCATCTAAGATTATATAATAGACCCTTCTTCTTTAGCTCGACAACTTTAACATCAATTATCATTGGAATTGAATGGAAATTTGCATTAATCTTTTGTGTCACTGTCTATAGAAACATTTATATATATGTATGTATACGTATGTGCGGGTGTTGTAAACCATCTTTTAGTATTCTTTCAAAATATTATTTAAAGCATTGCCTTGTTTTGATTTAGAAGATTAAAAATAGACGATTAAGATAAAGATTAGTTCAAAAATTAACAAACTTAATCATAATTTTATCGAAACCATTATAGTTGTTCCTTGTGTCTGCCTGCCTATCACTCTGTTCGGTTCCTATAACTTTTGAATAAAAAGAGATAAAAACATGAAACTTTTCAGTATTAAAGAACTGACGCGCTCACAGGAAAAAAATAGCGAACCCAAATAGAGGTGGTTGGAGGTAAAAAATGGTGTATAATTCATGTCATGCGAAAAACAATATTATTTTTCATTTTGAATGGGGTATCAAATCAAACATTTTGGATGAGAGACGCACAGGACAAGATCACCTGGAATTCCATAATAGAGGCCTATGTCCGGAAATGGACCTAACTCCTACATTAGGACACAACCCGAAGTTTGTATTAAAAATACACGTAGAATCATAAGGAAAATTTATTTTGTTAAAAAGGATGCTGTTTTTTAACTTTCTGATTAATTTTTTAAATTTATTATTAAACAAAATTATTATTTATTTATAATTTATATAATTATTTAGCTTTTTATAATAATTTTTAACTTTTTTTGATTAATTTTTCTTAGTTGAATACCAAAGACGTTAGTGTATACCGTTTTTAGCTAACTTTCCACGGTTCTCTATGATTTCTTTTCCGTTAGAAATCAGCAGACAAAAGCATCTGCACAAACTAGAACAACAAAGATTGATTGATTTTCTTTTTAGCTAGACTGATCGGTGGAAAAACATCCGAATTTGTATTGTAAGTGTTATAATCGTTTGTATTTACACTAGTCTTGAATCTGTCTTAGTGCTTTTGGGCGTGACGTCACACTGTGAAATTCCTAGTTCTATTTTTGAACTAGTTTTGGATTCCTAAGGTTGAGCAAGATAGGGAGGGAAAAAAGGATGGATGTCTTGGCGCAGAATCCACCTACATATCCCCCACTACACATAAACACCAACTCCCCTTGTGTAATTTTAGATATAGCGTAATTTTTTTAGAGAAAAAAAAAAAATATTACATTTTTTTTAGGATAGAAAATTCTGAAAATGTTTTTTATTTTTCTTTTAAACAACACATAAAATTAAATAAGTATTTTTTTAAACCCCATATAAATTAGATTGTTTGAATTTTAAATCTACTGTTTGGACTCCTAAAATATAATCGCTCCTAATATATATTATTTTTAGAAAAGAAAATAGATTATACAATTAAATGTATGATTATATAACTAAGTGTTTAAAAAAATATGTTTATTGCTCTATTATTTTTCACTTGAAAAATAATCTATTTCAAGCTTAAATCATCTTCTATAATAAGATACATATAATTTATTTAAAACCTATGTTTTTTGGATTTTTTAACTGAAAAATCTGACAAATCAAAAAAATATATTGTAGCTCATTTAAACATATTAGTCGTTGTACCTCTTTGTAAACTTTGGAGGGCGAGTTAACTATCTTCCAGTCATCCAATCGAGATGAAACTTGGTACATAGCCTCTCTAGCAATACAAAAATATTTTAACATATTAATTAATTAATTTCTTGTTGAAAATGAATGGAATAATGAAATTTAAAAAAAGTAATAAAAATAAAATTTAATAAATTAATTTGTGGGTATACAAAATCTTTGGAGGGCGAGTTAACCCATCGAGCATCCATCGTCGTACAAGCGAGCAGAAACTTGGCATATCGACTCTCTACCAATACAAAAACATCCTAACAAATTAATTAATTAATTAAATTTTACTAATTATTTAATTTTTAAATAATTATTTAAAATTAAAATGAATTATTACCAATACTTCCCCTCACAACCAAAATACAAAAATATAAAGGATTTATAATAAAAACTTGGTTTTTATGGGCTGGTATTATTTTTTCTCCGAAAAAGGTTTACTGGTAGCCATGCATTGAAAACAAATATGGCATATTTCATAAACAATTTTTTTTTTTTTTTTTATCTGACATCTTTACTACTGACACTCACTAGTTGATTATCATTATATTTGCAATTACAGAAGAAGTAATCCCATTCTCTCCTCAGTCAGATAATGAGGTCATGCGATGAGGGTAGGACTAGAGTATAATCCTCTTGGTCGATTTGAACACGCTTGAACCTACTATTAATGATTGAGACCTATATGACAATAAAAGCGCTAACAACCTTTTTAAAGGTTGATGCTTTATTTGAGCCATTCCTTATTAATTTTATTTGACATATACGGTTATTTCTATAATAAAAGAAGAAAGAAAAAATTGGTTGTAGGATAAAAAAAATAAAAATAAAAATATGCATGTATGCATCTCCAAACAAAATAGGTTCATGGACCTTTGTAGATAATAATACTCGTTCCAAGTTTTGTCCAATGAAATGACTAGTTCAGTTATCATGTTAACATGACTTCGAGATACGTGACTATATTAATAAATGGGTCAGGCTGAAAGCGTAAGAAGATAATCCTCCTACAGGCGTAACAACTGCATAAATTAAATTTATTCACCGATGTATAATTCTTAAGCTATCGTAGTTATAAAAAGTGCAGATGTATACCTGGCTTCGTTTCGCTAACACACTTTTTATTTCTTTTATTATTGATTAGTTTTTGAGGTAATCATTTTTTTTTATGAATATTAATTAATATAAAAATAGTGTAAGGTCAATCATTAGTAGCCAAAGGTTCTGTCTATTTTACAATATATATAGTTCTAAAAACAAGTGTTCAAAAAGAGATGCAGTTTACTTTTTTAGTCTCCTCTGTATACATTTTTCTTCTTTTTTTATATTGAGTTTGCGTAATGTTTCACAAATCATTTCCACCCGAGTGCAGGATAATGTTAATTTACTCTTACTCGAGTGTAACTAACGCGTATGAGAATTCCCAACATGCAAATACAGACTTTTTTTCTTAAATGCTAAGTCAACTAAACTCTATGGGTTCTTTAAATAGAATATGAGGCCTTGCAGGACTCTAGACATAGCTACATTCTTCACACTTAACCCTATTCTTTTCCTCATTCAAGCTCTTGTTTGCAAAAGGAGACGAAATACTTCTGATTTATTCGAAATTTAATAAATACTGCTTTTCATTATTGTTATATTATTGTTGTAATATGAAAAAAAACTTTCTCATATCGATATTAATAGTATATTTAAATCTCACGAAATCTCATTTAGTTTATATATTTTTAAATAAAGTATTTTAAGTGTTCAAAATGTGGTTTTGTTTTCGATTTTCAAAATATCAGATATATTTTCATCAATATCTCGGAATCTAGATTTTTCCCGGGAAAACAACTTATATGGTTAGAATCGTATTTAAATGGACTACTTTTAGATTTTTATTTTTTTTTTTATTTTTTTTTTTATCAAACTGGTAGAAATTGTTATTGAGAATATTTTTATTTTATTTCGAGTTTTTTTTCTGAACTTGTATGCCAAATTTAAACGAAACTGGCATAGAAGTTTAAGCTCCACGCGTCTGTATAGATGACAGGCTACAAACAACAAACTTCAGTTAGACATGTATGTATTTAAAAATCACTTTTTTGGACTCAAAACGTGTCAATCCGTCAAAATCAAATTTTCGCCCTATCACAATACCTTCTCTTTATATCTATTGCGTATATGAGAAAGTAAAAAGTAAATTAAACGATAAAAATCACTTTAATGATATATTATAATTATTTCTTTGAAATTGAAATAATTAAAAACTGCTTTACATTATTAAAACGAGTAAAAAAGATGTATGTATAAGAAAGTATTAAAACAACACCTTAATGATTCATTATTTAAAGTTTCATTAATTCAATATTCCTTCAAAAAAATGTTTTTAACATTTCAAAGAATACACAATACAAAGTAATTTATAGTTCTTAAAAAATATTTTTAGATAAAATTAATTCTGTACTTTCGTTACTTTTTTCCCAAAATAGAATAAATCTTTAGGCACACCTCCCAACAAACCTATGTGTATAAGGAAGTGTAGTAACTTTTATCTTTTTTAGAAGCCGCTAAATTTGAAAGTATTGTATTTTACGGCTTGGAACATCGCCAGCTAGTGGAAAAAACTCGGTTGTGTATCTCAGATTTCTAATTTAGTACAGGTATCTTAATTGGATTTACTTGAGGTTACTAAACTTGTTGCGATGTAGGTAGTGTATAAAGCTGGAAATTATCAATTCATCAAATTATGATATAAAACCGACACTAAGCAAAAATTAATTATGTTAACAACAAAATAAGAGCCTAAGAAAGGTTGCACTTTCACAATGTAAACAAAAAAATAAATAATTACAAGATAAAAAGAACTTTTTATATGCATGCTACGTTTTTAAATTTTCTGTTGAATCATATGGAATGTTGATAGTATAATTGTCATTGTTATATATAATTTTAGTGAAAAAAGAATAGTTCCGAATTTATTTACTTCACATGAATGACAACCATCTAGAGAGCTGATCTTAAACCTATAAAAGGAAGAATCTTTGTACAACGGATCTCGCCAACACCAAATCAAAACCGAGTCATTGATATGACCCTGTGTAGGGACAGTAAGAGAAGAAAAATGTGTACAAGTAAAGAAGTACAGATGCAGAAAAATTAAACCGATACCTAGGACACATGTTTAAACAAACCTGGTTGTCACACGTCAATTAATTTATTTCTTTGTTTACTTTTCCTTTTTCGCTGTCATTCAATGTTACTTCTTAATTAATAAAAAATCACAAATTTGAAACCCGTCAAAATGAAGATTGTAAATATGGGATATGTCAAAACAAATAAAATAACTTGCGGATTTTTTCCGAACTAACTTTCCACACATCTAAATTTGCTGAAAACGAATTAAATTCTGCTGAAAGATGGCTAAAAGTATTAAAATAATGCATTGCCATCGTGTTCTGAGCTATTCTAAAAGTTTCAAATGTCTAGGTACTCGGGAAGTTAGTTAAAAATCGATTGCAAGATTTGTACTGGACATACAAACAAACAAGCAAACAAGAAAGCAAGCTAATAAAAACGTAGTAAAATAATAGATAACATTTTTTTAGAAGGTTTAGCGGAGTTACATGATTTAAATTTTCCATATCCGTTGCGGTATAACCACCACAGATGAACCGTAGCGTGTGTGCTATTAAGTTATGACATAACTGCACAGTTATGATAGCACATATGCTCCGGTTTACCTGTCAGGTATATCACAACATGGCATGGTATACCGTGATATGGTAGGCTTAAGAATAAATAAATGTGAGTCAAATTCCAACCTCTGTCTCAACTCCCTCGCTGATTTATATTTCTTCGGCATTTCTATTCGTCTCACAGGCTCTAAAGATAAGCAAATGGTTGAAAGCTTGCTTTGTACAACAAAGTTACTTTAGTGAAGCGACGTCTTTCTTTATTCTTAATTTATAATAAGAAAATAATTTGCTCTTGATCAAAAGGTATGGTAATAAATATGTTCAGTGTTTTACGAGCATTAAGATCGCAATTAATTTACATATACATTTTGTGGAAACATGAAAAAACAATTCATGCTAAAATGACAAAAAAAAAACACTAAATACACCATACTAACAATAAATATATTCTTTTTATTCATTAATATCCAATACATTTGTAGTAAAATTTGATATAGTTTTGCTTGTATATTTATTAGCTTGTATTTTTAATTATTTTAGATTCATTCAAGTCTAGCTTTGTTTGTTATAAGATACGTATTATATTGTAAAGTATATTGAGTGACAATCAAGAGAAATTATATCCGTTGTATGAAGTATCAGAATTTCAAGGTCTTTAAAAATATCTTGTATCAATACAAATTTCACTCTTGTGTTCAACATGTGTCTGGAGCTTCATCGAGTTACTCCGAATATTGTCTCATGTTGATGTTTAGTTGTCAATAAGTCTTTCTTCATTGAATAGAAAATATTTAAATTTATATTATTATTATTTAATTTAAATTTTTATTCGAAACTTTACTACTAACTAATGCTGTCAAAGTCGGTACTCTTATAGAAAAGGGCCCCCCTTTTTGTTTTTTATACAGAAGAGTTTATATCCCTTAGTCTAACTACCTATTAAGACAAAGGGATATTCAGTCCAATATGCTTTGGGACAAAGGAATATCACACTTTTGCATAAAAAAGTGTGTATTCGGTTGTCAGAAGGTATATTAGATTAAAAAAAAGTGTGGGGGGGGGGGCCTTTTTCTATAAAAGTGCCGTCAAAGTCCATCGTACGATTCGGCCGAAGCCCAACGTCACCAAATATAAACGCCTTTCAGGTGGGTACCTGGTGGTCTCAGTTGCATTGATTATCTCGGCTGATTGCAATGTGGTGTCTTTCATTGGTCAATCAAATCCGAATCCATTTATTTTTATCGGCCGATTTTCTATAAGTTTGCCCGAGTTGCTTTGCATGAAGTATGAAGTATGGACTGAGAAATTGTGACTGTTGTACCATAGAAGGTCAACGAATAATAACGCAAGGAAAAAGGAAGCTACTCAAAATAAAGTCTAATTAAATCTAAAATTTAAAACAACGTGGCTCGACAACTTTAAAATTTCTTATTATGTGAAAAATCAGTAATCATATGATTAAATGATGATTTTAAAGAATTAATGTAACAAAGATAATTATGATTAAATATCGGTACTAAGATAAGTGATAGATTATTAAGATAGGATCGATCTCTAGTTTAATAAATGCTTAAAGCTTGCAAAAAATAGTTCCTTCTAGGTTTTGCTGATCTGAGGTCTCCCTTTTTCATAGGTACCACTTGCCGTTTATATGAACTTTTTTTTTATGAATAATTATTTATAATAATTGATAATAAATATTCCGAACCTTTCGCGTACCTTTTTTGTTTAATATATCATACTAAGAATAATTAAAGATTTACGTGGCAAATCGAATTAATACTGCTTTAGGAATAATCTCGGTAATCATTAGTCAAGCTATTTAGGTAAATTGATGTTGTTATTTATGTTAAAATATATTTTATACATAGTAGTACAAATGTACACATGAGAAAGACTAAGTCAGATTTTGAAATGAGAGCTATAAAAATGAACGAGATACGAGTACTATGTGGAACCTTAGATTGTCATTGTGTAATTCAATTCAATTCGGGCATACATTTTTTATATTAACAATATACATAGAGTAGTAGTGATTTAGACGTAGTCTGTATTCTTAGTAGTGCGTATGGTCCAATATAAAAAAGGCCTAAACAAACATTTACTGATACATTTTAAAATCAATGAACTGAAGATAGAAATAGAAGCTCTGTTAAAAACTAGTTCTGTTGACAACGTCTGAGCCATGTCTGGGATTTCTAAATAGGCTTACTGATATGATGGTCCAGTTGAATGAATCAACGTCCTCCAAGTCTCCATGAGTTATGACCGTAATTAATACATTGAATGTTTCAACTCCAGAGGCGCCAGTCTCTGGACAATCTTTGCCATATCCGATTTCTTCTTGATTTTAAAGATGGAATAAAAAAAAAGTGAGAAAAAAAGCCTACAAGATATAAAACAGTGAGTTAATATGATTTGTTCCAACATCGAATCTATTTTTTTTTTTTTTTTTTTTTTTTTAAATGATAATAAAGATTGTTAAGCAAGTTTAGGCCATAATTAAAGTTAGGGTTCTCTTTAGTCCACCGAATTATAGCAGCATAGTAAAACTTTAATCAATATTGCCTGATAAAATCAAGAAGCAGCAAATATCCAAGTAGGGAAATTGCGAGATCCAAGATCAACGGTCTCAAGTACCAAAGTTGACTTAATGTCAATCCAATCAATGTAGCTAATCCCTGTCTCATAATCAAGTTCCCTTAAATATAAAGGGCGTGTTTTGCAGTTGGTATTTTTTGTTTTCTTATAGAAAATATCTGTAATTTTTTGTTTTGTTCTTCACATAATATAATGACTAACTAGTAAATTTGACTATATCTCATAAAATTGGTAATAATAGATAAGATATATCATGACCCATCTAAATTATGGTATTCTAACGGACACGTGAAAAGTGGTCGTATTAAAGGATCTATTTTTTTTTTTTTTTTTTATTTATTTATTTTTATTTTTTTTCTCAATTATTTTATAATTAGCAATAGAAAAAGTTGAGCCTATAATAATAAGCAATTAAAAACATTTATAATAAGGAGAATAAGACACTTATAATAAAATAAATTAAATTAAAACAAACGCCTTTACGAAAAAATTACTTTTGTGCCAACATTAGAGTCGTGGAAACATACAGGAAGTATACTAAAAGGATTCTCTCAGCTTCCATGCACTGATGATGGCTAAGAGATCAAAACCTTAATATAATGCTATATTGGTGACAAGGATTCACATACATGTGATGTCCTTATAGACTTTTTTTAGAGAAATATTTTGAGATTTTTGTGAAATATTTTTTTTATTTTCAATATATTCAAAATGGTATTATCTCTTCTTTAATCTAGATAAAAATGCAAAATATACTCGGATTGGACAAAGAAAACTAAAGAAAATTTAGGGAAAGTCTATCTGAACAATAGTATCCTTCATTGTAACCAACAATAGTATCATTTCTTTATGTTTCTGTATTATTTGTAAAGGTCAAACAAATTGAGGCGATATATTATTTAAAAGATGAGCCAGTAGAGAGAGTTTTTCGTATGTAGAATTGTTTGTTGGTCAGAACGGTCACGGTTTCTCTTGAGGCTTCCTTGCTTCCACGCCCGGTTACACTTACTGCCCACTGAATTGCTATTACTCCTCAATAAACTTACCGGCTAAAAAAAAAACAACACTTGCTACTCACTCACTGCATCATACAAACCCATTAATTTTTCCCTAGTTTATGCTGTTTTATAGCTTCATTACTAACTATCTGTTGACAAGGAATTTGCTCCTTCTACAATTAAGGTCCTTTGACTAATGAATACCTTTGAAGGATAATAGTCCTGATGACAATCTCTGATTCAAGAATACTTCATTTAATCATTTCCAATAGAATGAATAAAACTCAATTAATTATTATAAACTAAGTTTACTAAACTGTAAGACGTAATAGTTGGAAGTTCAATGAACTGGTGGTATATGCATGCTCTTAACTATATATTGTATACAATGTCTTTTTTTCACTATGCATACAAGAAACTATTATTATAAAAATAATAGAGCGGGAATATGCAAATGTATAAAAAGGTTATGGGCAATATAATATACAGTAATTAAAATAATATATTATACCTTAATTAAATGGTGACATCTAAGATTTTGTTAAAGAAAACAAACTAAGATTATTTAAAATAAATGAAAAAGTTAATCCAAACTTGAGATAATTTTTAGTATAAGATTTTAGCCATTGTGTTTCCAGTAGGACAGACCAATTGTGTCTATGCACTATAAAAAATAAACATTTTAATAGTGAGACCAGATATCAGATTGGATACATTTACTGAAAACAAATCACTTACTTTCAGTCAGTTTACCCTATGCTTAACTTAACTAATTTCTTAACTGAATTAACTAAACTACTTAATTATTAATTTAACTTTAATATTACTTAATTATTAACTTAACTACTAAATTAAATTAACTTTTTAAAGAAAAGCCTTATCCAAAGCACTTGAGAAATACAATATGCTCCTTTTTTCTAAAATATTCTTTGATATAAAGATAGTTTAATTAGTTCATTCATAAGAATAAATTTTAATGTAATACCCGAAACCTGCATTGAATAATCTGTTTGGTTTACCTATCTTTAATCTATCGTCCATTGAGTAAAAATTGAGTTTAACAAAATTAATATTAGCAATGTGAACTTTGTGTAGGTATTTCCACTCTCCGATTACAAAAAGAAAGGGTTTATTACATTTTAAATGAGGCTTGTAAATTTTAGGTCGCAATATATTCATCGCATCAATTTTAGAAGAAAACCTCTATCAAAAGGAATCAAGATTAAATAGAACAATCAAAACAAATGGTCGCTTTGTAAAAAAAAAAAATCCAAAGAATTCAACATAACCCATGACCTTGTTCCTAATCTGATAACGTCTCTATTAATTTCATAGAATCCTTAAACAATTTTATCAATAACAAGAATTAGGAATTATAAATAAATCGGATTGAGTGTAAGAACAAAAGATTGCTTTGAATCAATGCCAGAATATCTTTTCACCCGGGTAGCAACATTGGCAGAGTTAAGCTTTGTTATAGTTATTGATGTCAAGTATACAAGTATAACTATTACATTATAGTATTATATCCTACTTTTTTTTATATTCGAGGATATGTATACAGGGAGAAAGTTGGTTATGGCGTAAAAATAAGATTTACACTTTTTAAGGTCCCCTGAGTCCAAAAAAATTGAATTAAAAAAAGTCTGTCTGCAGTCTGTACAACAAACTTGTGGAGCCTAAACTACAATAGGCCGATTTTCATACAAATCAAAAATCATATTCTATGGCGAACATCAACATACCGGGTATTAATAGAGAATATACTTCCAGCCTAAGAATGTTGGATTTTATTGGATGTTACTGTAGGAGTACAAATAGAATGTATGTATAAATAAAATTCCATTTATTTTTAATATGGCCATTTAAATATGCTTTAAATAAAATAAATTAAATATTAGTTTCAGGGAATTAAACTAGTAGATTCATTAGAGCGTTTGTCAAATGAAATGTAATTTTACAAATTCAACTTCTTATTTACATTTTGATTCATTTTTAATCGTTTTCTACATTGGCAATATCCTTAATAACCTGGCGTCATTGAACGAATTAAATGTAAAATCCAATTTATTCTTCTAATAGACTATGTGACGGGTTTAAAATCTGTGATTTTAGTATTTTTTTTCTTCCAGTAATTTTTAATTATGTTTAATAGTCCTTGATCAGTTTCTTTTTTTTGTAACATCTTGAATTTGTTTGCTTTCCTTGGAATCTTTGTTTTAATTATTATACCCATAGACCTTCATTTGTTTGTGAGGTAGTAGGTCTAGAAAGCTGAAACTTAACCAGAGTCTGTATTTTCGCCGACAACGGTCCATTAGGTCCAAGTACACATATTTTGTGTAAATATTGTTACCTTAAAATCATTCTGCGGACAAAAAAGGCTGATTTTGACTGTGCTTTATCCGAGAATAAAGCAAACAGACAGGTCCAGCCCGAAGTTTTGTGATAAACGGTTTTGGTCTTGGTCTATAACTCTATTATGATTATGAGGGGTGTTTTAGCTTATATTCCGGGTTTACCAAGAGTCCAGCAAAACAGTAAGTAAATGCAATTCACCTCTCTCCCCAAAAAAGTATACATTTTAAATATTAAAGCAAAAAACGAAAATAGAAAAGGAATAAAAGAAATAATATGGCATTAGTAAAGGCATCTATACTTAAATTTTTTATATTAACTTAAATGTTTATTGTTTATTGTGTCTGTCGTTGGTCCGTCAAGATCTATGGAAGGCTAATTAATCCTCTTGCAGTCATCCAGTTGTGCTGCAACTGAACATAGACTCTGTTTTAACAATGCAAAAACAATGTATCAAATTAATTTATTCATTAATCAATACCGATATAAAACACTCTATAAATTAAGTTGCCAATGATTCACACAACTAAAATGCATAAATATAAAGGATTTATAATCAAAATTTTGTTTTCTTGGGCTAGTATTATTTTTATCCTAATACATTTTTTTTTATACACATACAAGGTAAAAACTAAAGACACAAAAGTAATAAAGATTGATGGAACTTAAATTTATTTCTGAATATCTTATTTGCATTTCCTACTATATTAAGCACGCTTTTTTTTTTTTTTGTAAATACCGTTAGTATAGTTTATAAATTAAAATATGTACTATAAATAATTTTACGTTATAATTAATAGTGCGTTGACTAATGGGATGGTTACAACCTTGTCTTAAAGATGTAGGGTGTAGGTGCTAATGACTTTGCTTCCAATGCAGGGAAGATCTAATAGAAAAATGAATAGTTACTCACATCAGATGCAATTCACATGAAGATGCATCCATGCATTGGAGGTGAAACTTCAAGACCTACTCCCTTTGAGATATAGTCACTATCGGAAGACTTTTCACACTTTATTATTTTAATCAATACTTCAAATTCTATGTAACATGTGGAGTAAATAATAATTAATGAATTAAACGATAGGTTATTGTAATTTTTAAAAAAAAATTATATTTAGCAATATAGATAAATGATTATGTATAAATTGATTTAATAAACAAATATTCAATAATAATTATATTCAATATTCTTTACAATAATTAAATCTAATAGAATAGAAAACAATATAAAATTAATAAATAAAATAAACTTTTTTTCTGTTATTTTTACGTCCCGATACAAATATTAAGTGATTATAGAACGAGGGATATCTACTCGATGTTATTATCAGTGAGAAGCATGTCTCACCTTGCTAAGATTCCAACTAGATATGTCGTTGTTTGGACGTATGTTTTACTCGAGTTGCAATTACACTTACCTCTAGGTTGCGCCGATCCTCTATAATAGAAAAGTTTAAAACCGAATGATAAAGAATTAATACATTTATATGTAGGGGAGGTATCCTTGCCTTGGACTCTTAGCAAAAATAAACTATTGCTGATGTGACAGCTGGTTAAGTTAGGAAAGTTGCTAAAATAGTGTTGCCAGGCTCCACTTTGACAAGTCTTAGAGAATAATTTTTCCTCTCTCCCATGAATTAGGCTGGGGGCAAGTTTTCAAGATACAGTATTCTCCAAGGTAAGGGAACTTCCCCTTAAATTTGACAAATAAAGTTGTAATATCGGTAGATAATTGAATTATTTATTAATGAATAGGACATTAAAAAAAACAAACCATGATGATCAAGGTTATTAAAAATTGTATAACTTACTGTAAAGTTGTTGTCAATTCATACGAAGTATTAGGCTTTATACTTGATTCAAGGATTCCAGTCCTTTCCATGTTTATGGTTTGTGGAGGTGAAGACAAGTAGGTAAATGTGTATTATCGGTAAGCGTGGAGGCCTTGTCATTGCCTTATTTGTGATGTTACCCTCTTGGTTTAAGTCTCCCCCTCTAGATGAGGATCTTTTGCCCTACTCCGAGCACCTGGTCCACTATACTTCCAGTCTTGAACTAACTCCCACTACGTCATGAACTCGTAAAGGAAGTCACAATGCTCGTTCACCAGACTAGTTTTACACTTACTCAAGGTACAACCAACATATTTTATGCTATAATTGACTCAATCGGCAACATATTAATTATTAAAAAATTATACATTTAAACACTACCTAAATTTTTTGTGATTTTGTGTAACTTTCTCATAGTGAATAAGCTTTAAGAGATTATTATATAATTAACGAAAACCACAATAGCAAAGATTTTAATAGAAAAACCACCAATGTTGACCAACTGAAGTGGTTAACATTTTTCTTTGTAATAAAATCCATTTATTTACATTCTAATGATCGTATTACACTTTTTCTATTCTTTTAAACTACGAAGAAACGAAACTAAAAATAAATATAAACCTGAATAATTCTGTATTTATTTCATTATACCTATTAATGTTTGTTTTATTATCTCACTTCAATGACTTATTCAGCAGTTTAAAATTAGATTTTCGGTCAAAATTATTTAGCAAACAATTTTCCTTATTTGGGAAAATACTTTCTAAACATATTTACTCAACTGAAAACAAATGACTGACTTAAATTGCAAAATAAATAAACTTTTGGACGATTGTTTACTTTTTATTATTTAATACTACGATGTTCTTAGAGTATAAATCTCAAAAAGAAAAAAAATCAGTTTCTTGGGTAAAAAAACAAAACAAAAATACATTAGCTAATGTCAAATAACGAGTCGCTTTCGACAACTTTCGACCACTTTAGTCAATATTAGTTCTTTGATTTTGGTTTGCTCTTGGAGTTTTATTTACTTTGAGTTTAATTCACTTGGAGTAAGTTTTACAAAATCTCGGTAATTGAAACTAATTTTGTTTCAATAAGTACTAGTCGATATTGTTGTAAATACTTATTTATCTCTCCTGATTTTTTGTTGTCCTAAAAAAGAACCATCCCCACAAATATTCAAATCATGAACACTCACAGATTCTACATTTTTTAATCACCTTTTGTCGGTGTTTGCTAAATGATATACTTTCAAAATCCTATACATTTACGATTAATATTTAACATGTGTGGAAAATTCAGAGGAAGGCCTGTAAAAAAAAAGATATTAGATGTTAGATATAATTTCTTCTTTTTTTCTTTCACTCGCTGTAATCTAAAGACGATTTTGCTTCATTCATTTTGCCTATTGTTGTATAATAAATTGTTCTATTTTTATTAAAATGTTCTATTGTAACTCTTATAAAAAGAATATTAGCTTATCCCTTATTTATTTAAACCTGAGATAAGATAGTATAAACCCTCAAAATATTTAATAATTTTTAATATAGTTATAACTTAATATAGTTTTCATAAAATTAGGTTTAGGTAGAACGAAACACTGTTAATTTATATTATTTGTAACATTTGTAAACTAAATTGGTATATTGTTATACTTAAGGCCCCCATAAAGAGTCAAAATGTTTGCGCTAACATTTTGACCGTGTATGGGGCTGTTTGATGTTTGCGCCAACATGATGTTTGACGTGTATGGCCTAAATTTGCCAGACATCAGGTATTCGCAAACATCATGTTAGCGCAAATGTTTGATAGTGTATGGTGGCCTTTATGCATAATAGTACAAGTAAAATATTGTACTATACTAAGTACAAGTAAATATTGTATAAATATTGAGGATAGTGAATATCAGCTAAAAATAATAATCTAAATTCTGGATTTACCGACGCAACGATCCACAGGGCATTCTTGTTTATACCTTGATGAAGAAAATACATTTTTTCGAGTGTCTATATATCCACAATTTTTATTTTATTTTTGACTGATTGTCGCTATCCTCAATATTTATTTTTTACTTATCGTCACTATCCCCAATTTTTATTTAATTCACAGTCGATAAACCACACACTTATCACTTTAGTTTACATTATTATCACAACTAGAGTAATGTATAAAATTCATCAAACTTTTTTAGATTTAATGATTTCAGACTCTGAATGAAATATATATACTTTTATGTAATTATTATGCTAAAGGATACAACTGTTGAAATAAATCTGACTTAACGGGGCTGTGCGAAAATTTTGTATAGTATTTGATCGTAACTAAAAAGATATTTTGAGCCTAATCAGTAAATTCTAAGATAGGTAAACGAATCACAAATTCATTTTAAATATATAATTTAAATTTTAATAAAAAACTTAATTGAAAGTCATTAAAAAAATATTTATTTCGGCGCTACAACTTATTGAAAAATGTTTATACAAAATTATCATCATTTAATCCCACAAAGCTTTTTTTTTAATAAAGAGCATGTTATTCATATTATTCTGAGAAAAACCGCAATGAAATATGATATTAAATTTTTTTAAAAAGTATTATACTTAACGGATTATTAGCTCTTACCAACATAAGGTATCATCTTCTTACCTGTTAACAGTAATATACCTAACCTACTTTAGGAAAAGAAAACTTAGACTCGCCGAGCTGTGATGTTACAAGAACGCCGCAGTGACAAAGTGTGGAAATATACCGGTAAAATAACAGCGTCCGTGTTTTCAACTCATTGTAACCCATTATAGACCGTTTTCCTTTATATTTTAAATTGTTTCTACTTATTTAACTGCAGCCAAACAGTTAATGTTTAACTAAACCATACATCGTGCTGTTAAAGAGCGAAAATTGTCAGCTTGGTGTAAATTACTGTAAAATAATAAGCTTATTTTCTACGCATTTTATTCAGAATCATCCAACGGAATATAATGTTGTATAATAACAATGACACTGAGAATAATAACGGTAGAATCATAAAATTATAATTCAGTGTTTATTTAATTTTTATTTTTAATGTGACTGGTTAATAATTGAATGTCGGGCCATTTTCCCTCCCTTATATTAATGGAGGGAAAACCCCTTCTCTTTATTTGGTATTTTACACCATTCATTCATGATAATCCTAAATATTGACAATTTTTTTTTTCACAAGAGAATATAACTTCCTATACACACTTTTGGAGCTGAGATTTGTAATCCAAGGGCTAAAACTAGATACTATTATCTTAGTTATAATTTTGGCACTTCAAATATCGTAATGTACTCACGGTTACCAAGCTCGTTACATATACGACTCTACTCTTTATTAAATGCATGTGTAAGTATTTAGGACAGATTCTATGGTTACCCCTAATACGAATGATTGTACTTATGAGGTCTTTGTTTTGCTGATAAATATACCATGATTTGGAGCCAATATTTTCTTCTTTTAAGCGATACTAGTGAGTTTTAGTGTTGTTTCCTACTTCAGTTTACCAATCTCTTACCATTGTCTTTTTAGCATCGGCTCTGGCTGCTCAGTCGAACCTCGAATTTTCAAATTTAAGATCAACGAAGCTTAAACCAACAAGCTACAGAAGAGGTGGTCAATGGTTAAGATGATTTAACCAATAAGCTACTATGGGAGAGGGAGGGGATGGTTAGAGGTGGTTTAAGGGTGGTTTACCATTAAGCTTCGACGTTACTGGTTAAAGGATAAGATGATTTCACCAATAAGCTACGACGAGGATGGTTAGAGGATAAGATTATTTTACCAAAAAGCTACTAGGTTAGATAGATAGATCCATTTTTTTGGGTTTCGTTGGTAAAACCAAAAAAAGAAACCCTTATAGTTTCGTTCATGTGTCTGTCTGTCTGTCTATCTGTCACTCTGTATAGTTCCAATAACTTTTGAATAAAAAGAGATAAAAACATGAAACTTTCCAACATTAAAGATCGTTTTGACGCGCACACAGGAAAAATATAGCAAACTCAAAAGTATCAGCTGTTCAAATCCAAAATAGCGGATAACTCACGTCAAAATTTTTTTTTTTTAATTTTAAGTGGGTATCAAATGAAAGGTATTGAAGTGTAGATCACAAAAATATATACCACTTAGGGAAAGTATTTAATTTTCGACGCCATTTTGTCAAAAAACATCGATTGCGTGTCCCCCCCCCCCCCAAATCGTATTTCCGCTCTTACTAAAAATATAGAAAAATATGCAAAATATGTGGTCTGGTGTGATAGAAAAGACATAGAAAAAATAAGATTAAAAATTTGATCTGATTTACTGGGAATCCAAGATGGCGGATAATTCATGTAAGTCGAAAAAAAAAATTATTTTTAAATTTGTTGTGGGGTATCAAATGAAAGGTATTGAAGAGTATATTACAAATATATATAACACTTAGGGAAAGTGTTTAATTTTCGGCGCCATTTTGTCAAAAAACATCGAAATTTTGCGTGTGGGGTATCAAATGATACCTTTCATTTGAAGAGTAGATTACTGAAATATAAAAACTTTTTTTTATTGTATTTATAAATCGAAATATACAAAAATACAAATGTCCCCCCACCAACTACCCTATAACGGCTATTCTTATAATTTTGAAATAATTCACGCTTATACCCTATGGTGGACCGATAAAAAACGTTGTGACCCCCTGGGGAATTGAACCAGGAACCTCTTCCTCTTTAATACGAGAAAATTGTTTAATTTTCTGCAGTTACTAGAAGTATAAAAAATATGCCAAACGGTCTGCTGGACCATGGGAAAAATTAGAATAGCAATTTTAACTAATTAACTGAGTATCCAATATGGCGGATAATTTCCACCACAAAAAGAAAATTGAAATTTTGTGGGGGGTAACTAATTAAAGGTATTAAAGAGTAGATTACAAAAATGTATATCACGTTTTAATTGTTTAATTTTCTACGCCTTTTGCCAAAAAGCATCAACAATTTATGCCCCCCTCCTTAATATAACTAGTTTTATGTTAAGGATACCAAAGAAACCCTTTTTACGTGAGACTTCACGAACAACTATTTATTTCCAAAACATCCTGCTCATTATATACCAGCTACGGTAAATTGGCCTAATCCTATTTTTCCAATAAGCTATATGAAGGAGGGATTGATATTTCTTATTTGATTATTTACTTATCTGTAAAATTTAAAATAATCCACATGTCGCCGAGTAACACATATTTTTTAAGTATATTTCATATTCCTAAATAGCAAATTGAAAATGATTTTTAAATTACGTACACAAGATGCATAATAAATAATAAATTATCTCTAATATTAACTTTAAGCAAGACACAAATATCACACTATTTTAAAATATAGGAGATTCGTGTTTACTTAGTGTCATGTCACATTATTATTTGTTCATAAATTATTCCTTGACGCTTCCATGAAACCTTGTTTTACGGAATACATTTTTTGGCCTTCATTCAACTTATCTTGCGTCTTTAAAAATATCTGAAAGTATGTCATATATTTTTTAAAGGGTTACAAAACAAAATTAATTAAAAAAGGGTGCAAACTAATACAAATTATTGAATAAACTTAAATAAGAACAAGTGATCAATTAAAATACAAGTGATTTGACACATATAAGAAATAAATCTATACTAATTTTTGGAATTACATGTTACTAATTGAGCTCCATTTATTCTAAAGTAAACTGGCTGAATTCGACGGAATATGAACAGATTTCGAACTATAAACACAAACATTATAAAAGTGAGCAGTAATATTATTAGAACTATCTCGATGACAGATAGGATACACTCCATCTGTTAAGATATATTTGATCCTATATGGTTAGAAATGAATCAGAAATGTTCATTCCTTGACCCGTATGGATCCTCTACCATGTATGGTATCAAAGCAAGCACTTCAAACCTTGACTGAATTCTAACTAAATCTCTTCCACCTTAGCTTTACTAGTTTTATAGCTCTTATTAAGGACCTTTTACATTTACGATAATTGTGAATTTAAAAATAATGATAGCATAGAGATCTATGCATAATTATAAGTTTAACAGTTTTGTGACGAATGTTATAGACAAAAATATGCATAATTAATCTTCTTCTTTGTTCTGCTTGGTCTGATTTCATTCATATACTTATAAGAAACCGACTATTTCATCTACTTCTACTTCTATATAAACTATAAATGACAATTTGTTAGCACTAATTTTGATTATTTGCTTCCGAGCTTACCGAAGTTAACGCAAGTATTGAGATAATTCTGAACCCATTTAGACATCAGGGGAAATATTTGGTCTGAATTGTGCCTGCCGATCTGTTGTAAAATTTTTGCGACTTACTGTACCTTAAAAACTACTTGTACAGTTTTACTGCAGTTTAGATGGTTTGAAGCCAGATGGTCTCACATTAGTTTTATTTATGGCCTGATTCAGATTGTCTCATACTATTTTCTTCTTGCATTTAACATTTAATAAAAATAAATTTAACCTAACTGAAAATCGAAACAGGTGCAAACAACAAAACTTTTATTTCCAAAGGGAATCATATTTTTCTATGCTCATAACATTCATTCGTCTAATAATACTACACATTGAAGCTATGTGCCACACTTATTGGCAGATTATTTTAACATATCTCGTATAATTGACTAAAAGTATTTAAATACATAACATAATTTTCCATGCAATGGCTTAGAAATATACGACTTATTTTTCGAAGTGGAACAGATTATATTTATTTAATCATTTTATGATTGTTAAATAAAATATTAAATCACTCGGTGATTAAATATAATTTGTTTAAAAACATAATATTATTGTGGCTTTATGAAATAACGCTGGTTATTAGTATATTATTACTAGTGTATTTCTTTTGTAAGTGTAACTTAGATCCCCCTTCCCTAATATATACTTTTAAAGTCATGTATAAATCTAAGAGTATAATTGCTATTTTTACTAAAAACCATTAGGTGTTGACTCAGATTGATCATAATAAGTGGACAAGTAACGAAAACTTGGTGAATTCACCCCGCTACGGGTAATCAAACCCACAAAATCATGATTGACTAGATCAGTGATCTATTAGGGATTATTAAGTACGAATTATTATATACTATTTTATTATTTTATATCATTAGGCAAGAGTTTTGTTCGATTAAGCCTCTAAAGGGTGTACTACGTTTCTTCTAAGCATACTAATGTTAATGTACTATGTAGGCAGGTGTGTCTGTCGACATCTGGTGGCTCTCTGGACCAGACGTAGGGTTGACAACGAGGGATGAAGAGAAAGATATGAGTCAGTAGGAAGGCACGAGCTATAACTCCCCCCGGTTAGGGTAGGCTAGGGGATTATGAGCCCAACCAAGTAGTGGGGGAATGCACGCCACTAGACTCTATAAAAAGTATAACCGGCTGAGACATATGATACTTGTCTAGAAATAGATTTTGGACCAACGCTAGTTATTCCTCTTTACTTAAAAATCAAGAGGAAAAAATATCTTTTAACCCATAATCATTTATCCTCAGAAAAAACAAAAATACAAACAAATTATCAGGTTAAAGTTAAACTAATCCTGTAAAACATACAATGCTTTACCATTTAATTAAGTCAGAAATATTAAGTATAATACATTTAAATAATAGTCGAGTTTACAATAACAGTAATTTGAATAAGTAGCTTATTTTTTGTATCCTATTAAAATTACATCACCATGCAAACTCAATACAAAAACTTACGTAAGCATTGCTCTTGAATGCTTAGATTTACTCAAATAAAATATAATAGCTTATGACAACCTTAGAAAACCAAGGAATTCTTGGCGAAAGTTTCATTTGAATAAGTCTAATAGTTTTAGAGATAAGAGTCAATATATAAAGATTTGGCTACATTATTAAAGTTTTTTTGTGTGTGATAAAATGTACTTTTAAGTTCTTAATGCAGGAATTTTGGAACGTTTTTAGCAAGTGGAAGGTTCCCCCAAAAAAGGAAACAATAAATAAGATTTCCTTTCATACATATACATTATTTTTTTCTTAGAGGTACGCATTTACCGGCAGTATTAAGTTTTAGGATAGAAGAAACTCCTACGTTATATAATTTTTTCTCTTCTATACTTTACGGATTTCTAACCATGTACACGAGGGTTAACACAGTTTTAAATGTTTCTGAATTTATAATGAAGAAAATATTTCAAATTCAAAGCCGGCATTTTGCGGGAGAGATTAAACTAATTATACGAATACATAATATGAGTTATACCTATGCACTGCACTTTAAACGTTAAATATTTATCTATCATAATACATACATACTAATGCAATTCTATGCATTCTCGTTGCTTAATTTTTCTTTTCGGTCCGATCTAAAGTAGTATTAGATGCAATTCGTGAGCGGATTATTTACTTTAATTTCTATCCAATACAAGCGCAACAATAAGTGTGAAACATGTTACATACTTATCCTTACTAGAAATTGAAGATATATGTTCCAACTTTGGTTCCAAGAGAGTTCATGGACTCTTAGACATTCTTATCATCTAAGTATAACAAGCAAACAAACAAACAAACAAACAAGAATGCAAGCTAATAAAAACGTAGTAAAATAGTACATTACGCGTCAAGTGAGGAAAGTAGCATTTTGCATGCGAGTGTGGAGTTTGCACCCGAGCGACAGCGAGGGTAGTAAAACCACACGAGCAATGCAAAATGCCTTTTTCGCTCGAGTTGCGTACCGTACTTTATCTACGATTGTTAGATTTAAATAATAAATACAGAAAAAAATAAACTTGCTGTATGTAAGTTCGTATCTCTCTCTCTTGATAAAGATGGCATTAATTCTTGAGTTGTATTTATTGCCGAATTAATTATTGCTGGAGGAGTATTATTTTCCACATTTTCGTCAGTCACTTGATTCACTCATTGTTTTTCACTAAAAACTCGATAAAAACCGTTACTTTAATAAAAAAAAAAAACAGCAAATTAGTTTTGTTAAATGTAAACAAACTTGCTAATCGTGCGTAAAGCTGAAGAACTCCTCTTCTTTACCGCGCTAGTGTGGTAAAGAAGAGGAATTGTTCAGAACTATGAGACGCGCATGCGCAATGAATACAAGTACGTAAATAATCACTTTCTACGCATCTAATCAAAGATATAATGTTTATATTTCGTATCAATCGTAGATAAAATACATTTTATATCTAGTATTTTGTTCTTTATTATGCTGCGTTACACGTTAAGTGATATCTCTCATTTTATGTATCCATACAGTCAACGACAATTTTGACGGATCAAAGATTGTGTAGTGAAAGTTTTATTCGAATTGGTCCAGTAGTCCAAATCTATCTGGTTTACATTTATTATTGGATTGATAATATAATTAACGCAAGAAAGGTTAAAAAAACTTAGTTTTCCTTGTTTTGGTTCAATACGTCAATATTTAAGCAAAAAAAAACTAAATTATTGTATGCATGTAACCACTCGGTAAATATTAATAACCACTTCTTTATATTTTCGCTATATTCTTATTTAAGTCACTATTTGTTATTTTATTCTCTTGGATCTTGGATGTATTTGTATATGTTTATAGTCCGGTTCACTGGAAAAAAATACTTTATCAGAAGTTTGTTTTGAGAATATCAGACCTATAGGATAGTTCAAAGTAGGCTTTTTAGCATTTTAAAAAGCACCATCAATAGGTACTACTTAAGCAATACTGTGCTGCCTACGGAACCTCGCTGTGTGCTGACTAGCACACACTTGACCTGTTTATTTTAAGTTACTTCTCGACGGTCATATTGGTTTTTATTACGTGTCTTTTTATAAGTTAAATTCAGTCGAATCTTTAAAAAAAACTTTTTAATTAACTTGTGATCCGCGGGTACAAAAAGGTTGAGAAAAACGGATTTAGAGGATCTTGTATTTTATTTATCTATATACTCGTCGTACATCAAAGCCAAATACCACTCACTCACTCATAGATCATAGCATCTCTGAATCCACTGGATCTAAGGCCATGAAATTTTGTATGTAGGTTCCATTATAGGGGCTCGCTAAAAATATTGTACAATCCGCTATCTTGCTGTCTTGATTCTACATATGCCATTAATTCGACATGACGATACCTCCGGAACCAATTGAACCTTGAAATTTGCACTGAAAGAAAAAAACTGTGCTTCCCTCGCAATGTTAACTCTACAGTGGAAATCAATTACAAATTAGGTATTTTTGCAAATTATATTTGACCATGCGGTGGGGGATTAAGGTAACTATGTTACATGTAGATACTCTGGCTTATTAAGATAAATGTAATGTTTCTTAATACACACTCCTCAGTGAAGCACGGGAATCTAGCTAGTTCTAAATAAAAACCAGAGTTTGCAGTTTCCGAGATTAAGATATGAATAGGTGGATGGGATATACTTCACTCCTACATAAATACATGGCCACCGTCTTAATTTTAAACGTTGTCAGATTAAAAAATCCTTTTAAAGAACATGTTTATGGCAAATATGTGACTTATTGGGTACTATTGGGAGATGAAACCAAGGGAGAAACAAATATATGTGTAAGTTTGATCTAGATACCGCAAACAATGGAAAAAAATCTACAAAATACTCACATATAATATACACACATCTATAATTACTTTTATTTTTCTCTTACAAGTAATTTGATAACACATGCATGTAGTTTGATTCTACACTGGTATTCTTTTCTCATGGGAAATTTTAGATAACACGTTATCATTATATTGGAATATGTAAGTATTAATGTGGTAGCTAAGATAACATACAAATATTTATCGATTGGATAAGCTTAGAGCATTATTAATTTTTTTCCTGTATTTAGTACCTTGAACAGCAGGTTAATCATGATCTTTAAGAATTGGTAAATAAATCTGACTGAATTCATCTAATAATTTGCTATTATTATCAGTTAATGGTTGTTTTATGTTTTTAAAAACAGATGTTTACACTCGCAACTATTGATAATTATTTTATATTTTGGTGTAATCCATATTACTTTGAATACGAAATGAATTATAATATTACACAAACATTTCCTGCGTTACGTAACAGTTAAGATAAAGAGTCTTAGCTTAATAATACAGTTATCAGCTACTAACAATAACAGTTAAAGAAATTAGACAATAACTTAGTTGTCGATCCAGATTTTTGTAGATCATGCTTATTAACAAAGATTTGTTGGTCAGTTTATATACAATACGTATTGAACATAGATTACACTTTAAGAGTTTTCCAAGATTTAAGCCATTTTTGTGTTTACCTTCTCGATCAGAATAGCTGATAAGCAGCTGACAATGAACAATGATTTAGTTCTACTAAAGATCACTTGCCTATAGTAAGCATTTTAGTAAGATATAACTGTAGAATAAAACATAACTTACTCCAACAAGACTGACCAACGACAAAGCTTAACAGCTCAACATAAATAATCCTACCATAACATAAAAATACCCTCTACACCAGTGGTCTCAGAACTATTTTGGTTGATGGGCCGGGTCTTGATAGGATTGTCCAAAGCTTGCCGGATGAATTAAGCATCATTCAGCGATCTGATTTTACAATGATAGGGAAGTAGAAAATATCAGAATAAGCACTATCCACTTCGGTGTAATAACCGTGTTCATGTATTTTGATAGTTGAAATGGCATTTGATTATGGAGAACTTAAAATGTTGCATTGTTTAAGGTTATTGTTGTTATGTATTTTGCGCAGTAGGTCATCGGTTTGAGGCCCCTGCCTACTCTACAATATCATCATTAGAGGAGACAAATTAAAACAGTCATTAAATAGTCTTAATTGTCCAAATAAACTAAAACAATAAGGCAGACAGAAATTAGTAAATATCGATACATTAGGTATTATAACTAAATTTTAATATCTAATGTATAAGAAGCAATATAGAAATATTCAAGAAAAGATTACTATGTAAACAGTCTTCATGAATTGGTTAAAATTGCTTACTATCTTAACCAATTCATGAAGACTGATAAAATAGTCATCTTTTCTAGATTATTTCTATAATGATTCTTATACATTAGATATTAGTCGTATAATTTAGTTCACTGACCAGTTTAAGGCAACATTATACTAAAAATGTATCAAATCTATGCTACTTAATCAATTATTTATATCAGCTGTTAACAGTATTTAGAGTTGAAAGTGAATATTAACAGCTGATGTTTAAAAAAAGAATAAATAAACAGCTGATCTATTGAAAAAGAACTAAAGTCGTCATTCTTTAACGTGGTTAACATGATACATATAACAATCGTTGAAATTTTAAAGCTAATGAAACAAATAAAAATATTTGATAAAATAAGAATGTATAGGAAAACATTAACTTAATGTTTTCTTTTGTATCTTTATATATTTATTTTTATTAATTGTTATCGCAGCAAATAGGTTGTTCAAACATAAAAATGTAATTATAGGTGTCCTATTTTAAACAAAAAAATAATTAAATTAAATAAAAAAAATACGAAAGGAATCTAGTTTCACATTTTTTTAGAATATTGGCTAAGGTTCTTTGCAAAATTGGTATTTTATTAATAATGTTTATTTACTTGTTAGTATTCATATTTCAAATTTTATCTTTTTTGTTACAGTACATGGTACACTGGTACAAGGAGGCGCTATACTTCAGCAATCGTTGTAAGTCAAATTCTATTTTAATAAATAGCGTAGTTGTTTATTTAATTAAAATTTCATTTGTAACAAAAATAGTGCATAATAATATAGATATAAATTGAAACATAAAAAAGATTAAGAAATCTATTTTATTTTAATACAAATACCAATATTGTACTTATGTACGTTTTAAACAGCTTAGGTTTCCGGTGAAATCCGCGTCACGAAGGGGTTGAAATCCGACGTTTCGCTTTCACCACTGGAAGCCTCCTCAGAGGTGTGGTGGATCGTGGTGTTGACTCAAAGCAAACCCAAGATAACAGACGACTGGAGAGAAGAACGGCTTCCTAGACCGTAGATAGTACCTGGGTTTTCCGAGATTTCCTTTGCTCGGGGTGATCCTTGGTCGGGATGATGCAATCAGGCAGGTCTGCCTTCGTCGGTAAACACCACGATGCACCACACTCCTGAATATGCTTCCAGTAGTGGAAGCGAAACGTCGGATTTCAACCCCATCGTGAAGCGGATGTCATCGGAAACCCAAGCTGTTTATGACGAATGTACCCGCGGAAGCCTACGCACCAAGTTATGTACGTTTGTTTTTTTCTTTTCATCAGGCCTGGAGATGGAACGCCACCAGTGTTTGAAAAAGTTTTTAGTAATGCGAGATTCGCACAAGGCAGAAATGCTATTTTTGAAGGCAGAGTTACAGGTTCGCCTAAGCCTGTCGTTACATGGACCAGAAAATCAGCCCCTCTTAACGGTGAGAAAATTATTTACTTTTTGTTATTGAGTTATAGCTAAGGAAGCCATCACTAGTAGAAATGAAAATCTGCTTTAGAAACCATTTTTAAATAAATAAAAAAATATTTATGAAAGTATTTTAAAATACTTATATATGATGATAGTTTAGTCCAATACTTTTTTCATATAAATAGATAGTTGAACGTGAATATTATAGTTACCATATTTACAAATTAGTTTTTAAACTTATTTACCAAATCATTATTACAACTTGCCCCATTAAAAAGTATAAGTTGTACATTAGTATATGCAGTTATAAAACTGTATTAGATACTTAAACTTAAACGTGTCACTTATACGAATATACCATTGTGTGTACATTTATTTATGCATTACTTAGTTTTTAACTTAAATTTTGTATATTTCATGCAAATATATAAAAGTATTAGATAATTTAATTTGACCTGTATTATTATTACGTGAAATGTTTTAAAATACGTATAAGCTTATCTAAACACATACATAATATATTATCAACCATTAAAATCAATAGTAAATTAGTTACCGCAGAGCCGAACAAATTCTTATGTATTCTCTCACACATATTGCATATCATCTCCAACATACATATCTCTTCTAGTATTAACAATTATCTTTTATAAGTCAAAGTCTAATAAAACTTATAATGTTATTTTACAGAGTCGGCTAAATACAAGATGAAATATGAAGAACAAACAGGTAATGTTACCTTGATGATTAATCAAATAGGCCCCGGCGATGAGGGCGAATATACTTGCACTGCTCGCAACCCTTGGGGAGAAGCCATTTGCTCAGTCTACATACAGCCTGAGGGTAAAATATTTAGTTATAATCTTTTTAACCTTTGTTCAGACAATAAGTATGACACTATTAAAAGAATTAGCCTTGTAATCTTTATATTTGCTATATTTCTTATATAGACTTAAAAATGATTTAAAATGGATTTTAGCAATTGATCTGACCTTTTCTGAAAATTTTTATTTTAATCTTAACGTTTAATTTTGTTTTTCACGTTATTTTTTAATCAAAAATTCCAAACATTATTGTAATTAATCATTTTATAGATTCTTTAAATCTGAATAAAATGTGTGTCTTGTTCAGGTATTGCAGTACCTGCTCAAGTTGGAATGCGCAAAGAAACGACTGAAACCGTGACAAGGTCTCAACAGATGCATGATTCTCAGACTGGGTTCCAGAGGACACAAACGACGGAACGCACCCAGAATGTACAATACGCCAACGGATTTTCTTCCGTCGAAGAGGTATAATTTCGCTTTGTTTTTTGTTTATTTATTTTATACCTTAATCGTGTAATACAGCTTAATCATGCAGCGTCTAAGCAGCCCAATTAATATCGCCTAAATTCATCTTCTAGATTTCAATTAAAATTTAACTTTACATTTCTTCTTTCAGGACTTTAAAGTAGACACATTCGAATACAGACTCCTGAGAGAGGTCTCATTCCGTGAATCATTGACTCGCCGCTTCGCAGGGGAAAGCGACGTGTCAATAAGCACGACTCTTGAGAGAAATATGGGACCTCCAGCTCCACCAAACCTACAGCACAAACCAAGAAACACGAAGATTTCTGAAAACTCTGACGCCACATTCACCGCCAATATTGCGGCCAATCCCAAGCCAAGGGTAAGTCTAATAATATCTCCTCATTTAGATATAGCCAAAAATAGTAAATATTAAACTTTATCATGCTAACCATTTATACTAAAATCTACATGTGTTAATAAAATACTGTGTCTTCAACTTATTTGATGCTTTCTATCTCTTAATGATTTATAAATATTTACTCGTTACAGCTTACATGGTTCAAAAATGGAAAGAGAATTGTATCATCTCAAAAACATCAAGTGAGCTACTCAAATCAGCAAGCTTCACTGAAAGTCAGCCAAGTGTCTTCTCAAGATTCTGGACACTATACCCTTTTAGCTGAAAACCCACAAGGTATCATGAAACCCACAAGGGATAATTTAACTTTAAAGCACTGAAATCGTAATTGAAATTATTTAATATCTCTATAGAATATAATTGACACAACCACTCAATAAGTAAATTCCATTAGCTTCCCTTCTTAGTTTATGTTTCCACACTGTGTGTATACAACATAAAATAACAACAACAAAATAAATAAAACTTCAATTAAATCCTTAAAAATAATACCAAAAGTTGATGTAATATAATTGTTTTATATTGCAGGCTGTGTTGTTGCCTCAGCTTATTTGGCTGTCGAACCATCTACCAGTTACGAACAAACCGTCGAGAGGTAAGCAAATATTATTTTAAAAAAAGAAAAAATTAAATAAATAAATGTATTATATTTATATTCTAAAATTATAAAAATGTTCTTTTGTTTCTCTTGCAGATTTAAGGATTGATAATAATTGTAAAATTTTTAAGATTTTAATATAATTACAATTTAAATTAATTTAAGTTACATAACTCTTAAATTATTGAAATGATACATACTTTTGTTAACAGACATAAGAAAATTCTAATATTTGTTTCATAGGGAGACTATGGAAAAGAGTAAGATGGAAGTAGAATCAATGGAAGGCAAAATGATCAGTCCCAACTTTGTCCGCGCATGTACCGACAGAGATGTAACAGAAGGAAAGATGACGAGATTCGATTGCCGCGTGACTGGTCGCCCGTACCCTGAAGTAACATGGTACATTAATGGGCAACAAGTAAAAGACGATTTTACTCATAAGATATTAGTCAATGAATCGGGCAACCATGCCCTTATGATTAACAATGTGACCAGACAAGATTGTGGAGTTGTCACATGCATAGCCAGGAATAAAGCTGGTGAAACTTCGTTCCAGGTATCTCCAATTTCCTTTTTTACCAAATCATATAATTAAGCATTTAAATTTGCATATAATTTTAATATTACTATACGTGTATAATGCTGGGAAATCCATCTAACTTAATATATTTTAAATGTTTCAGTGCAAGCTGAATGTTATCGAGAAAGAGCTTGTAGTAGCTCCTAAATTCGTGCAGAGATTCAGTGGAGTCAGTGTCAAAGAGGGAGAACCATTTGTTCTAACGGCACGGGCCGTGGCCACACCCATTCCAAATATTACTTGGCAGAAGGTTTTTATGCTTTCTCAATTTCATTAAGTTTTTCTATAATTTTTTAAAGTTTATTTTTGTTTAACTCAATTTCTTAACGTTTATTTTTTAGGATGGGGTACCTATTTCCTCTGGAGAAGGAGTGAGGATTACGACGCAGAATGGCGGGAGCAGTCTCGAAGTGGACTCGGCCAGGGTTGAACAAGGTGGATGGTATCAGTGCACAGCGCAGAATATCGCTGGATCCACAGCTACTCGAGCCAGAGTACATGTCCAGAAAACAAGGAGGGAAGATACATCGCAGCCTCAAAGGCTTCATCTACCCACGCCGACTACAGTCATTCAACCTGAGTAAGTATCCTTACTAAACATATATTAAGTAACATAATATAATTTTAATTTTTAAAGTAAAGTGGTTGTATTGATTGTACTTCTTTTTCTATTCCAGGCCGACACCAGAACCCGAAATTATCTACTTACGTCATGTTGAAAGGGCGGCTCCAAGAGGACCTGCACCTGAACAAGAAAGAGTATATCCACCACCACAATTTATTATACCTCTTCGCGACACAACACAGGTATTCACTTAAACCACATTCTCGTATTATGTATTCATTTAATATTAGCGGTAAGAAAATATATTGGTTATTTATGTTTAATTTTCGAAAAATAGAATGCTAAAATTTTATTTATTTTAGGTCGAAGGTGGTAAGATTCACTTTGAGGCTCGAGTCGAACCAGTAGGAGATCCTACTACAAGAGTCGACTGGTATCACAATGGAAGACCACTCCCAGCCAGTACGTTTTAGAATATTACCTTAATGAATAAGGCTATTTTATTTTACCTTTATGCAATAGGTACTTATTTTGAAAATGAATACTTCATAGAGAACATTTTCTTTTTATAGGTTCTAGATTAACGACGACCTTTCGATTTGGATTTATTGCCCTTGACCTGCTCTCGGTTATCACCGAAGACGCAGGAGACTTTGTGTGCGTAGTCACATCCGCTACTGGCACCGTTCAATCAGTCGCTCGCCTAACAGTAACTGGTAATTATCATCTATTAATACATACTACTAATCATTATATATTTATATGCGATTTTATGGTTTAATACATAAATCCTAACCATACATAGGGGGCCTGGGTGGCTCGGAGGCTTGAGCGCTTGCCTTACGGCAAGCGCAAGTTAAGCGATACGGTAAGGCAAGTTAAGCAGCCTCGAGCAGGGTCAGAAGATGTTTAAACAAATGGGAAGCTCCTCGAAAGAGAGGAGCCACCAGGTTTCGGCCTGGAAACCATGATGATGACACTCTTGGTTGTAATAAAACCAGGAGGAGTCATGATTAACGACCATATCGTCACACGAGTGTAAAGATTTCGGTCCTAAACCCGGGTTTGTTCAATGGACCCACCTAAGTGGTCTGCGTCTTCGGGTGTATAAGCCCCCCGGAATAAAAAAAATCATATTTAACGGCATATTGAACAAGTTATAAACTCTTCATTTAGACACGAAGTACTGAATCTAGAAAGGGTTTTACAATGACCGAGTACTTAGTATTCGGGAAAGGGGATTACTACCTTGACTGTAATCGGTCTAGAATAGAAACGGATCAAGGTGTGCATAAATATAAGAATGTGCTTTTAGAGCTAGTGGCTGCCGGTGAATCAATAACCAGAGATTTAGTCCTCATCTCCAGATATATCTTCTACATTTATATTAAAAGACCGTCATAATTCTTAACTGGCTAAGTTGTCTCCTCTGCGACCACTATAAAGGACTCAATGAGAAACTCTTATGCGTCTTCATTCTGGGCTGTATCGAATGCATTAAACAAATTCAAAAAAAGAATGATGCTTCTAATGCAACTTTACAAATACATAAAAAAATTAATGTTTTCTTTTTACAGAAAGAGCAACGATAGACAAGAAGAGCCAACACCCTGATAGTCTACAATACATTAACCAGCTCGAAGATTATTCAAAATATACAAGGACTGAAAGCGTTGAAGAGGTAATATATTTAGAAGAACGGATTATATATTATTAAATATAAAACATAATTTATAACTTATTAACTTTTTTTTTTGCTACTAGGATGATGATGAATAACTACTTGTAATTTTTTGCTTGTTTTAACAGGTGAATGCTGCTCGACCTCAATTCATTCGTCCTCTCCATGATCTTGGACAGCTTCAGGAAGGCAGAAATGCTCACTTTGAAGCTCAGCTTACTCCTGTATCAGATCCCACTATGAGGGTCGACTGGTTCAAAGACGGTCGTCCCATCACTGCTAGTATGTTTAATTTTTAGATAGGCATTAAAGTCGCATTTCATATTTATTAATAATTATCTCATTATTTTTTTTTCTTAATTTTGTTTCCAGGCTCACGTATCACAACAATTTGCAATTTCGGATACGTATCTCTTAACATACTTCATCTTAGAGCAGAAGATACAGGTGTATATATTGTCAGAGCTGTTAACAGATGGGGAGAAGCAGTATCTCAATCATCTCTTAATGTACAAGGTAGGGTTCATATCTCTCTGCATACCGTTGCTTTAGATAGCATAGAACAAGGAAATTAAAGGTCAAAATATTATATATTAAAAAAAAAAAATGTATTCGAATTATTTTTTTAGTTCGTAGCACTGTAACAGCAGATTTAGGATACCCTGAACAACAGCGCTACATCGAAGGAGTAGAAGCTCTTGAAGCCTATCAGATGTCTCAAACCAGAAGAACCATCGAACCTCCTGAGTCAACTAAACCACCAAAATTCCTTACTCAGGTATATTTATTGAATTGCATTTTGAAAATATTTCATCTTAATCCTTAAAATATGCTTTAGAATTATCAGTACGCAATTTTTATGTTTAGGTTGCAGACCAGAAGGGTGTCAAAGAGGGAGGCTTTGCTCACTTTGAGGCGAGGTTGGAGCCTGTCGGCGACTCGACACTAGGAGTCGAGTGGTTTAAAGACGGCAGGCCCGTTGAAGCCAGTAAGTTTATGTATTTAAAAGAATTGATTAAGAATATTAAATAATATGAATTATTTAATATTAACCTACTATTATTATTAGTATTAATTATTAGCATTAACCTACTATTACATGAATATGTATTATATGATACTTTTTTTTTAGGTTCAAGAATTACTACGTTTTTCAATTTCGGTTACGTCGCGTTGACAATTAAGGCAGTAACAATTTACGACGCAGGTCGTTACACTTGCCGTGCGGCTAACAAACTAGGCGAAGCTACCACATCGGCACAACTTGAAGTAATTAGTAAGAAGGATATTATTAGCGATAGTCAACATCCAGCTGGTCTCCAACAGATTCAGCACCTAGAAGATTCTAGGTATACATATCAATTTTATCGTTCTAGTTATTTTTACATGTTTTTAATAAATTAGTAAACTTTAGCTTACATTTTATTTAAATTTGATTATTTTTAACATTGAACTGTTTATTTTTTGTGCAGTCGTTATCAACGCATGACTCAAGAAGAAATTTTATCCGTCCAAAAACCACGGTTCCTGGGACCACTAAAAGGAACAAATAAAATTGTCGAAGGACAAAGAGCCCATTTTGAAGCAAGGGTAGAACCATTAAGCGATACTACCATGAAGGTAAGGATACGTTTGAACAGCTAGAATATGAATATGCAATTATAAAATTGTATGAATTGTATATAATATGCATTTTCTTTATAGATCGAATGGTATCATAATGGAAAAAGTTTACAAACTGCCAACAGAATTCAAACATACCATGATTTTGGTTACGTCGCTGTAGATATTATGTCAGTTAGGGCTGATGACGCCGGAACTTATACAGTGGTCGCCAGAAATGCAGCTGGCGAAGCTCAACTATCGGCTACAATGCAAATTGAAAGTAAGTAACGCAGGAAAGAATAAATAAAATATAAAATACTTTTGTTGGAATGGCTTTTAGTAAAATAAAGAATTGTTGTGGGGTGTCAGTAAGATATATCTGACCAAAAACCACTTGTGTGGTAAAAAAACACCCCGCCAAGTCTGTGGTCCAAAAAAGTTGTGAAATCAACTTTCTGTCCCGCCAAGTGATGTTGGCACTTTCTCCTGACCCAACACTGTCAACTTAGATATTTATCAGCTTCTTCTCCTTGGCGGTGTTCCTGCAGTACTTCCCAAAGTTAACTGGTTGTACCCCACGCATCCTCTGCAAAGAAAGTAGTAGTTGCATGGGGTCATTCCTTGAAAGCTTAATTTGTATATTACTTATTTCTATTTTATTTGCTTTTTGATAATGGGAAAGATTTACAGCAATGATTATTGTGGCATCGAGAAGAGCCTTCAACAACACTGTTAAAAGGCTTTCCTCACACCGCCAAGGAGAAGAAGCTGATAAATATCTAAGTTGACAGTGTTGGGTCAGGAGAAAGTGCCAACATCACTTGGCGGGACAGAAAGTTGATTTCACAACTTTTTTGGACCACAGACTTGGCGGGGTGTTTTTTTACCACACAAGTGGTTTTTGGTCAGATTTCATGACTTTTTGTACGGTCCCTAAGGAAGGATTCTCTAAACTGTTTATTCCCAGACATTAGAGTCAAATAAAAGTGAAGTTAAGAGCTGGACAAGGCCTATGGAGATTGGAGAACTACGAGACCTATGACATTGAAAGAACTTTACATTCTTATAGTAGCAGTTCAATATAAAGATTTTTAGCGGCATTTGGCCACCTAGATACACTAACGTTGCTATCATTTGCGCATATCCAGCTGGATCCTGACCTTATATAAGTAACGAAGTGACCCCTTAATATTGTCTTAATTATATACCTTAATTATAAAGTATATATGTTAAAAGTAACTAATGGTATAATTACAATAATATATATTATTATTACATATATTGTTATTATTATTATTATTATCATTTTATATATATATATTTATATGTATGTAATAATTATTTTTTATATGTTATAATATAATATAGGCTCACTACTTCGCATGACGCTTACTTGGTTTCTCGCTCCACATTCAGCATAGAAATAAGTTGATTGATTGTAAGGGGGGGGAGGGGGGGAGGATGTGTTGGGGGGATGCACTAGGGCTCTAGACAAATCCAAAAAGCCCTCATTTATTAAAATCGGTTCAGTAGTTTAGGCTGTAGGTGCGTCAACGTTAAAGTGACTGTTCGCTAGCTTGGTTTCTCGCTCCGCGTTCAGCGTAGGGATGAGTTATCTAAATTTTTTTGATCTAGGAATGCACTAGGGCCCTAGACGAATCCAAAAAGCCCTCATTCATTAAAATCGGTTCAGTAGTTTAGGCTGTAGGTGCGTCAACGTAAAATGAAGGAAGAATAAGAATAAGAATAAGAATAAGAATAAGAATAAGAAGTCATCAAATCTACCATTTTCAAACCTATTTTTCTCTACTTCTACTTGACCGATTTCGACATTTTTTTTTTAAATTTTGATCTACAGGACACGGCCTTCAAAAATATTAAAAAATTATTTAGGTAGCTTGTATGTATTCCACGCTGCAGACCCTCAAAAACCCTAGTTCGTCACCTACAGTATATATACACTGGCAGCTTTTGTGAAATTTTAACTTTTTGACTTGGCGGGGCGGAACGCTGCTGCGTTCCTAAATAATTTTATTAATAACTTTTATTACTTTCCAGCACGAGCTGTTATTGATACAACAAGCATGCACCGTGGTGCTTACGATAAGACGAAACGTTTTGAGGAGTACCAACATGTCGAGCCACAATACAATGTCGAAGAAATTTCTAAATCAAAACCAATTTTTGTTACACCACTCAGTGATCCAGCACCAACAAGCGAAGGAAAGAATGTTCACCTGGAATGTAAACTTGAACCAATGGGTGATCCTACAATGAGAGTAGAATGGTTCTTGAACGGAAAGCCTATTACAGTTGGTAAGTGAAGTGCACAATCAATATTGACTGCAAGGCAATTTAATTCAAAAAGAAAAATAAATAAACTTTACTATCTAACAAAATTTACAATTTTAGGTTCAAGGTTCAGGACTTATTACGATTTTGGTTACGTCGCTCTGGACATAATCCACGTAACATCAATGGATTCAGGAGAATATACTGTTAGGGCTACCAATCAGCTTGGTTCAGCTCACACATCTGCATGTGTCAGGGTATGTGAATATTGTATCTTAAGATAAGTGAATAAAACAGAGATAAATGATCTTTTTCAGAGGTGTACCTATTGATTGTTAAAAATCGAATATTATTTTTATGAGCATTCATTGCATATCTTATACTTGTAACTCGAATTTTGTTGATTTCTTTTTCTTTTTTCAGGTTCTTAGTCGATCTGATATTGTAACTGAAACCCAGAATGAATCTTCTCTAGAGCAGATTCAGTACCTTGAAGACTTGAGCAGGCAGAAGAAGCACATTCAAGAAGATGTTCAGGTCATGCAACCACCTCAGTTCTCCAGACCACTTCACAATATTGAGACTATTGAAGGAACTAACATTCACCTGGAATGCAGGCTTAGACCTGTTGGTGATCCAACCATGAGAGTTGACTGGCTGGTCAATGGCCGCCCAATTCGAGTTGGACACAGGTAACATTTTAGTTTACTTTATAAATAAATAACTATTTTCTGAAGATCTTAAAACAAAAATAATCTATTACCTCATAATAAATAAATAAATAAATATATATATATATATATATATATATATATATATATATATATATATATATATATATATATATATATATATATATATACTCAATAATTGATTTTTTTTCTTATGTACTATAGATTTAGACCAGCTTATGATTTTGATTACGTAGCACTTGATCTTTTGAGTGTCTATCCAGATGATTCTGGTGTTTACACTTGTGTAGCGAGAAACCAACTTGGAGAGGCTGTAACATCATGCTCTGTCAAGATAATCGGTAATATTTTGTTAAAGTGATTTATTAGTATGTATATAAAACATATTAATGCGATTTGAGATTAAATTAAGAATACTAGGTTCTTATTCATTTGAATAAACTTCTTTTTTTTCAGCCAAGAAAGATCTTGTACTCGAATCACAGCATCCAGGTGGACTTGAGAAAATCCAATACTTGGAAGACACATCTCGTTACAAGAGATCTGAAGTTGTTGACGAAATGGTGACAGTGAAACCACGTTTCTTGACCAAACCAAAGGGTGCTGAAGTAAAAGAAGGAGGCCATGCCCACTTCGAATGCAAGCTTGAACCAGTTACTGATACAAACTTGAAGGTAGAATGGTACAAAAATGGAAGACCAATCATTGTCGGTAAGACTATTTAATTACTAACTATTTTTTTTATTATTTAACATATAGAATATGCAATTAATTAGAATAGAAATCCAAATAAAAGATTTTAAATATATATATATATATATATATATATATATATATATATATATATATATATATATATATATATATATATATATATATATATTTAAAATCTTTTAAGGGTTTCTAGGATCACCTCGAAACCCTTAAAAGGAGGTTTTTAAAAGGGGGTGATCCTAGAAACCCTTATGCTTTTGGTAGTCCGCCCGTCCACCGCATCTTGGATCATATATCCCGATCTATTGTAGCTAGAGAAATTTAGTACACAACTTAAACTTTTTTGCCCAAAAACAGGAAAAATGTTACGAACTCGAAATTCCTTCGATCAGCGAGCAATTGCGAACTGATCCGAACATGTTTTATTGTTTGTCATTTTGAATGGGGTATCATTTTAAAGGTATTGAAATGTAGATCACAAATATATATCAAACCAAATAAGTGCTCAACCAAATAAGTGGATACCTAAGGTGCTAAAGGATAATAAGCAATCCTTGCTCCACTAAAGTGCAACATTTTATACATATTTTTGTAAAAAAAAAAAACAAATAATAATAATAATAATAATGTAGGAAATATGCATTTTTATGAAGTATTTGACGGGATTTTTTAAATTCCAGGACATAGGTTCAGACCTATTCATGACTTCGGCTACGTAGCACTTGATATTGTAGACTGCATTGCTGAAGATTCCGGTGTTTACACTTGCAGAGCCGTCAATCTTCTTGGCAGCGATGAAACAGCATGCCAACTTTCATGCAAAGGTAACCGCTATTTATTTCAATTCTGACACACGTACCTATTTGTTATTATTTTACTAATGATATTAATTTTCTACATATCTAATTTATACGTTGTTAATCTTTTGATACATCGACTTAATGTGGTTTTGTTTTCTTATTGCAGCATCTGGCATGATTTTGACAACCACTCAAAATGAAATGAGTCTTGAACAGATTCAATACTTGGAAGATAGGTCCAAATATCACCGATCTGAGATTTCTGAAGAAATGACCAACCAAGCACCTATTTTCACAACATCTCTCAAACAGGTTAGCATTTTAAAATAATTCGTCAATGAATGAACTTGATTAAGTTATATAATCATTCTTAATTTAATTGATGTTGAATTAAATTATTTTACTAAATTTAATTTGGACTTGCTACGCTAATTTATTTGCAGGTTGACATTAAAGAGAGCCAACGAGCTCATTTTGAAGCTCGCCTTATCCCTGTTTCCGACTATACTATGAAGGTAGAGTGGTTCCACAATGGAGCTCCTGTTAAATCAGGCAAGTGGTGTTTAATTTTATTTAGATACTTCATTTTTACAATTTAGGCTACCTTTCGCTTGTTCTAGTGCAGAAAGGTGGCTCATATCTGCATTGTAACCAAAGATATAGTTTATCTTACAAAATAGTTTAAAATAAGATAACTTTAACAAGCGAGTATTCTATTTTATTAATGCAGGAAATGCCACAAGAGCGGCCAAGATACAATTTCGTCGAAATTATTCCTGGCCTTAATGGATTGTCTTCCATGAAAATTCTTTTGCATCAAATAAATTTGTCGTTCTTTTCAAACAATGGTGAAATATTTCTTAACTACTAATGTACTTCTTAGTACAAATATGCCTTTGCATTTCCAAAAATAAACATTGAGATAATAAATTGTAGTATTCCAATTTTTGTCTGTTTTTTAATGAATTTAATTTTCTAGTATATATACTTTAGTTGAATCGACTAATAAAGAACCTTTATTTTATTGATACTAGGGATTGATTGATTATTTTAGGAAATGAGCTTGTACAAATAATATAAATAATGCTTTTTTTTCAGTTAGTTCATCCAAATTGTTGTATTCTATATATTATATTTTTATTTTTACAGGTTCTCGCTTTACTGAGACGAATAATTTTGGCTACGTTGCACTTGATATCCTGCACTGCCTGCCTGAAGATTCAGGCACCTACACTTGTCGCGCCCGCAATATACTCGGCGAGGCAGTAACCTCGAACACTCTCAACGTTCAATGTAGGTGTTTATTGCTTAAATTAAATTATTTCTTGTATAAGGACTTGATTGAATCACTTGAAATGGTTAAGCATACAAACTTCAAAACTTGCAGTAACAGGATTGTAGTAACATGTGAAACGTGTTATTCGGACTATTAAGTACTTTCGAGTGAGTTAAAATAGACTCTATTGATATTTGTGTTTTTGTTCAAAATATTAGTCTAAATAGACGGGTTAGTTTTATTCGCGATGATTTTATTTGTTTGATAATTCACAAAGTAGTTTCGTTATAGTTTGAATTAAATATAGCAAATCTAATGTGTAACCAGATTTATTTATATCATTATTCTTAAAATAACATACTGTTTATTCACTGCAAACAAATCAAAATATTTAAAACAGGATAAAATTACTGTGTTTATTTTTTTATTATTATATTTTTAATATGAAATGAAAATAAAGTGTACTTATTCAGGGTTTAAGTGAATAATATTTGAGACATAGACTTTAATATATTTACCGCCACCACATCATTCATTTTTGCTGTCTAAAATCATAGAAGACTATTTTCTGTATAAGTGTGTTAAAAGTTAGTGAGTTGAAAAAAAATTGAATAACTATTACAAGCGGCTCATTCCTTCGCAGATAACGCCTTCAAGGGTAAACAAATATTTTAATAACACTCAGAATATGATGTCAAATGATTGTATAAAACGAATGAAAAATTTAATAAATAATAAAGGAAGGCATGCCAATAATTTTGTTTTATATAATCTATTTTCTATGCAACAAGTGTTTTTGTGCAATCGTGCGGAAAGGATCGATGGCAATACCTATGTTTAAAACAAAATGATCATAAGTATATAAGTATAGATACCTAACAAATTAATAAAATTTAATTTTTCTTAACATTTGATACCCTTGAATGCTGTTCATGCACTTGGAATTTTAATCATTTATTATCATTAAATTGGATTATTAATTATACCTATCGTAGATTTACTTGGATATGTCTAACAGAAAATTGTATAAATGCATTCAAATAACATGGTTAATTAATGTGTTAAAAAGTTCTAAACTCTAATTTTAAATTTATTTATCCTATTGGATGGGAAAATATTTTCGTTTGGTTTGATTGTGAGAATGTCATACCTGTTATGTAACCTTTTTTTTTTAAAACCATTATATAAATATTAATATTTGTTTTGTTTACGTAGCTCGTAAATCTATCTATCTGGAGTCGCAACATGAAGCAGCTTTGGGCAGACTCAATCAGCTGGAATTACGTGGACGCAGACCAGCGTCTATTATTGAAGAAGTGCCAACACAGGCTCCAGTATTCACTCAACCTCCAAAGGATTTGAGAACTTCGGAAAATTCACCAGCTCACTTCGAAGCAAGGCTCATTCCTGTGGGTGATCCTTCGCTCAAGGTTGAATGGCTGAGGAATGGAGTTCCTATTACTGCCTGTAAGTTAAATCACCTATTTTAAGCTATATTTAAAGCAATGAGAGGTTATGTTCAATTAAACAGTCCAAATATGTATTTGTTATACCATAAGTTAATGTTTGTTTTAGCAAACCGTGTAACAACAATGCACGATTTTGGCTACGTAGCCTTAAATATGAAGTACGTCTATGGCGAGGACTCTGGAACATATACCTGCAGAGCTGTAAACAATTTAGGCCAGGCTGTAACTTCAGCCACTCTTGATGTCAAATGTAAGCATTTTTCCTTGAATGATTATTGTAGCACTTTCGATAAAATTAAAAACTATATTTATTATATGTGTAATCTCTAATTTATTATTTATAGCCAAAGCAGCCTTACTCACAGAAACTCAAAACCAAGCTGCTCTCCAGAAACTTCAAATGCTGGAGGATTCTACGAAATACACTCGTCAAGAAGAAGAAGAGGTTATCATTACTCAGAAACCTAGCTTCAGTGTTAGACTTAACGGTCCTACTAATCTCCTAGAAGGCCAATCTGCTCACTACGAATGCAGGATTGAACCATATCCTGATCCAAGCATGAAAGTTGAATGGCTTCACAACGGACAGCCACTTCAAATCGGTAATTACGTATTACTAAACGAGGTATTTTAACTAATGTTTGAATGAAATAATATAATATTTAAAACAAATTACACTTTTTGTTTAATAGGACACAGATTTAGAACAACTAACGACTTTGGATTTGCATCACTGGACATTCTTACAGTATACGCTGAAGATACCGGTGAATATACATGCAGAGTTACCAACAAACTCGGCCAGGCTACTTCGCCAGTTACACTCAACGTGCAATGTAAGTTCAACTGAAGTCATTAATTCTTTTTAACTAAGCGAAAATTATAAGAATTGCATTGTTTTGACTGTAATTGAAGTTAGCATGAGTATCTTTTTAAGTGCAGTAGTATTCTATTGTAATTATTTGTGTTCTTCAGCTAAATCATCAATTATCAGTGAGACTCAGCACCAAGATGCCCTACAAAAGATCCAGTATTTGGAAGACGATTCAAGATACAAAAGAACAACGGCAGAAGAGGTGCTAATTATGGAGAAACCACAGTTCGGGCGTCCTCTAAAGAACATCGAACATCTCCCAGAGGGTAGACCGGCTCATCTTGAAGCCACTCTTACACCTGTCAATGATCCAACCATGAAAGTTGAATGGTACTGCAATGGCAGACCCGTTGCTCAGGGTAAGCTACAGATAAATAACATTTAGATTTTATGTGTTTTCAAAAAAATGTATTAATTAATATTTAGAAAATAATATTTGTGATTTTTTTCCATCTTTGCAGGACATCGCTTTAAGACTACATATGACTTTGGCTTTGTTGCCCTTGATATATTGTACGCATATGAAGAAGATTCTGGTACTTACATGTGCAAAGCCAGAAATGCTTGCGGAGAAGCTGTAACAACTTGCTCCGTATCTGTCGATTGTAAGTTATTTTATAATAATGTTTAATTAATTTCTAATATTAATTATAACCTACTGTTATAAATAAAGAAAAGGTAAAATTATTGTGACAATTGACTTATCGTTATCTTGCAGCCAAAGAAAGTTTGGAACTGAATACACTAGATGAACAGAGACTGAAGAAAATACAAGAACTTGAACACTTTGAGAGGCCGCACAAAGAAGAACTGGAACCAGCTCAGCAGAAACCTGTATTTATCACGCCTCTCAATAGGTACATCTAAAGATTGCTTTGATCTTTTATAATTTCATTAAATATTATCTACGATTATTTTAATTTGTGTTATCGTGTTTTTATAGTATGGAGAACTTGAAGGAAAGTGAACACGCTCATCTCGAATGCCGCGTTGAACCAATCAATGATCCTCATTTGAAAATTGAATGGTTCGTCAACGGAGTTCCCATCAAAACAGGTCATAGATTCAGGACAACTCACGATTTCGGTTATGTTGCCCTGGATATACTTTATACGTATTCTGAAGACACGGGTACTTACATGTGTAAGGCTACCAATCTTATGGGTGAAGCCGTCAACACAAGCAAGATTGGCGTTCAATGTAAGATTTTAAATTATTTTTTTCAAACATACCTCTTATAAAAAAAAAAAAATCCAAATAAAATGATTAATTAAAACATTGTGATTACAGCTCGCAAGAGTATTATTTTGGATACACAACACCCTGATGGTCTTGAAAAGATCAGAGAACTAGAAGCTCAAGGACATCCCGCAAGACTTGAAATTGAGGAACCTCAACCTACTCCGCCTAAATTCGTTTCACCACTCCAGGTAAAAATGCGTCTGTTCTTTAAATTGATTTACTTTGCTCGGTAATAAATTATCAAAACTAGGGTTGTTTATTCAGGGACACTGAGCAGGGTGTGATTTTATAGAATATATTTGCAACAAAAATTGTTATATCAATACGTGTCCTATTGACAATCGTTTTCGAGATGTATCGGTATTTTCGATATATTTCTGCATTTTGCAAGAAGATGCTGTATAATTAGGATGCTGTATTATAAGATTCTGCTGTCATTTTTAAACAAACATTTTATTATTTTCTAATGTTTTTAATCTCACTTTAAATAAAGCTACTGGATCAAATATTCAGATAATAATTAGATAATTAGATAAAAGAAAGATCATTTTAAAGGAAAGTTAACGCTGTTTCAAATGGCGAGGACGAAATCTTTTCAGCTATAATATTTTTTAAATTATAAAGCATCTTCTTGCAAGAAAAATATGTATATAAAAAATAAAGATATCTCGATTTATCTCGAAAACGTTTTAATACAACATTTTTTTATAGCAAATGTGATATAACATCACACCCCTCTCTGTGCCCCTGTTGAGCTGGAACACCTTGTTTCACACACATACCTGCGTATGTGTTTTTAATCAGAAATAATTTATATTTCTACGTCTATTTCAGGGAACAAAAGAAGCGGCTGAAGGCCAAACATTACATTTTGAAGCTAAAATTGAGCCACTGCACGACCCTAATCTGCGCGTTGAAATTTATCACAATGGACAGCCTCTTTCATCGGCTTCTAGATTCCACATCACCTTTGACTTCGGTTACTTTGCTCTTGACATCGACCACCTGGTGGCTGCTGATGCGGGAGAATACACAGTCAAAGCTATCAACAAACTTGGATCTGCTGTTTCTTCAACCAGCATTAAAATATCAGGTAATTAAAAAAATAAATTTATCAGCTATTACAAACGGTTTTGTAAAACTAATGATTGAATATTGTATTGCATCAGAAATACATAATCTGTGCAAGTTTAGCTTTCTAGGTAGTCGGAAAGTGGGTAAAATATAAATTACTAGGATTTTCTATGGCAAACAACATAAATCTAATAAAAAGCGTGTAAAATATGTAACGGTAGAACGACATATTATTGTTAAATTCACATTATATGGACTACATTTTAGAATCTTTTAATCAAAATAGTTTGAAAGCTGCTTTGTTTCTCTAAATTAATATTTTAAACGATTTTTCTTTAATTTGCAGACAAGGGAGACATTATCCTTGAATCTCAAAGGCCAGAGGGTCTTGAGAAAATTCGAGAACTTGATGCTAAAGGTATACCACAACGCCCCGAAGTGGCTGAACCAGCTACAAGGCAAAGACCAGTATTCACTCAACCCCTCCAGAACATCGATTCTGTCGGTGAAGGCCAGAATGCTCACTTTGAGTGCAGGCTTATTCCTGTTGGTGATCCAACGCTTAAAGTCGAGTGGTACAGAAACGACAAAATTCTTGAAGATAGTGAGTTAATTTTTTTATTATATTATATTTTCTATTTTAGTGACTTCCACAAAGTAAAGTAAGGTAACCACAATCGTTCTACTCATTTTTAGGCTCCCGTATCACTAAGACCCACGACTTTGGTTTTGTATCAATGGATATGACTCACGTACGTGACGAAGATGAGGGTGTATATATGTGTAGGGCATCCAATGCTCTAGGAGAAGCCGTAACTACAGCTTCTATGAAGATCAGCAGTAAGTTTGTTTCCATACTTTTATTATGAATCTTATATTGATTTATTGTGCATTTTAGATAAGCTAAAGCCAAATATATGTTTTAGGAAAAGCCAATATCCAAACAGAAACTCTTCATCGTGAGGGTATGAAAAGGATTCAAGAACTTGAAGGAGGCAAAGAACCACAAAGAAGAGATATTCCGGACCAAGTATTTGAGAAACCTATTTTCACTCAATTACTTACTGGACCCGCAGAACTGTGGGAAGGTCAGAGAGCTCATTTTGAAGCCAGAGTTGTGCCCGTTGGTGATGCTTCAATGAGGTATCTGTGGTACGTCAACGGAAAGGAACTGAAAATGGGTAAGCAAATGTAGCTTTTATATTTTTTTAATTATTGACTTTAACAAATTAAGATTATTTTGTATTATTTATAACATTTTTTATTTACTTTTCTAGGTTCTCGCATTCATACAACAGCTGATTTCGGCTTCGTTACATTAGACATCATGCAAACAGTACCAGAAGATTCTGGTGTATACATGTGCAAAGCTATCAACAACGCCGGTGAAGCTGTGTCTTCAACATCATTTAAAGTCAAACGTAAGTGTGAAATATTTTACAAAAATTTTCTTCGCTAAGTTTATACATTTATTCGAAACTAATGGACATTTTTCAATTTTAGCAAGATCATCAATATCCGGAGAGCCACTTCAGCCTGATGCTTGGCAGAAGATTCAGTTGAAGGAAGCTCAAATGGGTAAAATGCCTGAAGGATTCGTTGAAGTTCTTCCACAGCAACCACCAGTCTTCACTAAGCATTTGACTAACATTGACAAAATTGCTGAAGGTGCACATGTTTACATTGATGCTCAAGTTGAACCAAAGAATGATTCCAACTTACGCATCGAATGGTTCAAGAATGGAGTTCCACTTACAACCGGTAAGCTATTTTGTTAAACAAAGAAAAGGAATAATCATTACATAAAAGTAAATTATTTCTTTCTACCTTCTACTTTTTTACACTGAAGTCTTAAACTATTTATATATATTTTTTTAAAGGCACCCGTATTAGGAGCACATTCGACTTCGGTTTAGTAACTCTCTCAATCAATGGAGCCAGAGCTGACGATGCAGGTATATACACCTGCAAAGCAACAAATCTTCTTGGAGAAGCTGTCTCAACTTGCAGCATTAAAGTTGAAGGTTGGTACAGACTCAAATGTTATTCATAAAGTTTTCAAATCAAATATTTTTCAAAAAACTAATGCCTAACTTTCTTCACGTCTTAGATCGCCACTGGCTTTTGGCTAACTCTTTACGACCAGAGGCTTTGCCTCTTATTGATGCTCTTGAAAAGCCCCAAGAAGGAAAGGTGGAAATCCCCGAGCCAATCTTTGAGGGACCAGTTTTTATTTCTCATCTTAACAACGTTGAGTGCAAAGAAGGTGACAATGCTCACTTTGAATGCAGGGTAGAACCAGCTAAGGATCCTACTCTAAAGATCGGTAAGAAAATGTATCAATTGATTATAATATCATTTCGATATATAAGATTATTGAGCTGTTTGTTTGCTATGAACATTATAATAATGTTTGATTTTTTTTTTAATCAGAATTCTTCTCTAATGGCAAGCCCCTTCCTACTGGTGCAAGATTCAAGGGAACGCACGATTTTGGATTCGTCGCTATTGATGTAAATGGTACATACGCTGAAGATTCAGGAATATATACCGTTAAGGCTACCAACAGCAAAGGACAAGCCTCAACATCAGGAACACTTAAATGCACAGGTAATTTGATAATAATTATTATTGTAAATAAGAAAAACGCGATTTCTATAATTTAATGTATTTAAAGAAATTTGGACAACGAGTTTGACATTTGATATAATCGAACATTTTGTTTATTAGACAAGAGTAATATCTACCTGCAGACTCAACATCCTATGGGTCAAGCCGGTCTAGAAAAGATCCAAGAAGTTGATTCGGATTATTTGAATAAACAACAACGCCCAGATGATGGGCCTGATAAGGTGTATTCTAAACCAGTTTGGACGACACCACTCACACCGGAGTTCAGGCTGGGTGAAGCTCAACCATTGCACTTAGAGGGTACAGTTGAACCAAAGGAAGATCCTAACTTGAAGATAGAATGGTTCTTCAACGGCAAAGCTTTATCTCATGGTAATTTTATTAGCAATCCCCTTAAATCATAATTATTTATATACATATTAAGTATAAAACGAAAGTATAATATATACATTAATGTATATATATATTTTTATTGTTTATTAAATATATATATTAATAAAAAAAAACATTATCAATTTGACTAATAAAACATAATTATATTTTTTAATTAAGGATCGAGGTTTAAAATGACCAGCGAATTTGGATTCGTCACTTTGGATCTTATTGAAGTTTACGAAAGAGACCAAGGTATTTACACATGCAAAGCTTCCAATCTATCTGGAGAAGCTTTCACTTCTACAACTGTTTACTGTACCAGCAAAGAGGGTCTTATTGAGAAGACTCAGCATCCTAAAGGTGAGGAAGGACTGGAAAAGATCCAGGAATTGGAAGAGAGCTTGAAGAAGGAACAGGTAGAGAAGGCCGAAGCGGAATTGGGGCAAGCACCCAAATTTACATCAGAGGTAACACTCAGTTTTTTTAATTATAAATATTCATAAATATAATTATTTATTGATATAATAAGCATTTTAAGAAAACAAATTGAATTTAGGAGGTAAGTTAGTTGGGTGAGTAAAATCGATATAATTATGTATTCTGTAGTAATACTATACAATTTAGCAATTTATTTTTTTTTTTTTTGTAAATAATATTTTACTAATAAATAAATAATTTTTCTTTAGATGTATAAAGCAATAATAGTGTTTTCTGTGTGGCTTCTCAAAAATAATACTTAATAGCGTATATTATAGCATTGACTATTACAGTATGATCCAAGCTATTAACCAAAAAATAATGGTTTCTATTAAATCAAACTTATCGATCTGTGAAACATTGTTCATATCTGTTAGATATGGAAGCGACTGTAAAGGTCATCATAGGGGATAACATGAGCCGTGTTTTCACGTAAATTTACAATGAGAGATAGAGAAAGTTTATGTCATTCTATTGTTCGGATAGTTTTTTGCTTATAATTAAATACTTTTTAATATAAATAATTCTTTAATGCTTCATCTTAAGTTAAGCTAATTAATAACCTAATGATGTGTTGATAAGAACGTAAAAGGAACTGCAGAAAAAATAATGATAATATAAATATCTATAATGTCTCAGAGCATTCAATTCCTCCCCTGAAACCTATGTCCAAAATGTTTATTAGTCTTCTCACATAAATAACCGTATGAATTGATGTGTAAATAGACGATCCAATCATGCTAAATTGATCTTTACGTTTAATTTTGCGTAAAGGGCCCCATACTCGTTGCAATTTTTAGTTCAACTTGGGTTGGTTGTCTAACATGTCTCAACGTATGTAGACTGGTTTTCGTACCAATTATCAGGTTTGACAAACTTAATCGTCGTAGATTTTTGTGGGTGTGTTTATGTTTCATAAACCTGTTTGACTGTGTATGGGCATTGGGCATGTGGTAGAGAACATTGAAGCCAACATTAGTGTGTAAAGGGCCCTAAGATTTGTATATTTATATTTATATGTATATATATTTGGTAGGTTATCATGTCCTTTGAAAACTTATGTTTGCCAAACCTGTTTTACCAAGTTGATAAACTTGGTTGAATAACCAATCTCAACTTGCATCGGGCCCTTAAGAAAATATAATTAGATATAATTAAGAAATTGAATAAAATATAATTATTTAAGAATTAAATGTTATGAATAAGTTTTACTTAATTAAAATAATACAGTTTATAAATATTTTAAACTAATAAATATGTACCTCAGCGGTAAATTATTAAAGTAAAATTAAAAATAAAAACTTTGCGTGGGACGTATTCCTTTGTAACAACAATTAAGAGATAATAAATCAATGTAGCAATGTATATTTTAAAGAAAGACTGCTCTATTATTTTATTTTTAGCGAGTCCAAAATAGCTGTCTTGTGATTGATAAAATATGACAATAATTTACCTCCGAGATACAAAAAGTATTAATAAACTATTTTTTTGTTTTTCTTTATTATAATAAACGATGTATTTACGTATTCATTACTTCGAGTTTGTTTTATTTATTTATATATTATTTTATACTTTCTTTAATAACAAATACTTTATTGGTTTTTTTTTTCTAAATTTAAGCTTTATTTGATTTTGTTTTTTCTTAATTTAATTTATTTTGATTTTTCGCTTTATTGTTTTAAGTGACTAATATGTGTGATTTTTATGCTTCATCTTTTAAAATATAGGAAATTGGTCAAGCTCCTGAATTCCACAGAATGGTAATTTGTTTTCATTTTGTAAAAAGAAAAATTTATTAACTCATTTTTCAGTAATAGTATTTATATTTAATTGGTTATTACATAGTTTGTTTTATTTTTATTTCAGTTCCAAAATATTTCAAATATCAGTGAAGGCGAAATCGCTCATTTCGAAGCTTCATTGATACCAATTGGAGATCAGACAATGAAGGTAGAATGGTTCTACAATGGAAAATCTCTTGAAGCTAGTAAGTCATCATCTTTATGAACCAATTTTGTACAAGTTATCACAATTTAAAATTTAAAAAATAGTTTAGAGTTAACTTAAGCTAAAATATTTTGATTACCTGAATTTTTTAGGTCACCGAACAAGGACCGTACATGCGTTTGGTATGGTTGTCCTCGAAATCTTAGGTACTAAGATCGAAGACTCCGGTACTTACACATGTCGCGCTACCAATAAATGGGGCAAGGCAGAGATCAGTGTTGAACTATCTTGCGTTGATATTTCTAAGGGACAGAAGCCAACTTTCACTACTCACATCAAGGTACTATAATTGCATTTAAATCAAATCATTAATTAATTACAAAGCATCAATAAATAATTAATTAACAAATTATAAATAAATTCGCTTGCTAATTATTATTACATAAAACATTTTCAGGATGTTGGTGGTCTCAAAGACGGTGATTCAGCTCACTTCGAGTGTACGCTTATTCCAGTTGGAGATCCTCTTATGAAGGTTGAATGGTTCCACAACGGCAAGCCAATAAGGCATTCCACTAGAATTAAGCAGGTTTCTGATTTCGGCTTTGTCGTTATGGACATCGCTTATACACAAGGCCACGACTCAGGAGAATACGTCTGCCGCGCTAAGAACAAGTATGTACTAATGAAGTTTTATACTGATTTGTAAAGAACTGATAGAAAATATTTTGACATAATATGATAATATTTCTTTTGTTTTTAGGTATGGTGAAGACTACACCAAAGCCACATTGCAGTGTGTTGGCAAAGGAGGAGTGTTCCTTGAATCATTGCAACCTGATTCATTGGCGCGTATTAGGGAACTTGAATCCCTTCAAGGAGCCCAGGCTGCACCAACTACACCTACAACAACAGAACCGCCTGTATTTGTCACTCACTTCGCTGATATTAAACAACTTAAAGAAGGCCAGAGTGCCCACTTCGAGGCTAGACTTACTCCAGTCAACGATCCTAACCTGGTGGTAAGTTATAAAAAGCGTCTTACTTCAAAATTCACTATTGTGTCTCGAAAGATTTCATCACGCTGTCAATGCATTTAACCATTAATTAATAATTTCCATGAATTTACAGGTTGAGTGGTACTTCAATGGCAAGAAATTACCTCATGGTCATCGTTATAGAACTTTCCACGATTTCGGCATCGTTATACTTGATATACTTTACTGTTACGAGGAGAATTCAGGAACTTATGAATGCCGTGCCACTAATCTTGTTGGATCAGATTCGACCAAAGCTACGCTTAAATGCTTGTCTAAGGCAAACCTCATCCTAGAATCTCAGTTGCCACAGGTATGTCAATATCCTTTATATGATACTAATAAATAAAAAAAATAAGTTCACTAAAATAAATTCTAAGAAAATTTTATCTAAATTTAATAAATTCTTCTTCTAGGGAATGGAAGGTGGTTTAGAAAAGATCCAAACTCTTGAAGATGCTATGATAAAGAGGAAGGATGAGCAAGTAGGAGAAACTAAAGGACAAGCACCCGTCTTTACTGTACCTCTTGAAAATATTGACAGTTTGAGGGAAGGAGAAAACGCTCACTTTGAAGCCAGACTAACACCAACTGATGATCCTAAATTGAAGGTAATACAATTATTCTTAACTTTTACAAAATATTTTAATTTAAACATTTTTGTTTTTTATTCTTTTGTTCTTTTTTTATACCGCCATTATTTTCGTTTTCTTTAGGTTGAATGGTTCTGGAACAACAAACCCTTGAAAACAGGATCTAGATTCAGGACTTTCCACGATTTTGGATTTGTTATCCTTGAAATATCTCCAGTTTATCCAGAAGACTCCGGTGAATACTCTTGCAGAGCCATTAATGAATACGGAGAAGCTGTAACAACATCTGTAATGAAAGTAGTGGGTAAGTGGAACAAAAAAGTGGTTGTTATTTATCCATAGCCATAAAACTAAGAGGTGAGGAGCTTTAGTTATGAAACTACGAGTAATTTCTATTTCATTTACAGGCAAGAGGAGTATTATTCTTGAATCTCAGCTTCCTAAGGGAATGGAAGGTACTATTGATAAGATTGCCGAATTAGAAGGTTTAGGCCAACTTCGCCAGCCAACTCTCCCAGAAGACGATCTGGGAAAGCCTCCAGAGTTTATCACAACACCCAGCGATTTAGCCCTAGTCGAATATGGCCTGGCACACTTTGAATGCAGGCTCACACCTATCAACGACCCATCAATGGTTGTTGAATGGTTCCACAATGGAAAAGCTCTTTGGGCCGGTTCTAGAATCAAAACTATTCATGATTTCGGATTTGTCATTCTTGAAATAGCTCAGGTGGACACCAGAGACATTGGCCTGTACACTTGCAAGGTAAATGGGGTTTGACCATTTCAATACAAAGAAGTTCAAATTTTGGTTTATGATTGATAAGGTATATGTGAATATTTTTTTATTTTATATTATTATTTTTTAGGCTTCAAATAGGCACGGAGAAGCGATGGTCTCTTGCAAGTTGCAAGTGAAGGGCAGGCAAGGTATTATAATGGAACCTCAGCTTCCCAATACATTCAGCTCTGGTACTGAGAGCATTCAGAGACTTGAAGAAGAGCTACATAAAAAGGAAGAAGTCCTTCCTGACGATGAAAAGCCAAATCCTCCAAAGTTCACAGTTGAACTTCAAGATATGGAAGCTGAGGAAGGCAAGGGAGCACACTTCGATTGCAGGGTAGAACCAGTGGGTGATCCGACCATGCGTATTGACTGGTTCTTTAAAGGCCGCCCCTTCGCCACCGGCTCGCGTGTCCACATGCTAAACGATTTCGGGTTTATCGTTCTCGACATGGAATATGTCTATGCTAGAGATGAAGGAGAATATATTTGCAAAGCCACCAACAGATGGGGATCTGCAACCTCAACGGCGAAACTTACATGCAAAGGTAGTTGCACAAATCTCTTTAGTTTAATATTTTTTAAATAAAATAGTATTCAATATTAACATAAATAATTTAACTTAATTATTTATTCAATTTTATTATTCTTTCCAGCCAAACACGACGTTGTAGTCGACTCTCAACTTCCTAAGGGAATGACTGGAGACAAGCTCAGAGAGCTTGAGAAGGGACATATCACTGAGCCTAGGCCTGATGACGCTGTCCCGCAAGTGCCACCCAAGTTTATCACTCATGTAAGTTTAGAAGTGGTTTGATTGACATTTATATTTTTATTAATAATAGTGCAATAAACTAATTTTACTCTCTTAGGCTTATTATGATGTACGGTGAAAGTAAATTAATGTATTCAAAAGAATAAATTTATTATTTCCAGATTCAATCAGCTACAGTTGGTGAGGCAGAGTCAGTGAGGTTCGAATGCAAGGTCGAACCTAAAAAGGATCCTGGACTTAGGATTGAGTGGTATCGCAATGGAAAACTCCTTCCATCAGGTCACCGCTACAGGACAATTTTCGACATGGGATTCGTGTCTTTGGATATCCTCTATGTATATCCTGAAGATTCGGGTGAATATGTATGCCGTGCAGTCAACGCCTATGGCGAAGACTTCACTAGAGCTACTATTTCTTGTAAAAGTAAGCACTTATCATTAGTTCTAGTTATTTCTTTTGATATTCTCTACAAGTTCGTAACATTCAAATCTTGAAGTACTGCTAAAGCAGTAGCAATTTCGATTTACTTTGTGCCATAAAGATTTTTTTAATTAATTATATTCTTGTTTATCTTGTTTTGAATAGAAGTTCCATCTATTATCCTGCAGAACCAAGTACCAAAGGGCATGAAGAAAACCGAAGCACTTATGCAAATGGAAGCAACAATCAAGAAGTACACATCTGAAGTCCATCTGACTGAAGATGACTTGTACGAGCCCGAAAAGAAGCAACCACCGAGGTATTTTTTTTTTTTTTTTTTTTTTTTTTTTTTTTTTTTTTTTTTTTTTCGAAGAAATGAATATCTGATATTTTTACATCGATGAAACCTTTAAATTAGCATTTAAAAAACTCATAATTTATCAAATCCTAATGTTAATTTATTCAACAGGTTTGTTACCCAAATCCAAGACAGATTAGACCTTGTCGAGATGGAGCAAACTAAGTTTGAATGCCAGCTGGCTCCAGTTGGAGATCCAAATATGAAAGTAGAATGGTTCTTCAATGGAAAGCCTCTACACCACAGTGAGTTAAATGACTATTTACTAATACATAAAAATGTTTTTTTAATTAGTAAAATCGTATCAAAATTTAATTAATAACTTTTTACAGAGAATCGTTTGACTCCTATCTACGATTTTGGCTACGTTGCCATGAATTTCGGCTGGGTCTACCCAGAAGATAGCGGTGAATATCTTTGCAGAGCTACTAATCTTTATGGTATGGACGAAACCCGAGCTACTATTAAGACAGCAGGAAAACCTGGCATTATCTACGACTCTCAACTTCCCAAAGGAATGAAGAGTATTGAGAAAATCAGAGAGATGGAAGCTTCATGGCAGATGTAAGCAAATCATTAATTTTAATGAATTGTTTTTAAAATGATAGATTCCAATTTGCCTTTAACATGCTATTGTACTATGTTATTTGAAGAGAAAAGTAGAAAACAAATTCAAACGTGTCGAATTCTTTAAATTTATTTTAAGACTGGAGCTGTTGTTGCTACATTGAATGTAAATATACTAATCCAACATCTTATGTGTGTAACGTTCAACGACTCCATTTTTATTGCCAATTTCAATTTTATAATTACATATCAAAACATAACATAGATAAGAAGGAATATTTACGAAGTTTTTAATTTAATTTTACTTACAGGGTTTCAGAGGAGAAGGTTGAAGATGAAAAGGTGAAGCAAGCACCTGTATTCGTCACCAAACCAGAAGAATGTGAAGTTGTAGAGGGCGAATGTGCTAGATTCTGCTGCAGAGTTACCGGACATCCAAGACCAAGGGTCATTTGGCTCATCAATGGACACACTGTCGTCAATGTAAGTGTCACTGATTCTTCACATAAATTAAAAATACTCTTCAACAAAATAAGGACAACTAATATTTTACACAACTATAAATAATGTTTCCAAGTTTCTAAAGAAAAGATCGTTAGAAATAAAAACAAACAGATTATTTAGAAACAAAAAAAAACAAGAAATTGCCACTACCCAAGGAACGTCTAACACCGGGAAAACTAGTTCCATGCATGCGTGCTCATTGAAGAAACTAATTTCAGTCATTCCATGATAAAACAAAAATAGAATAAGAATAATTAAAGAAACACTGAGCACACTTAACTAAAGTTTCATGTTACCAATAACGGTAACACAAAACTAGAGTTCCATGCAACCGTTTTTATTGATTATACTGAACGAGGTTTCTTGAAACCTATGAAACTAGAGTTTCATTAATCCCAGTGTACAGGCGTTTTGATCAAATGGTTGTATGCAACTTTTGTTTCACATTACGTGAAACTGGTTTCATAAAACCAGTTTCATCCGTGTGCACGTTGCCTGAGTTCATTAGACATCATGTTTTATCATTTTAGTTAAACTGTAGTTTTTTTAACCTACAAGGATTAATTTTGTCTATAATTCTATGTCCAACTTGCGTTCACACATCTTCTACTCCTATCTCAATTTAGAGCTTCTTCCATAACAGTTAATTTGCTTGATATGAAATCAGGGTAGTCATGGACATGGAAAATTACTTTGTATAAAGTAATTTCTGAAAATCTTTTAATAAATTTTCTTTTTAATACATCTTTATTAACGTCCGTTTTGAAAAATACAAGAGGGGACACTTCTTGAAGCAAAGTAGGTGATATAAATTTTCGTGAATCATAGGTTCCACTATCACAATTCTACTGCATACAGTAAGCAATGTTTTTTATATCATTTCCTTAGGGAATGCGCTACAAGTTGACTTACGACGGAATGTGGCATCTGGACATCCCGAAGACAAGGCAGTACGACCATGGCAAAGTGGAAGTTGTTGCCAGGAACTCATCAGGTGAAACTCGCGTCGAAACACTTCTCAACGTCAGGGAACGCGGTGACGACTACCGCGGTGTCCTCAAGAACTCTCCAAGACGTGAGTGCTCTATGATCGAATCTATCGAACTCTATCCACAGACTGTTCTTTTGTATTACCCTTAAAAAAAGAACACTTTTTAGTTTATAAAAACAATTGATCTAGTGATATAAATTTATTGTGATATTTTTTTGTTTCTCAACTTTGAACAAATATACTTTAAGTAGATTTTTTTCTTTCATATTTTAATAAGTTATTTTTATTTATATATAATATATATCGTAGTCTGGGTAGTATAAAAGACTGTCAAAATAACATAAAATATGATAGTTTATAGTGAATTTACTATTAAATTAAAAACGTATTATTATACAAAAACTCAAATATTAATACAATATGCTACTTCTATTTAATACTTTACAGCTGTGCAATTTTTTTATATAATTTTTTTTTTTTACATACTAATTTAATATATTGTTTGAACACTAAAAACACTTGGCTATACAATCAACTAAAAACATAGAAAAAAAAAACATTTTGTTTCATTTACCCGTATGAAAAGATAATATGCTTGTTCATCGAATAAAGATCTCATTTACCTTTAGTTAAATGGACTAAAATCATCATTGGGAAAAACGGGTAAATGATACAACTTATAGATTATGGCATTTGAAACACTAACACATTACAACCAAAACCTACACCCGTTCCTTAATTCCAATTTCCTAATAAACCCTTGATATCTCTGAACCAACTATTTCGCTTCTCTAATTGGTGTGAGACCAGCGGCTCATCTCATCATATCAATAAGTCATCATTTCTTCCCATCACGGTCTTATATTCAGGTAAAATAAATCAATTTTAAAAAAGAAAAGAATTCATTCACTTTTTTATATATATTTTTACTTCGGCAAGAACACATTATTTTATACTTTTTTGCACCAGTATACAACGTACCCTTTTTATATAAAGAATGTTTTTTTTTTAATTCTTTTTTTCTGTTTTAAATATTTTTCCCCTATTTTTACCAAAAAGAGTGTTAAAAAAACAAATTTTATTTTATTTTGTGTTTGGTTTTTACCCTGTTTTGATGTTTTATCAATGCGCAAAAGCCAAATCCTTTTTAAACATTTCGAACGATTTTTGTTTTTGTTTTTGTTTTCCAATTTTATCCAGCAACCAAAAAAGAAAATATGATGGTATTTTTTCTTCTATTTTCAAATGTATTTTTTTTTTTTTTTTTTCACCTGCACGGTATATATAAACTACTATAGTATGCACGAAAGTATGCACTGGCTAATATTAATGCTTAATTATCCCCAAGTAAGTTCAGTTTCTTTGCCAAGGATATATTAGAATAATCAAATATTAAAATATTGGCACTGATCATTTTTAAACTAATCAAAAATAAACATTACTCACTGAAGTCCACTGAAAAATCTATTTCGCAAAGCCTCCTTTTGACTAGAAATTTACGTCATTAGCATTAGTTCTGCATTACTTACCGCAAAAAATCGAGGAAGAATTGCAAAAGAAAAAAAGAGTTCGCTTATGGATATTATAGAAAATTATTCGGATTCTTATCGTCGCCTAAAATTCTGAAAAAAAGTTTTCTTCTTCACTTGTAATAGATTCTTAAATATTTTCTTTTGCTTTTTGGTCTTCTTCACTAATAATAGTAATTTTGGGTTTCTTTATTCAAAACAATTCCATCTCTACTCGAGAATGAATGCGTGAAAAAAGTAGTAGAAGCAGAATTTACCGTCATCAGTTATTAAAAGAGGAAAGCAGCAATGAAGTTTAAAAGACAAATGTGTGAGAAAGAGATGAGGGTATAGAAAATTCTGTAAATCCTCACCACCACCTAAAATTAATTTCTTTCTTCTTTCTCTGTCACTAATAAGGGACATGTGTTTTTTCTTCAAAACTTATATTATCTCTAAAGAATAGTAGAAGTCTTAGTAGAGGTGTAAAAATATGTCTCTTCGCCGAAATGTAGAAAAACAGATGAAAAGTGGATTTGAAGTTGGATTAATACCTCTATCTCAAACACTACACTGAAATTTAAGATCAGCTTAGAACAATAAAGTTATTTCCTGAAATAATATTTTGATTTATTTTTTAAAAAATCTATATACTCTCTCTTGAAAGGCATTTGAAACTGAACTTTTTAAAATCATTATATAGCAACTAACAATAAATGTATCGGTGGTTGTCTTGTCTGCTAATATAAACGGCGTAGTATGCACTTTTTAATTGTAGATAATCACGCACATGCGTATATAAGAATGTACTTTTATGTCTTTACAATGGGTATTTGTCTTGAAATGGCTTTAAGCTTAAATCGTTATAATACTAACTATTATCTAACGAATAGTGGTCAGTACTCAGTACATTCTAAGCACAATGATAAAGCAAATAAAGTCAATTATAAATACAATTTTGTACTCAAGGAGTACAAAATTGTAGTTGTTCATTGATATACGAGTCAATTTATCAATGAATAATGCGATTTATCAGTTTACACTCAAAGACTTATCATGTCACAGCCTACAATTTATCAGCAATTTACAATCTGTAATTTACAATTTATAATCTGGTACATAGGCTTTTGCGATGCGAGCAATTGTATTTATCAGTGTTTGTCAACGACAACGCGTTTTGTTGGATATTATGATGTCTGACGCTTGCTTCCATTATCAAATCCTTAGGGGTGTAAGGCAGCATGATGCTACACCTCTGAAATCCTTACAGTAATGGAAGTAAAACTTCGGACATTATACAGTTCCAAATATGGCATTCACCAGCAAACCCTGGGGGTTTGAAAATGAACACTTTTTTGAAAGAGACCAAGAATATAAGACGACATATTAATCAACAGTGTAATACAACTTTGTTCTCATTGGAGCTGGTTTTTTTTATATCTGACATTAAATTATAGAGTTTAGGTATACAGGACATATAAGCAATATATTTGTACATTATTATGTCCAGATCTTACCAAACTTAATCAGCATTTTTCTAAATTATGCTTCATAGGAATAGTTAGAAGAAAGCAAAATCTTAAAAAAATTAATTAGCAATAACGAGCTATACATCAATATTAATTTCTTCAAGAGGTATGCAGTGCTTAAACTAAATCCAATAAAATATTTATCGATATTATTAATTATTTATTGATAATCCTTTATCTCAATTATCTGATTACTAACCCAAGTTTTAAACGATCAATCTAATGGCGATGTGCAATGGAAGTGACTTTACCCCTCAATGTTTGGAAACAAACTGGATGACAACCTTTGCATGTATGTACCATGCTCGAACCCTTTTACCCTGGTTACTCAAATATATCGAATTCATTTCGATATAAGGTATATTCCAAGTATATCAATTAAATATTATTCATCTAAATATTGTATTAATGTTACTTAACATTAAAAATTAAAACCATTTTTAATATATTAAAAATAAATATATGTTAGTTTTATAATTGTAATTAAAAATAGATGTAAATAATTAATTTTAATTCATAAAAAATAAATAAAAGCTGAAAATCTAATAATACATTAATATTTAACTATCAATGTTATAACTGTTTTAATATCAATTTTTTTTTTAGATTGCTTATAAATAAAATCGCTTATATGTATTAAATGTACAAAATTAAAAATAATAAAATAAAAGGAAGAATTATATATATACCATACAGATATTTTAATAAGATTATATGTTTAAAACAGCGTGGTACGACATCGAGCTATCTCAGTACCAAGCGGAAAGACAAGACACAGAACTAAATAGAGTATTCGATGAAAGGCAAACCCATCCAGGAGGTATGGAATATCCTGAACTCCGGAAGACGAGGCCAAAGACACCTGAGCCGGAATGGGCAGACCAGGTTAAGGGCAAGAGAGGCGATGAATATTACTCCAAACTTAGACAAGTAATTATATTAAATTCTTATATTTATTATGGAATATAGTATTTTTATTTTTATATTAGCTGCAATTCTTATAGATATGAACATTTGTTTTATTGAGTACTAGTTTTGAAGGATCTGGTGAACATAAACCCAGATTTGTATACGTTTTTGAGTTAGTCCAACGCTTGTTTTTAGAGATGAAAAAAAATCGTGTTGCCTTAAATTTAAAATATTTTCAGTCTCTAAGGAGAAATGCAAAAAAGGAATTAATCGAGGATTAGAGCATTAGCCTAACTGAAAGACACAAATTTAAAACAAATGTCAGCTTGTTCATAAGCTGAACTCTTATCATGATATTAAACAATCCGACAATGGTCCAACTGATGCTAAATTTCATCAAGGACGGGGTATTTTAGTTACATTTGATTTCCCTAATCCAACACAGCAAGCGTCGTTAATCATGTGTAGAAATAAACAAAACACATACATTTAAAAGATAACGAAGCTAAGTCAAAAATAAAAATTATAGTTGTAGATTTACCGGCATTTCGGAAATAAATTTTCCTTATTCGAGGTATAAATAAGATTGGATTATTATTTACTATTCAAAATTCTTATTAATGCCTTGAAAATGGAAATACATGGTTGACTGATCCTCGCTATCCTTATTTTTATTTAATCCACACTAAATTTTCAGATAGTTATAAATCTGAAAAGCACTTCATATACCGACCACATGTTCATGTAGTAAATTAACCTTGTCTTTATTAGAATTCTATTAATCATTATTCTCCTAGATAAACACCTTGTTTGAATCAAATTTTAACTAAATGTTTTATTTTAAAATCATACATTGAAGAATCGGAATTCTATTTTACTCTTTCTTTACAACTCACAATGTTTATTTCAGTTGGAAGAAGAGCAGATGATCAAAGAAACAAAACTTCGAGAATCTTCTCATCAATTCGCTATTCCTGGAGAGAAGCGATCCCTCGCAAGAGGAATGGCTCAAAACTACGAATCTAGCTTGTAAGTAAAATTATTGTTTATCAAAGTCAATAAAAATAAGTAATTATAATATATATTAATTATATATATATATATATATATATATATATATATATATATATATATATATATATATATATATATATATATATATATATATATATATATATATATATATTTATTTTATTTTTTTATTTAATTATTTATAATAAATATGTATTGTAACGGTTTTCAATCAATTGCAGGGAAAGAAAAGAACCTGAACTTATGCCTTGGCAGAGAGACAGGAATCTGAGACAGATAGAACTCGATGCTGCAGAAGCTAAACAAGCAGAATTACTGCCTTGGCAGATCGAAAGAAATCTAAGACAAGTTCAGGCGGAACAGTCTGAAATCAAGCAAGAAGCAATGCCTTGGCAAAAAGAAGTTCCTTTGAGGAAAGTAGAAAAACCACAAACTGCAGCTCAGCAGGAGCAAGTACCATGGCAAGAAATGAATTTGAGGAAAGTTGAACAAGAAGAACTTGAGAGACGACAAATGGAAGCTGCTAAACTAGAAGCTATGCCTTGGCAGAAAGAAAAGAATCTAAAATCTACTGCCCAAGTCGAGCTTTCTAAAGCTGAAATGAAGGCAAAGGAAGTTATGCCATGGCAGATAGAGAAAAATCTGAGAGCCGTAGAACAAGAAGAGAAATCAGAAGTCAAAGAAGTTCAACCGTGGCAAAAGGATGTCCCTTTGAGGAAAGTAGAAAAACCCGAAGTAGATGTGGTTAAGCAGAAAGAGGTTGCACCCTGGCAAAAACAGCAGAGGACTAGATCAACTGACCGTCAACAGACTGAACAAGAAATTTCTCGGGATAGTCAGGACTCAGTACAGCAGACGCGTGTATCTAGACAACCACCTCAACCAACTGGATCTACCGTACATGGAAAAGAAATTCATACCGCAGTACACAAGCAAACACAGAAAGAGGTAAATCATGTTTTGAATATTACATACATACAATATTCTACATTGCTGGATGAAATATTAATAATGTTATTGTTAAATTTGTTTATTAGGTACAAGGTGACCAGGAAATTCACAGAAAAATTTCAACAACCGAAAGAACCGAGGTTGAACACAAAGCTCAGACTCAGGAAAGAGTTGTGCAAGGACAAGTTGTAAGTATATTCAAATAATAAAAGCTGGTCTTAGGAGTAAATAATAAACACTATTAAATATACTTAATTAGGAATTTATATTTGAATTATTTTTATAATATGTCGTTCTATTATTTAATTTTAGAAGCCAGCAGTTCCACCGAAGTTCACTAAGAAGATTCAACCATGCCGTGCATTTGAACAAGAACAGGCTAAGTTTGAAGTGGAATTTGATGGTGAACCCCTTCCTACTATTCAGTGGTACCGAGAAGATTTCCCTATCAAAAATTCACCAGACTTGCAGGTAATTCTAGTGCGTTTAGTATGTAGGTATTATAGCAACAATAAGTTGTCTTCTTAACGGGATGAAACTATTTTTTTCTGTTTATTCTAGGTGCATACGTTCAGCACAAAGAGTATTCTAATTTTACGTGAAGTATTCGTCGAAGACTCTGGAGTGTTCTCGTGCGTGGCTGAGAACCGAGGAGGACGAGCTAAATGTTCAGCTAATCTAATTGTAGAGGAAAAGAGGAAGTCAGGACGAGGTGGCATTATTCCACCAAGCTTCCTTTCAACAATCCAGGCTCAGGTAGTACCTCAAGGCAAGGTCATTAGGCTTGATGCTAAGATCACCGCAACTAAACCAGTCGATGTCTATTGGCTTAAGGTACATTTATTTACAAATTTCATTATATTCAAATATATTTTCTTATCTAAATGTACAATTTTAACAAACCGTAAAGTTACTCTTGATTAAAAACAATTTTATACATTGGTATGTAAAAGAGATCAAAAATGTATCGTTTTTCTCTATCAAACTTTCTTTAATTAACGAACTGGATGTTTCTTCTTGCAGGATGGTAAAAAGGTAGCCCCAAGTGGACGCATCAAGATTCGTGAAGACGATCTTTCGTACATGCTGTTGGTAAATGATGCGATTCCCGAAGACAGTGGAGCTTATGAATGCGTAGCCATCAACAACGCAGGAGAAGCTCGTTGTGAGGCAGAGGTTATTGTAGAAAAGAAGCCTTCTGCTAAGCAACCCCAGCAGCATAAAGCACCGGGTGAAAAGCAAGCTCCACAAGTACTCGAGCCAATGCGCGATCTCACAAGGCACGAGGGCCAGCCAGTCCTGTTCAAATGCAGGATTTCTTCGGCAACACGTATGAATCTATTCTACAATTTATTTTAATCTCTAGAATAGACAAACCAAATTTAAATTTAGTCTGCTAAGTAATTGTTAAATATATGCTTTAACTGGTAAATTAAGATAATTTAAATGGAAATAGTTCATTACTATACAGACCTGTGTTCTCTATATAATAATATAAGAATTTACAACCAACGATACTTTTAAAAAGCGTTTTAATTGATCCGAAAATTCCAACTACCAAAGTATATGTTATGAGTAATTCTATAAAAAACCATTGCCTTCCAACTCTTACTACTGACCATAAAAATAATAAGTAAATTCGCAGTCTACTCCCATTTAAAGATACTGTAAATGTAAGGTTTTTAAGTAACTTTACGCTCCTAAAAAAGGTTTTTACAATATAACGTTGAGTGAATTGAAGCAATAATAGGGAATTTAAAAAAAAAATGGTTAATTACCAGGTTTTATGAAGCTTACTTATGGTGAATAAAAATTTATAGGATTGATCAACAAATTTGTCCATCCTACTATTTAATTTTTTTCACCACATGTAACAATATTTTGGCTGCTGGAATCAATAATTATATAGGATGTTAAATGTCAATGGTAGCCCAAAGTAAATGGTAACCAGCTAAAGATCGTATTTAATTAAATTTTCCAACTTTATATGATTGATGCATAAATACTTAGGATGGAAAATGGGTTTTACAAAAATAAACATTTGCTTGACTAAACAACGAACTTCATTATTCTTTTAAATTTTATTAATTGTACTTACAGCATTATAATAACTTTGTATAGTACTTCCTTTTAGGCTTTGAAGTGTCTGTTAATGTAGTATTTAGTTCATTATTTTCAATTACAAGTATGATATTAACGTACGATTTTCTGTCTTCAGCAATTCAAGTCCAGTGGTACAGAGGTGATAAAGTAATTAAACCCAACAAATATTACCAAATGGGACATCAAGCAGATGATTATACTCTGAAGATATCAGAAGCATTCCCTGAAGACGAAGGAAAATATAAATGCGTGGCTTCCAATGCTGATGGACAAACTACAGTTTCTGCAAACCTAAAAGTTTTAGGTATGCAATGTTAATATAAATTGATTTTGTACTAATTCTATTTTCGTTTAATCATTTTACTTCTATTTTATCTTAAAGTAACAGTAAATTATTATGTTTGAAATAGCTTAACCCGTCGACAGGGTTGAGGAATTAATTGTTACAATTTGATTTTAGAACTCTTTTCTCTTCAAGCTATACGAGGAGGTAACCTTTAAAAATTGACACCAGTTATAATTGAAAAAAAAACTAGTTAATAATAATGATAATCGACCACTTTGTATAACGATAAAATTACTTTTCCTATATAATTTTTAAAAAAATTGCGATTTTAAATAGATAAAAGAATTCATTAAAAGAATGTATGTCCTAAACTAAATCTTACTACAGGCATTTGGAATGATAAAATTGACGGACACGTTTCTTTTAACACTTTGTTTTATGCTTTCTTCTAGATATTATTTTCTCTTCTGCCAAAATATAATTTATCTATCCCGTTTCTAGATTATAGAATTTAAGCTGTATAAAAACTGAATGAGCCATAATAAAATAGCTTTATTGTTCTTTTATAGATGTCTTATTTTTAGAACTGAATTCGCAATTCGAGAGCTCTTTAATGGATTTTTCGTTACAACATTCCCGTGTTTATACGTGATGAAGCATTGATTTTAAAACTGGGAATTTTCTTCTTTGCTCTTTTAATTATAACTCGTCCTTTAATATAACATAATGATATGTCAATGGGATGTAAAATAAACAGCAAAAAAAAAAATATATATATATAAATACATATAATATAAGTATATATACATAAAGAGGCCCAGAGAGGCTAGATTACTAGATAACTACTAACTTTCCATAACCATCCTCAATAATTATGGAAAATGATTTCGTCGTGTTATAGCTTACACCAACTATCGATCGAAGAAAAGAAAACAAGTTTCCAACTCAAAAAAAAAAAATATATATTTCAAATAATTTTCTTATTTATTTCCTTCTATGATAAATAATTAATTTAAAACGTTTTGTTTCAGCTCCAGAATCAGGATCGGATGTGCCTCCATTACTGACTCCTATGCGTGATGTGGTTGTTCAAGAAGGCAGTCCAGCTCAATTCAAGACTACAGTCTCAGGAGCTCCTTCACCTACTATACAATGGTACCGTGAAGGAGACCTCATTCCCCAATCACCTGACTTTCAGGTAGTGCTTCATTCTTTAATCAATTAATAATAAGAACTAATCAGTAGAGAATTTTAAGAAAATATGGACAAATAAACCAGTTTATTGCAACAAACACACTATGGGCTAGGACAGATTACTAAACTTCATTTAATTTAATAAACACAAACCACCCATTTTCAGAAATCCATCTATGGCAACTTAATATTTCCTATATATTTAAAATACAGGAATATGAGGGTATTAATATACGGAATAGAGTAACAAAGTAAGTTAAAACCGTGATATTTACAGCAATTAAGGGAACCTAGAATTATTATCATCCCTTTCGATTTATTCCCTTTTATTCAGCGGCTTAATTTCTACTCCAAAATAATCGCAGCGAAATTAGCACTAATACTTATTTGTCAAAAATACAATGTTCTAATTACAAAAAATAAAATAATTACCAATATTTTTTTTAAGTAATCAATATGAAGTTCGCAACATAATTAAGACAACATCGAAGATTCGAGACAACTAGTAAAAAACTTTCTCGTGTCTCGCGAACCGATAAGTTTGTATTAATATTCCAACTCTCTGTCTAGGGTGTGTTAAAAGATTTATTGCCTCTCAAAAACTCCGAAAAACTGTTGTTAAAAAATTTGTTGTGTGTTTAAATACGAATACAAGTCCTACCATACGTACGATTATTTATTAGTCGTTTTCAAAAACAAACGTATTGAGAACAAAACTAGTGTCAGAGATATTAACGAAAGTGAATCTGATTTTGGTGAAAATCGAAAACGAAATATCACCTGTATTACCTGTCGATATTGCTTTTTGAATATATTTTATAATATAGATTATTAAATTAAGAGAAAGTTTTGTTCGAGTTTTATTAAAAGAAAAATTGTGAATATTTTTTTAAAATCCCCCCCGTCTGTCATAGTTTTTTTTTTAAATAACTACTAACTTAATATAACATAATTAGATAGGTTGCAAAATTATATTTTTCTTGATGTATAATCTTAGTACAAAAATGTAATTTTTTTTTTTTTTTTTTTTTAAAAAACAAGAAAATAGCGTAATATTAAAACAAATATTATGTTAGACATAAGCGCTCAATGTTCAGTGTACAACCTTAATATAAAACTCGACCTCTGTTTCTTCATACCTCCGATTTAATTTTTTTCTCTCTTTCATTCCAATTATTTCTCATGTCCTACAAAACCAAGATAATTACTTTCAGTTAGACTACAAATACAAACAATACTGACATTTGCCACTTTCTACAAGTTTTCAAAAAAATAAATTAGTTTTCCTCTTTCAAACATTTGTGAGATAAATTTCAATAGATTTGATTAAAGTGGGTTAGAGTGTAAATGCAATTTTTTTCTCGCCGTATTTACTTGGCATATAGCCATTTTGAAGTGAACTGGAGCCATGTAATATGTTTTTTACTAGTAAGATAGTTTGTCACTTTTTTCCTCTCTTACAAAAAAAAAAATAAATAAATAAATTAAGTAAGTCGGAAATTAGTCAAATGACATTTAAATCATAATGTCAAATTTTTTTGATACGGTTTCAAAAAAGTACATGCTTTAAGAAATCATCTGTGATACATTTAAGAATATTTCAATATTAAACGGAAAACTTTTTTGACATAGATTATTTTCTGCCTCAACGTTTTTTATTAATTACATATTTATCTACGATTTGTTTAGTTTTCAAAGAAAAAATAGTTGAATATATTTTTTGATATGCAAAGTTTTTAAACCTCATTCATATTTTATTTATCTAACAGATTTAGAATGCAAGTTAATAAGAAAAAAAAAATATATATTTAAAAATATATTTATAAAGTTTGTTCTCTAAAATAAATAATTGTAAAAATAAATAATTCATATTTTATATATATATATTTGAATTGAAATAAAATTTATTTATTAAAGTCTGTCAAAGGTGTTTTTGTGAATCAGAATAATCATATATTATTCAAGGAATAAACTAAGACATATATATGAAAATGATGTGTATGAATACCATCCCTGAACTCCTAGTTATATTTTAGGAGACAATAAATTTTATCAGATACATTGTAACAGATAAATCTTATACATGTAAGTCTTATTCTCACTTACGCCCAGAATATAAACAACTGCGTTCGATTCCTAGATCTAAGTCTAAAACAAAACACATTTGAGTCCGATTCCCACATCTAAGTCCAAAACAGTACTTATCCAATTCCAATAATGTTTTAAAGAAGAATGATGAAAATATAAGAATCCACATAAGTTCAATTACCAGAAAAACATCTCAAATATAAGAACGCATTTGGAGTCAATTGAGAGTCGAACTTATGTTTGACTCCCAAATCTATGTCCAAAAAATAGCTCTCTGAGTCCGATTCTCAGAAGAATTTTTAAAATGTAAGAGCATTCATGACTTCAATTAATAGAACAACTAAAATATGAGACCAAATATGTTTTAAATACATATTTCACATCTAACCACACGGTATAACTAGAATGTTATACCGACAATTCCTTGAAGGTAGAAGCGTCCTACGTAAGACTTACTTACATACTTTAGAGTAGAGTATGATCGATACATTTGTCTCGCCCAATCTTTACAGCCCGAATTAGATACCTGTCGTAAATTAATTAGTTCAAATTTCTACATCATAAGTCTTTAAGTGTATAATAACTAGTATGTATACAAATGTTTAATAATATGGAAAGGCAGACATACATGCTAGTTCCATTACCTTGTATAAGATTGTTTAACTCTGTTTTAAATTAAATACAAACAAAAATAATTCAATCCTTAATTGATTACATTACCAGATTGGTTACCCGTTTACATTAACAAGTAATTAAGATCACAACAAATTAATCGACTTCTAAATGTTATGTGAAGATTTTTCTTTTTTTAGAGAGAGAAATCTTGGCATATTGGTTTGTTTGCTTATTATCTCTAAAATTAGACTGACCGAACATAAACACAATTCGTTGTTTTGTATCTTTAGTTAAGTCTTAAGAAGAAATTAAACAGCCTATGAAAAAAAAAATATATATATATCTTAAATCTGTTATAAAAACCTCTAACCTTTCACAATCCATTATATATATTTTTTAAATAAATTATTTAAAAAGTTTCAATTATATTTATTCTGTAATTAGTATATTATTTTTTCCATTAATGCCATGAAAAATGTGATACTCTTAAATATAATATACTAGCAAGTTAGTATGTAACAGAAGGCAGCTGGGTATTCACATTTGAGTGCCAATTTCACCAATAAGAGCGAATTATGGTAACCGTCTTTAGAGGGAAGGTGTAAAGGTTGGCTACACTGGATTTAATGCCCAAAAACGCATCCATGATATAATGTTTTTCCATGCAGTGGAGAAACTTTCAACACTGTCTTACCTCTGATTTGATATTTTATTTATATGAAAAGATGTAACATTGCATATATTTTTTCCATACTTTTCGATTATAATTGTATAAATGTGTCAAAAAATTTATGAAAAAAAAATCGGACAGTCACTATATCTTTTATCACTAAGAATGTTTTACAATTTCATATTTATACCTATCATTCAAAAACTAGATTTTTCCTGGAAAAACGACTTACCTCAAAGCTTACCATAAACTTCATCGAATTTTCAGGCCAACAAAATACTTCCTCTATACAATATACTTCAAATATGAGAAAGTAAAAAACACATTCAATAGTTGCGTTAAAATGTATTCCAAAACAATTTTATGTTGCATTATCATTGGAAATACACAATCTGTGATACTTTCAGCTTTTTAGGTAGGCGGAAATACGCTATACTTTATATAATTACAGAATGTACACTTCTTCCCCAATTAACAACTTTCACATTCGTATTTCCACAATTCTTAACTTTGTATGCTTAACAGTCAAATGAGAGTATTAAATTAAAATTAATAACTTCGAAAGGAAACTATTGATGCATCTAAAAATAATATAAATATACAACATTTGATATTTCAAAGAGTTCTATTTACAAATTTGGAACTAAACCAAACAAATACGTATTATAAACACAAAAAACAACTTATAATTATCATAATTACTGCGTAATTGCTACAATTATTACGAAATAGCTTTATTGCATTAATTATTTAAATTATATCTTTGTTATAAGTTATATGTTAAAAACAACTAAATGATGTATGGATTTTTTAAAGAATTATGTATGAATAAGATTAATTGTCTGTCTCTAATGTATGCTAATGTATTCTCTATGTATCTAATGCATTCTCTATTTTTACAGATGATCAACGAAGGAAAGAATGCTGTATTGCTTATAGCATCGACATATGAAGAGGATTCAGGTGTTTTTACATGCAGGGCTACCAACTCTGCAGGATCAGTCGAAGTATCTGCTAAACTCATTGTCAAAAGTAAGAATTAAAAATTAATATTAACTTGATCAAAACAAATAAAAAATAATAAAATCAGTTTTCTCCCAGAAAAAAAAAATATTTCATGATAATATTAAAATGAAATGGTGTGGTGCTTCAAACAATTCTCAATATTATAGCTTAATTAGATTTTTATTTTTAAATGTTAATTGGACAAAAATCAAAGTTTCATCTCTATAATTTAAAAAAAAAATGCTTTATTATATACCCTTATAATTATTATAATTTATTTAGTTAAGTTATTTATTTGATTCGTTACCCAAATTCATCTTTGGTTCTAGTCAGCGTTTCTAAAAAGAAAAAAATTAAGAATAATTTTTAAAAAAGTCTAATTTATATATTTTGATAAAAAAAAATTAAAAAATGTTACCATTAATAAATAAAATTGGCAAAATTATTTATTTTTCTTTTTGTTGCTATTTAATTTGGATGCAGCTATTATACTTTTTTTATTTATAAATAATGTTTTTATTGCTATGTGCAATGTAATTTTTTGTTTTATATGTATTAGAAATAACAATAATTTTTAAGGCTCGCAAATTGTATGTTTTCTCCTTAAAAAAAATATTTTAAAAAATGAATAAAGATTATATTTGTTGCAATGCATTTTTACGTGTTGATTTTCACTTCCCATAAATTTTAATTGATTATTGTAATGTGTGTGGTAAAAGACTAAGGTTTTTATTTTGTAGTTTTTTAAAAATTTTATTTGTTAACACTAACATTTCTTACTATAGATGCAATAAAAACTGGTTAGCAATGGATAAAATTCGGTAAAGTTTGTGCCTTGAGATAAGTTTATGGATGCTGAAGAAGGGTCAAGGAAAGCAGAGATATTGATCATACATAAATACATTTTAGTATAAGACCTATGAAAAAACAGCCGATTAATACAGTTTCTTACGTAGTTGGCTTCATTGACAAATTTTACTTTATTATTTACAATTGTCAACCAGATTTTATTAAAATTTCGTGAATAATTTTATGTTTAGAAAATTTATCATTTACATATTATTAGATTATTTCTTTTTCCTTCCATATATAAATTATTATCAAAAGAAATACTCGTAATTAGTCTCTTTACTAATTAAATATCATAGTAAAATCAAATATGTAAAGTCGATAAAATCATAAGATTTATACACAAAGTGAGAAATATTAGTGTAACTAAATGGTGCATTAAGAATTGTATATTAAAACAAGAAATGCTTCAAACAACAGAATTGCGAAGAATCATCTTCATTTAGCAATTCTTTTATCATCTCCTGAAGCAACAAGTAAGTGAATCTACCTACAAGAGGTATACAATTGGCTTATAGTCAATTAAAAAGCAATCTTCCTTCTTTGGTGTGTTGCTGATCAAATAAAGGAAGAAAAAGAAACAGGATGATACACATTCAGCTAGCAGATAATATTCTCTAGAAGAAATCTTTCTACATCATCTACTCATTTCTTTAAATATTGATACTATTTTTACAGAGAAGTCCATAGAAAAAGTTGCTATGACAATGAAAATAATACAATGAAATTGGTAACGATACGGATAATTTCTTCCTTTTTAATATCTGTCCCCCTAACGTTTTCCATAAATTCCTTTCCTTTCTATTACGTGCCCACCACAAGAATTCTTTATTATCCTTTTTTGCCATTCCAAGGCAAATTTGGCAAATTTGTAGGAAAGATTTGTTTGGAAAAATATATTACTTTCAATTTTATTCAACTTATTTAATGATTATACATAAGAATTATATTTTCTTCCTTCAATTCTTGAAAAAAAGTTACGTAGATGAAGAGGCATCAAAAGGTTGTTGCTTTTAGAGTAAATTTATTTATTTAGCCATGAATCATAGAAGAGGAAAGGTTACAGTGCATACAATTTATTATAGTCTATCTATTGTTCATCTATCATTTAACCTTTGATTCAATCAATTAAAACTAATGAATTAAAACAGAAACAAGTCTTTGTTTATCTAATTAATAAACATCGCTCTCTTTCATTTAATGAAATAAATCTTGAGTGCCAGTAGTTTGATTTTATACGGAGAGTTAAGAAAGATTTTAAAGCTTTTTTTCAAAACTGTAAAAATCGATTGAAAAGTAAGAAGGGAACTGAGGTTTATTTTAAAATCGAAGAATTATATATTTTTTCTTTCTTTTGCGTCGGAAGACGGTTGCTTGAGAAAAGAGGGAGTTTAAAAATTCAAAACAATGGTGTAACATGGAACGGTTTTCTGAAACCCTCCTATACCAAGAAAACTACGCTGGGCCCTATTTCTAATTTAAGCATCTCAGCCAAGAAACAAGCAACTCTATATTTGGCCTTTGAGGGAGGCCATCTTGGAGATCCCACCTAATTCCACCTGCACACTCCCACCCCCAAGAAAGCTTGGCACGGGGGCTAAATCTCACACGAAACTATGTCTATTAATATTGAATAAACACTTCCACAACTCACCCCAATTTTTTTTTACATTTTATTTCTCTACATCGTTTAATCTCTTTTGAAGTTTTCCATGTAATAAATTTAACTTATTTGTAATAATGATTCGTCGTTAGGGTTCGGTCTAAATACTTAAATGAAATATTCATATCATAAAAAAAAAAATTATTACTAATCCTTGACCAAAATGTTACCTTTACTAAACATATATACTAAAAGATAATTTGTAGATTAAAAAAATCATTCTTTCATTTTGAAGCCAAAATCCCATATTCTTTTACATGCACATACTCTAGCACAAAAAAAAAAAAAAAAAAAAAAAATTAAATTCATCCCCCGAATAAATAACCACAAAATACATTCTTATATACATAAATATATCTATATCCCTCTTTTCTCGCTCCCCTTTTGTATTATAAATTGTAGATTTCTCCAAATTTCCTAACATTCAGAAATAGACTGACAAATACCATGGGGTTGAAAGATTTATAATAAGAAATTTGTTTTGAAAGAAACGCGAACATATTTTATAGAAAACAACTATGTTCAAGGGTAGAGGAAGAAACAGGAAAAGGCAGAATAAATAAAATTGTAGACGTTTGTTTTTAACAAATATCATATTTTTATACTACATTTTTATTTTTAATGTAAACAATCATGAAGATAACTCAAGGCCTTGATGCTACGTTATAAAACCAGTTGATTTATTAGTGCAGGCTTCTATGACTGTCATGTTAATTTTTCCAAACATCTAAAACTGAAAAATAAAAACAACAAAGTTTAGAACTCAAAATAAGATTTAAAAAATTAAACTAGCTTTCTTATTATTATCTAGAATGTAATGCAATTAATATTTATTTTTTTCTCACAACAAATCCTTGACCTTTTCTGATGTTAGTGACACAGGAAGGTGGTGTTTTATTCGTCAGAGATTCATTTATAACATATTGACTCACAGCCTAAGTTTAGTAATCCCTTTGATAATAAAACGAAAAAATCTGACTCACATTGACTGAAAGGTCTAGGAATCATTTGGAAGTTGACTCGTCTACCATTCGGCATTTCGATACCACCCCATCCTCATACATGTTTCATAAGAATCGAATCACTTTAAAACAATCTCAAGTTGGCATCATTCCACATGGTGATGCATCCAAGAGAACCCCGCTACATAATTTTTATTTCTTTTCTTTTAAAATAGATAAAACAGAAAACAATCGCCCACACTTAAACCTCGAACTACTGGCCGAAAAAAAACTTTAAAATAAATAATATTTCTGAATTATGAAGCGTGAATTTTTCATTTATTTCATACGAATAATCTTCAATATTGTTATTAGAGAGAAAAATATATCTTTAAAAGTTAAAAATAATAATTAAGATAAAGCATTTTAGTATGATAACGGTTCTAACTTAAACATATACAGTCAAAAAATAAATAACTAATTTTACACCTTCTTATCACACTCTTGAATTATTTAAGCTGATTAATACGGTTTTTGCGATAAAATGTATTACATAATAACATTTTTGATGACATTATGGTACATGAATAATCGAATACCAGGTAAAATCATAAATACATAAGGTACCTACAATCTTATTGCACATTGCACAAACATATTTACCCAATACTGATCATTGAGTTTTATTAGGGTACTATTAAATTAGGATAATATGTATATATGATACAAAATATTTTTATATATTCACACTTTTCATAAAAGTTATAGATTTTATTATACTTTTATATTCTGTAAAAATATTATATTATTCATAATATAACCCAATGCTTTTGGGTAAATATGTAAGCAATAAAATATGATGGTAAATCAAACATATTAAATCATTATTAGTTATTAAGCGTCATATTATAAATGTTCTGTACATTATAGTATAAAAATATAACACTGTAGGATAAATATCTCAATTATACAATATGATTATATTTATTCTCACAATATTAAATATTACACATTATTGATATATCTCTGATATTAGACAATGAGTTATTTATTTTAAACTAGAAGGCAATAGAATTATACATATTATTGAGTAATATATATAGTTGCCAATTATATAGTATGTTAGTATGGAATTATACATATTATTGCCAATTATGTAGTATGTGCGTATTCTGCCCAATATTAGGTGAATAAGTAAAATTTAGAAAATCATACATACATACATATCTATCTACCTTAAACATAACTTGGTCTACATAAATTTGAATAAATAAAAAGAAGCTTTGAGGAAGAATTATTAAGGAGAAAGAGAGAGTTAACATTGAAAAACTAAAAATATCTTTGTCTAGTCTGTTAGCCTTGAGAATTTGTAAACAAAGTTCAAAAAAACAAGTAACAATATTAAAAATAACAACCGTTTTATTTAAATATTACTCAATTTCTAGAGATCGTTAATTGTGCAATTTATTAATCAAGAAAAATTATTTCACTTAGCTTGCTATAAAAATATTTGTTTAGTTTTGAGTTACACAAGACATCATTTTAATAACAAAAAAAAAACAGGAATAGTTGGTTAATAAACTACTTTTTAAATCAGAACCAATTTGTGATTTAGACAAATATTTTAGAACTTTTAATTTGAAATATATTCTCTACAATTATATAAATAAATAAATGAAAAAAGCTTAAAGCGAAACAAAGAACATAATTATATTGAACACACAATAAAACAAATTATTTCGATTTGTACAGTCATATTGTTTTAGTTATCCAAGTAATAAAACTTAATATATTTCGAAACGATAATTTTCCTTTTAATGGAATATTATAAGAGTTATAAGCCCCCTCCCCCCCCCCCCGGATATGAAACCTTAAAATATAATTAAAAATTCTAAAATTATTATTGAAACAAAGCATAAATATTATTTTATTAGCAATGATATAAATAATTTTGTATTTGACAAATAACTTAGTTAAGCTTAATAAATAACCTTTATAAGACTATTAATGTTACCTGTTTTGTTTTATTGTTAATAAATTGTTTTAAAATGATTAACAAATTGAAATATAGTCTATTATTTAATTAAAAATGGTTAAGATGTATTTAATTAAATAATATCTGTATATAAGTAATATATAAAAAATATTTTTTTCATTTAATGTTTTAAAAATGACAATTTATTATTATTGTTTTGTAAATGTTTTAAAAAATGTGATGTAATATGAATGTATACTTAATACTAAAATTTATGTATATAATATGTGTTTTAATGAAGTCTTTATAGTTGTATAATAACTTAAAAATTTGATATTTCAGAGATACATAACTTAAAATATTATATTTTGGATTATACTAAATGTTTGTACAAATTAATTTTACGTCTGTATCTGATTAACAAAAAATAAGTTTAAAGTTAAAAATTATATTATTAGTTGAATTTTGAGTAGACACGCAAACTAGTGGAAAAACTATATCTCATGTACTTACTATTATGTAGTAGGTAATAAAGACATAAAAATAAATATTTAATGTTCAAAGCATATTAGTAACTTTAAGCATACATTATCTAAATTGTTAAAACTTATTTTTTTTATCATTTAAAAGGGTGCAAGAATGAGCAAAAAAATAAAAATGTGAAAATTTGTAAACTATAGATTTATAAAAATAGTTAAGTTTGTTTAATACTCATCTCATAAACGCAGAAAACAAGGGTTTGAAACAAGCCTCTCTTCGTGGCCATGTCCAACACAATACTGAGATGAAGTAACGTCCAACCAAATTAAGATACTTTTAAAGTGAACAAACAGTTCCGAAAACAACACGATGAAAAATTCTTTTAAGACCACGTACACATTTTTAAACCATAAGTACAAACGAGATAAAATTGCGCGATGACGAATAAAAGCCAAAGTACATACTACTAAGTGGATAGTAAGAAGTGTTACTATGAGCTAATCTTAACTCGAAGTGGGAGGGAAGATACGAGTCAGCGTGGGGTCCTTGGTCTAAACTCCCCCACCAAGCTTCGAGTACATAGCTGACTCGGTCTAGCCTCCCTCTAAAGAGAGGATAACCCCTCTAAACACAAGCCAAACCTCCGCACATTTCATTCCATATATAGACACTTAATAAACTTCTTTTTAAAAAGCCATGTACGCATTGCCTATAAGGGCATCTTGGCCTTAACCAACTTGTTTGTCCTATTTTAAAATTTAAAAAAATGAAGGTTACTTCTAACTTTGGCTAACGATTATACATATACGACTTTTTTTTGAGTAACGACTGCTATCAAGGTTACTTCGATAATATATACATAGTGCACAATGTAATATTGCTAAAATTAGAACAGTTTCAGTACATTTTATAAGGATAAACAGAAGAACTATATCGACCGCTCATCGACGCCTTTATAATAAATTTAATGCTAATAATACTTTACGTTTTTCATAAAACCAGGCTTCAGGATTTACTTTTTTTAAAAAATAAAATTACAATATACTCATATTTACCAATATCTGATTTCATTGTTTCAAATGAAACTGTCATCAACGATAGTTAAACGTAAAGTGGATGTAATTTAAATTTCTAACATGGCTACGCTGATGGGATATTTTTGACATTTTCATGTTTAGACTATGGAACATAACTCAAAACGCGTTACGTTACTTTTAGCTCAAAAACTCAGAAAAGTATAACAGGTCCAGTCCCCCAGCTTTTCTATGGGATTTGTGATAATGTATAGCACCGATGCTCTTAACTCTTAATAGAAAGTGGATTTTTTGATGTCATAATTTTGCATATATTTTTAAGTCACGAACACAAACTCAAACACACTTATATATATATATATATATATATATATATATATATATATATATATATATATATATGAGTTTGTGTTCGTGACGTAAAAATATGTATAAAACTAAGACAGTGGTTTTAATAATTGTGTAGGTATTACTAAATACTTATTATATTAAAATGAATAATATACTTATTATGTAGATCTAATTCAAATAGTATAGAGTAAATAAGGCCGATCAGTATCTTGTCAAAACGTTGCAATAATGCTGAAGATAGTTAAAGAATCATGCCATCTAAAAATAACACTTTTAGCAGTTACTTATAATACTCATATATAAATCAGCCAAAAATATTAATAATATTTTTAGATGGGATGATTCAGAATCCACTAGGATAATCTTAGTAATCATGTGTTAAAATATTGCCAAACACTTTTAAAATATTTATTATAATAATTCATTTCTTATTACATTAAATTCTTTTGTTGTTCATTGATATAATTTTAGAATGTGAGTCTTATATAATTGTAATTTGGATTGTTAAAAATAGTAGAAAATCAAATAATAATAAAAATACAAAAAAAACTTATCAAATCTCAATAAAATGAAAATATACTGTGGTTTTACTATGAATGCAACACGTTTATAAATATCTGTTGTAAATATTTTAAGTATGTATTTCTTTCAGAATTCATCAGGAACTCATGCTAAAGGACAACTTAGAAAATAAATATTTAATTTATTATTGCATACTCTTCTTCTATCGATTGATGTAAAGAATCTATTCAAGTAATCTATTTAAGCAATTAGAGAAATGTTTGTTTTTATTTATTGTAACATTGACATACAATAGTAGGATATTATTTGACTAGTAGGAGCTTGAATGGAATGATTTATGAACTGACCATTGTCACTATTTAATAACAAAATACTTACTACATTTTCTTGAAAGAGAAACTCTTTTAATATTACCTTGCTCAATAAATAATTAAAATAAATGAGAAGAACTGATGATGGTCAGTTTCATTCAGTAAATGGTATTACCTATAACTTATAAATGATGTAAGACACAGCCTGTCAATTAATTAAACTAATATTGTAATAGATAGTTAAAAATGAAAGTGACTAAGTGCTAAAGATCAGTTTCATTCAGTAAAAAAAAACTTATAATTGGTATTACCTATATATTATAAATGATGTAAGAAGCAGCCTTCCAGTTAATTATACTTATATATTAATTACATATAACGATGTACTATATTTATTAATAACTTTTTCTAATGTTAAATATATATATATATATATATATATATATATATATATATATATATATATATATATATATATATATAATAACTTCCCAGTTACTATTTGAATTAATAATAGCTAAAGGGTTGTTTTATATGCATGAACATGAACACATAACTTATGAAACAAAATTTTGTGATCGAAGATGAATAATCCTTATTTTTAGGAATGTGAATAATTAGTCAAGTCGTTTTACTATTTGAACTTAAAAACTGACATTGCAACTTAACATACTTGTCAATTTCTCTCATTATATTTTCTTCTGCTTTATGGCATTTTTAATTGTCCAAATACATTTAAATAAAATACAGACATTAGTATAAACATACTTTTTACACCAACGTTGGCCTAGAATTTTATAATAACGAAAACTTCATTTCTACTTTATTGAGATGAATATATGAAAATTATTCATTTTTAGATTTCATTCACTTTTCAAATTAATTGAAATTCTGAAAATGTAATGAAGGGCCTGTTAATGTTTAAACGTTACTTAATAAAATAAATTAATCCAAGATAAGATTTTTTCATTCTTTTATGTAAATTAAATTTAAAAAAAAAAAATTTGATACTAAAACAAAGTCTGTTATAACTATTTTTCTATATCACTCCTTTGATCATGATTTATATTACCACCCTGTATTATAAATTCTTAATAGAATAATTTTTAGGGTTTCTTAGGTCCTCCCCCAAACCCTTATGCCGAGGGTGATGAGTCTGTTTGTCCGTCGCTCTTTGGAAATATACCAAAATAAATCCCCCCCCCCCCCAACCACCTTATAACGCTAGTCCTTATATTTTGAAATAATTCGTGCTAATGCCTTAGTAGATAAAAATTTCCGAAAAACAATTAATTTACCTTGTCGTTATTACCGATAAAAAACATCGTGACCTACACGGGGGAATTGAAGCAGGGACCTCTCCCTTATTCCACTAGGGTTTTTTTGTTTTTGGGCATTCCATCTAAATTTGTGTTTTTACTTTTATATAGGGCCACATGGGGAAATAAAAAGATAAAATGAAATAATATGATAACGTATCTGCTAAATAACCTACGAACCCCCAAAAAGTACTTATATGCAAGGACTTCCCTGTGAATTTTTTTTTTTCTAGGCTAATGATTACAAAGGGTTTGATTTAAATATTTTTTTAGTTCTATATTTGAAGCACCACGCCAAGAGTTGGTTTTTAATTTTTATTTAGTCTTTATAATTAGTTGTTATTCCTTTTATACTATATAACAATATTTAGAAATATATCTTTTGAATGTAAAATGTACTTTTAGATTTATATTGGATAAAAAGTATACTTATGTAAGTAGGTAAGTGTGTTTTTAATATAATTCCTCATTTAGTACCTATAAAAAAAGAAAAAAAAATCTAAAGCTTCATCAAGCAATGAAAAAAATTTAACTATTTATTGATTTCGTCGTTTTATGTATATTTTCCAGGGTTGTCAAAGTATGTCCAAAAATCCGTTGTGACTGACCAAAAGGGGGGCCATGTTAGTTCACCGACGGATCAAGTTACGTCTCCGCAGGGGGGGTCTAGTTATGATGAAGAATCGTACACTGAAACGACTGAAACTTCTTCTGAAACTACGGAAGAAGTAAGTGATGTGACCGAGATGAAAAGCGTAAGGGGCAGATCTAGTAAAGTTTTACCATGGAGAACACCAAGAGGCAGATCTTTAGATACTACAAAAGCCAGAGTAGCAGCGCCCTGGAGGTCTAGAGACCGTTCTTTGGATAGCAAGATACCTGCTCAAGAACTTGAAAAGAGTGTTAAACCTAAGGGTGTACAAAGAAAACCCGCTAATTTACCTCAACCGTCAAAAGTGATGCCCTGGACCCAAGAAAAATTTGCTCCCAAGCCCTCAGCGCCAGCTTCACGAAGCAGAGAAGAATCAATCCAAGAAACCTATCCTGAACATTTAGATGAAACAGTAACTTCGGAAGACGTAAAAAATGTTTTACCCATTGCTGATAAACCAGGTGTGAAGAAGACAGTACCGTGGACTAAAGATAAAGTTACTAGGCAAACAGGCTCTGATGCTAAAGAGGTTATTCCTGATACGGATAAATCAAAAGAAGTAACAACAAGACCATTACCACATAAGACAGCTCCTAAGGATGGAGATAAACCTAAACCCTGGACTGAAGAAATAGTTACCTTAAGAAAAACCCAAAAAGAACAAAAGGAAATACTTAAGGAGACTATAGACACAATTTTATTAAAACAAGACAAGGAGGAATGGGATAAAGATACGAAATTAATAAAAAAAGACATGGTTGATAAATTTAGCGTGAAAGATGAAGATTCAATACTTCCGATAGATAGCAAAGAAGACGAAAGACAAAGGCCTACAAAATCTAGAGTCAGACCATGGACTCAGGAAAAAGTTAGTCTTAAGAAGACTGAAGTTGATAAAATAGAAAGAGAGGTCTTATCAAAAGAACAAGTAATACGTACAGCAAAAGATATGAAAACAATTACAGAAGATATTTCTGATAAACGTGTAGTAAAAGAAGATTCCATAAACATCCCTGAAGGCGAAAGGAAAGAGGAAAAACAAGTATCAGAAAGATCTTCAGTCAGACCATGGACTGAGGAAAAAATTAGTCTTAAGAAGCCTCAAATTGACAAAAAGGATAAAGATAAATTTGAATCAAAAGAAGAAATAAAACCAGGAGAAAAACACATGGAACAAATAACAGAAAATATTGTCGATAAGCCGGCTGTAAAAGAAGATGATTCCGTAGTACCTATTAGAAAAGACGAAGGAAAAATACCTAAAAAAGTTCCGATAAAACCATGGACCGAAGAAAAAGTAACTCTCAAAACAGGACAAGTTGACACAAAAGAAAAGGTTGAAACTGAGTCAATAGAAAAACTTAAACCTAGAGAGAAAGATTTCAAGCCAAAAGCAGAAGGTATTTCCGATATACCGATTGTGAAAGATGATGATACAACACTTCCTGTCAGAGAGGATGACACACAAAAACCTAAGAAAGTTCCGTTAATACCATGGACTGAAGAAAAAGTAACCCTTAAAAAAGCTCAAGTGGACAAAAAAGAAAAGCTAAAGCCTGAAGAGAGAGGTTCTAAACCAATTACAGAAGACATTACTGATAAACCATCAGTGGAAGATGATGATATCGTAGTTCCTGCTGGAGTAGACGAAAGACAAAAGCCTAAGAGAGTTCCATTAAAACCATGGACTGAAGAAAAAGTAAGTCTTAAGAAACCTCAACTTGACAAAAAAGAAAAGGATGTAGTTGATATAAAAGAAAAGCTGAAACATATGCAGAAAGATTCTAAGCCAAAATCAGAAGACATTACTGATAACGCGTCAGTGAAATATAACGATGACGTATTGCCTGTAGACGAAAGACAAAAACCTAAATCAGTTTCAATGAGACCGTGGACTGAAGAAAAAGTAACTCTTAGAAAGCCCCAAATTGACAAAAAAGAAATTAAAATGGAAAAGGCAGAGGAGGAAGACTACGAAAAAGCAAACCCTAAAAGTACTGTCGATAAACCTGCACCAACTACTAAAGTTACTTTTGATAAACCTACTCCAGGAATCGATCTTTCTGAAAAATCTGAAAAGAAATTAGAGAAAGATGCATCAAAACTCCAAGAAAAAGAAATACCTAAAAAGGGTCTTACTGAGAAGCCTTTAGAAACAGGTTTAACTGAAAAGATTCGTTCCGATTTGACGTCAGAGGATGAAAAAATTATTTTAGATGAAAAAGTTCACGAATTTATTACAGATGAAGGAATGAAACTTAAAACGCAACCTTGGACAGAAGAATTTGTTACTTTGAAAAAACCTGAATCTATGAAGAGAGTTCCGGAAGAAGAAACACTTGAAACAGTTCAACTAAAACCTCTAAAGAAGAAGGAGGTATCCCAACCAGGTGATTCCAAGGCTGTCGATTCAGAACAGTACAGGGCTGGTCCGTCTCAACCGGCAAAAACAAGGCAGTTAGAAACAGAGAAAAGGAGTCCAAAAGGTAGTATTGATGAGTTTGCAATCCGTCAACTCCAAAAACTCCACGAAGAAACTATTTCCCAGAAACCAGAAGAGCCGATGGAAGAGACGAAACCTCAAAAGCCGAAGGACCGACGTATAGTCAAAGTTATCTTACCAGAAAAGAAAGAAACTAAATCAGATCTCTTACAGCCGAGGGAAGAAACAACGGTTCAGGTGACAGAGGCTCTTATAGATACAGAGTCTTTAACAAAAAAAGAGAAACATGTAAAATTTTTGGAAGAACCTAGTGAAGTGAGTGCTGAAAAACTCGAAAAGAAATCAACACCGAAAGGGATAATGAAACATTCCCCTTCAGAACCCCTTCAAACACAAGAAGGCATAAAAGAATATCCTGCTATTACTGCAGAAGAAGAAGACGAAGAAGATGTGCCCTTGATTCCTCTCAGAAAGTCAGAACTTAAGGGTATTATCCCCGAATTAAAAGATAAACCAGAGCTACCTTGGCGAAGGAAATCAAAAACAGATACTTCCATAGATAAATCTAAGAAGCCTGAACAATCTAAAAAAGTAAATAGGGTATCATTTCCAACAGCATTCTTTATTGAAAGGAAACAAGTTTTTCTTGAGGAAGTTAAGTTTCCTAACGTTACAGAATTACCTCAATTTATGTCAATTAAATTGAAGAAACCTGGCACTAAACCAATAATCAAAAAAGAACCCGAATGTTTACCTAAAGTTCATCTTAAAAGTAGAATAGTTCATAAGGAATGGCCACCAAAAGTACATAGTCTTATTATTTCCAATTTGGATATAGTTTATGTTGATAATGGTATCATCTCGAGAAATTATAATGAATCAAAAAATATAAAGAAAACACAACTAAGAAAATTTACACCATCACCTAAAACTATTGTGGATTTAGAAAAATACAAGCCTTATCTAGAGACAGAAAATGTACAAAAAGAACTAACAAGGACAGAAAATATCATAAAGAAGGGTAGACCGGAAAAGGACAAACCAGATACAGAAGCACGTAAGCTTGTTATTGGTAAAGGAATAGTCCCAAAAGACGAGGATAAGAGAGAAATGGTGACATTGAAAAAAATTCCAATACAAAAAACTGAAGAAGAAAATCAAGATCAGAAACCGGAAGAAAAAATTAAGCCCGTGTCTTCTTCAATTGGTCATGTTCCCGAGGAAGTACAATTTAAACTTAAACCACAAAAATCTTTCCCGACAAGTAAAGATCTTGAGGATGAACCTATAAAATATTTAGATGAGGAACTGACTCCAGAGACAGCCACAACACTAGAAAAAGAAAAGTTGAAAAAACCGAAAAAACAAGTTGGTGACATATCTGATCATGAAAAGGTATTAATTCTAGGGAAAGGAAGAGAAAGACCTTCTACTGATGACAAGCACATTATGTTAAGAAAAGAGCAAGGTTTACCTCAATCTGATGAATCAGAGAGTATACAACTTAGGCCTTGGAAAAAAGAAAAACCTGAACCAACAATACCTGCAGCAGATATTACAATAGATAAACCAGACACTTTTAAAGAAGATAGTTTTGATAAAGAAATAATGCCCGAACCATTTAGGAAATCCACTGATCAAAAGGAGGAAAAAGGTGTCAAAAAAGAAAAAGAATTGCTTATTACAGACAAGACCAAAAGTTTTATTAAAAATTTAGACAAGCCTGAACTTGAAATTTCCGAACTGCCACATAAGGACAGTGAAGTTACAGCGAAGGTACCACCTTGGAGAAAGATAAAAGTTTCTAAAGATGATACAAAGTTGCCAGATACTGATGAAGGGGACATGGTTACCCCAGTAACTTCATTTAAAAAAGAGAAATATCCAACTTCCAAAAAACAAATTGAACATGAGAAGGAAAAGGTAGAGTCTAGATTAAAACCACAACGATTAGAAAGAGTGTCAATTAGCCGTGAAAAAGTTAATGTTATAAATGTTAAAGACCTTCCCCAGTTTCTTCAAGTACAACTAAAAAAGATTCCTAAAAAAGAAAAGAAAGATCTAGATTATAAAATAGTACCAAAGGTCTTATTAAAAAGCAGAATTATTAGACTGGAATTATCACCGGTGGTATATAAATTAAAAATTACAGAAATAGAACCAATATATGTCGAAAGTGGAATTTTATCAAGAAATTATGAAGAAGCAAAAACAATTAAAAAACAAAAGCCCAGAAAGTTTAAACCAACAGACATAGAAAAATCACCATTAGAAACATTCATACCTTATTCAAATACAAGAGATAAACCAGTAGCAGATAAACCTAGTCATCCTCTTTTAGAAAAAGAAATAAAGGAGAAAACTACTTTACTAGGCACTGAACCAAATAAACTTATTATTGGAAAAGGAAAAATCCCAATTACCGAAGATGAGAAGGAAACTGTAACATTAAAAAAGGTACCCGGTAAGAAACCAGAGGAGCAGGTGGAGATTCCAAAACCAGGTAAAATAATTAAACCTTCTGGTCCTTTTCCAGAGCAACCTTCAGAAGAGGTACCGTTTGAACTTAAACCTCTAGAAGATTTACCAACATTTGAAGGACCTGAAGACATTCCAACTGATGAGCTTAAAAAAGAAGAGTTTCAACCCACTCATATTGGAGCGGAAAAAATTAAACCTAAAAAACCAAAAAAGCCTTCAGAAGAAACACCTGAGGATGACAGAAAGCTAATTTTAGGCAAGCCTAAAGAAAAGCCAATCCCAGAAGAAAGTGATATTAAGTTACGAAAGAAGCAAGGGGAACCCGAACCTGAGAAAACAGAGGAAGTAAAATTAAAACCTTGGAGAAAAGAGAAACCAAAGCCAGAAGAACCGGCTAAAGATATAACAGTTGGAAAGCCTAAACCATTAGACGAAGAGCGGCCAGAAGAGGAACTCGAGGCACCTACATTTAAAAGGCCTACAGATAAACGACCTAGAAGAAAGCCTAAAATTGGTAAGGATGATCAATTATCTGAATCACCCTTATCGGAGGAAACCCCAGAAACAACTGATGACGTAACAATACGAGAAACAGAATTAGTACCTGAGACAGCTACGCCAGTTCCTGAAATGGAAGAACATAAAGCTAGTATAACGCCGTGGAGAAGAAGGAAAACACCCAAAGTCGAATCGAAGCCAGAAGCCTCGATTGAAGATGAATCGAAACCGGAGGAAGATGTAATAATACACCCTGAGGATGCGGAGTCCACATCACCAGAAAAAAAGAAGAAAAGAAAGAAACTTCCCAAAGAAGAAGATTCTACACCAGAGGAGCCGGTGAGGGACATATTAAAAAAGAAAATAGCCGCTGTTCCAATGACTATTGAGCGCACAGAAGTGAAGCCGAACAAGGTAAATGTGGTAAAAGTAAAAGATTTACCACTGTTTGCTACAGTAAAACTAAAGAAAGCACCCGTGAAACCAAAATCTGTAGTGGAATCGCCAAAGGTTCCAGCAGTGCTACTAAAAAGCCGGATAGTTCGCTATCCTTGGCCACCCAAATTACACCAACCATCTGTAACACAAATGGAACCTCTATTTGTAGATAATGGTATATTATCGAGAAATTATGAAGAATCAAAGAGAGTAAAACGCACGAAACGGAGGAAATTTACTCCAACTCCCAAAGATGACACTGAATTAGAAAAATATGAGCCCTATCCAGAAGCTGAAATTAGGCCTAGAGAAGACGAGCAGCCTGATGTTTCTGCCCCAAGAGGAAAACCAGAAAAGCCAATACCTGAAGAAACCGAACCTAGAAAACTAATCATGGGAAAAGGAAAAATCCCTAAAGATGAACAAGATATAGAATCGGTGAAGCTGAAGAAGGTACCCGGTAAGAAACCAGAGGAGCAGGCGGAGATTCCAAAACCAGGTAAAAAAATTAAACCTGCTGGTCCTTTTCCAGAGCAACCTTCAGAAGAGGTACCGTTTGAACTTAAACCTCTAGAAGATTTACCAACATTTGAAGGACCTGAAGACATTCCAACTGATGAGCTTAAAAAAGAAGAGTTTCAACCCACTCCTATTGGACCAGAAAAAGTTAAACCTAAAAAACCAAAAAAGCCTTCTGAAGAAACGCCTGAGGACGACAGAAAGCTAATTTTAGGCAAGCCTAAAGAAAAGCCAATCCCAGAAGAAAGTGATATTAAGTTACGAAAGAAGCAAGGGGAACCCGAACCTGAGAAAACAGAGGAAGTAAAATTAAAACCTTGGAGAAAAGAGAAACCAAAGCCAGAAGAACCGGCTAAAGATATAACAGTTGGAAAGCCTAAACCATTAGACGAAGAGCGGCCAGAAGAGGAACTCGAGGCACCTACATTTAAAAGGCCTACAGATAAACGACCAAGAAGAAAGCCTAAAATTGGTAAGGATGATCAATTATCTGAAACACCCTTATCGGAGGAAACCCCAGAAACACCTGATGACGTAACAATACGAGAAACAGAATTAGTACCTGAGACAGCTACGCCAGTTCCTGAAATGGAAGAACTTAAAGCTAGTATAACGCCGTGGAGAAGAAGGAAAACACCCAAAGTCGAATCGAAGCCAGAAGCCTCGATTGAAGATGAATCGAAACCGGAGGAAGATGTAATAATACACCCTAAGGATGCGGAGTCCACATCACCAGAAAAAAAGAAGAAAAGAAAGAAACTTCCCAAAGAAGAAGAATCTACACCTGAGGAGCCGGTAAGGGACATATTGAAAAAGAAAATAGCCGCTGTTCCAATGTCTATTGAGCGCACAGAAGTGAAGCCGAACAAGGTAAATGTGGTAAAAGTAAAAGATATACCACTGTTTGCTACAGTAAAACTAAAGAAAGCACCCGTGAAACCAAAATCTGTAGTGGAATCGCCAAAGGTTCCAGCAGTGCTACTAAAAAGCCGGATAGTTCGCTATTCTTGGCCACCCAAATTACACCAACCATCTGTAACACAAATGGAACCTCTATTTGTAGATAATGGTATATTATCGAGAAATTATGAAGAATCAAAGAGAGTAAAACGTACGAAACGGAGGAAATTTGCTCCAACTCCCAAAGATGACACTGAATTAGAAAAATATGAGCCCTATCCAGAAGCTGAAATTAGGCCTAGAGAAGACGAGCAGCCTGATGTTTCTGCCCCAAGAGGAAAACCAGAAAAGCCAATACCTGAAGAAACCGAACCTAGAAAACTAATCATGGGAAAAGGAAAAATCCCTAAAGATGAACAAGATATAGAATCGGTGAAGCTGAAAAAGGTACCCGGTAAGAAACCAGAGGAACAGGCGGAGATTCCAAAACCAGGTAAAAAAATTAAACCTGCTGGTCCTTTTCCAGAGCAACCTTCAGAAGAGGTACCGTTTGAACTTAAACCTCTAGAAGATGTACCAACATTTGAAGGACCTGAAGACATTCCAACTGATGAGCTTAAAAAAGAAGATTTTCAACCCACTCCTATTGGACCAGAAAAAGTTAAACCTAAAAAACCAAAAAAGCCTTCTGAAGAAACGCCTGAGGACGACAGAAAGCTAATTTTAGGCAAGCCTAAAGAAAAGCCAATCCCAGAAGAAAGTGATATTAAGTTACGAAAGAAGCAAGGGGAACCCGAACCTGAGAAAACAGAGGAAGTAAAATTAAAACCTTGGAGAAAAGAGAAACCAAAGCCAGAAGAACCGGCTAAAGATATAACAGTTGGAAAGCCTAAACCATTAGACGAAGAGCGGCCAGAAGAGGAACTCGAGGCACCTACATTTAAAAGGCCTACAGATAAACGACCTAGAAGAAAGCCTAAAATTGGTAAGGATGATCAATTATCTGAATCACCCTTATCGGAGGAAACCCCAGAAACAACTGATGACGTAACAATACGAGAAACAGAATTAGTACCTGAGACAGCTACGCCAGTTCCTGAAATGGAAGAACATAAAGCTAGTATAACGCCGTGGAGAAGAAGGAAAACACCCAAAGTCGAATCGAAGCCAGAAGCCTCGATTGAAGATGAATCGAAACCGGAGGAAGATGTAATAATACACCCTGAGGATGCGGAGTCCACATCACCAGAAAAAAAGAAGAAAAGAAAGAAACTTCCCAAAGAAGAAGATTCTACACCAGAGGAGCCGGTGAGGGACATATTAAAAAAGAAAATAGCCGCTGTTCCAATGACTATTGAGCGCACAGAAGTGAAGCCGAACAAGGTAAATGTGGTAAAAGTAAAAGATTTACCACTGTTTGCTACAGTAAAACTAAAGAAAGCACCCGTGAAACCAAAATCTGTAGTGGAATCGCCAAAGGTTCCAGCAGTGCTACTAAAAAGCCGGATAGTTCGCTATTCTTGGCCACCCAAATTACACCAACCATCTGTAATACAAATGGAACCTCTATTTGTAGATAATGGTATATTATCGAGAAATTATGAAGAATCAAAGAGAGTAAAACGCACGAAACGGAGGAAATTTGCTCCAACTCCCAAAGATGACACTGAATTAGAAAAATATGAGCCCTATCCAGAAGCTGAAATTAGGCCTAGAGAAGACGAGCAGCCTGATGTTTCTGCCCCAAGAGGAAAACCAGAAAAGCCAATACCTGAAGAAACCGAACCTAGAAAACTAATCATGGGAAAAGGAAAAATCCCTAAATATGAACAAGATATAGAATCGGTGAAGCTGAAAAAGGTACCCGGTAAGAAACCAGAGGAACAGGCGGAGATTCCAAAACCAGGTAAAAAAATTAAACCTGCTGGTCCTTTTCCAGAGCAACCTTCAGAAGAGGTACCGTTTGAACTTAAACCTCTAGAAGATTTACCAACATTTGAAGGACCTGAAGACATTCCAACTGATGAGCTTAAAAAAGAAGAGTTTCAACCCACTCCTATTGGACCAGAAAAAGTTAAACCTAAAAAACCAAAAAAGCCTTCTGAAGAAACGCCTGAGGACGACAGAAAGCTAATTTTAGGCAAGCCTAAAGAAAAGCCAATCCCAGAAGAAAGTGATATTAAGTTACGAAAGAAGCAAGGGGAACCCGAACCTGAGAAAACAGAGGAAGTAAAATTAAAACCTTGGAGAAAAGAGAAACCAAAGCCAGAAGAACCGGCTAAAGATATAACAGTAGGAAAGCCTAAACCGTTTGACGAAGAGAGGCCAGAAGAAGATATTGTGCCTTTGGATCATAAAGACGTACCTGGTAAACATAAGAAACGGACACCCAAACCTAAATTAGAAAAGCTAGAACCTATAACTATTGAGCGAAAGGACCTTTCTCCAAATAAAGTTAACGTTTGTAAGGTAGAAAATATTCCTTTGTTTGCGACAATAAAGCTTAAAAAGATCCCTGAAAAAACTAAGAAGGTTGTTGAAACCCCTCAAGTGCCTAAAATTTTATTAAAGAGTAGAATTGTCCGATATCCCTGGCCACCTCAAATACGTCAACCTATGATTACCATTATGGAACCTATATTTGTTGATAATGGTGAATTATCAAGAAATTACGAAGAAGCAAAGAAGATTAAAAAACCTAAAAGAAGGAAATTTACTCCCAAGCCTGTTGAGGAAGTCAAATTAGAAAAATTTGAACCTTACCAGTTTGAGCCATCAGTACCTGAGGAAAAGAAGCCAGAAGATCTTCCTCAGAGGGTTCGACCAGAAAAACCATTCGTTGAAGAACCTGAGCCTAGAAAATTAGTTATGGGCAAAGGCAAAATACCCAAAGAAGAGGTAGAACCAGAAACCGTTACTCTTAAACCTTGGAAGAAAGATAAAACAGAGTCACAGAAACCTTCGAAAGAACTTACCATCGGTAAACCTAAACCATTAGATCGGGATGAACAGGAAGAAATAATTGAACCAACTTTAGTAATGCAAAAACCAGATAAAGCAAAAGTTAAAAAGCCTAAAGTTAAGCAGCCTTCAGTAGTCGAAGTCCCAGAAGAAGTAACAGCAACCTTACCCCCCAAATTTGTTGAGAGGATCCAACCAATTATATCTGAAGTCGGCGAAAGAGTAATGTTTACATGCAAAGTTGAGGGTATGCCATTTCCAATTTTGTCTTGGTATCATAACAATTTAGAAATCGTACCCTCGGAGACAGTACTTTTATCCATCGTTGACGATGTGGCAACCCTTGAAATAGCGGAAGTAACAAAAGAGGACATGGGTGTCTACTCCTGTAAAGCCTCAAATGTTTGCGGTGTTGCGACGTGCACTGCAAATTTAGTCACTATAGGTACTTTATAAAATGCCCTGATTTAGTGTTCGTTTGGCTTAGTTTTGATTTTATGCAAACCACAAATGCACTAAAATAGATTTTTCTTTAGTAAATAAAGAGAAAACACTAACATTTCTTATTTAGCTACACGTATAATTGCTTATGTTTTAGAGTGATAATTTTTTATAATACATATTTTTAGTAGCTACTAATGCTCCACTTTATGATAGCACTTATAATTTATAACACGACCTAAATAAAAGTATTCATATATTTAAAAACAAAATTAGCACCCATATACTTAGTCGCTTTTTTTTATTATTATTATTATTATTATAGCAAGGCAGTTTGTTAGCAATCATAACAAAGTATTCACTCGAAGCGTTTATATTTAAATGATTATGACTCATTACATTTTGATATTTTAAGTACCAGTATAGGATATGGATTTTTTTCTTGGATTTTGTGATGTTAACCTTTCTATTCAGTTTTTTTTTTTTTTTTGTTTGTTTGTTTTTTGCAATAATAATTAAATTAAGGCATACTTTTTTATTTAATTATATATTTTAATTTGCTTTCATTAAAGTCTTCCTAAAATAATGGTTTAAGTGCTCTTTCTGGATATTGATGCAATGACAAAGCATCAATAATCTGGTTTTTAATTCCAAGAGTGACTCTGATGATTAATTCCAATGACCACTCGATATAGTTTTAACATCGCTCCTTCTTTCCTGTAATTTTGCTAAAAATAAATATGAACCATAAAAATACAATTTTATTTAAATCCCGTCTCATTTCTTATTTATTTTTCCCGGATAACACAAGCTAAGGTAATTCAAGGCAGGTGGCATCTGCCAGTTTACACCATAATTTAAATAACATCAGTAACTTAAGCTTTATCAGTCAGAACCATTCTTCTTATAAATTTGCTTTTTCCCAAATTTCTTCATTGTTTTAGCCCTGTTAGTTTTAATTTCTCCTTAACACATGTTCCCCTTTTAATTCAATCCGCATATATATATTTTTACCATTATGTCTAAGTACAATTATTCTTCGAGGTTATGATTTTTTAATATACCAATTTTTGTCAAAAACAAAGTCATATCGTCGGACAGGTATTGAAGGTAGGTAGTTGATAGGTATTGAAAATTCTTACGCTCTTTGTTATGCTAATTTTTATTAGATCTAGCATAGCCTACATCAGAAAATATGAAGACGTTATTGGAAAAAAAGTAAATAAAAATGTTTATTAAATGAGAATTGTTTTTGCTTTTTTAGATAAGCGTCAAGTGGGTGAAGCACCACAGTTCACTCGAACTGTTAAACCAGTGGTCGCCCGTCCAGGCGAGACAGCGGTCCTTGAGTGCGTCGTCACCGGCAATCCAACACCTGAAGTCAAATGGTATAGAGGAGACGAAGAGATCAAACCTGATAAAGATCACATCATCGAGTTCAATTCTGAGACTGGCGTCTGCAGACTAACTATTACTAAAACAACTAAAATTGATGAAACTATTTACTCTGTACGTGCTACTAATAAGTTCGGAAGAGCAGAATGCAGAGCTAATCTTGTACTCAGTAAGTAAACAATTAAGATAAAATTTGGTATAGTTAGCACTCAGTATAATCTGGTTAAAAATTGGAGTCGCTGGTTGCTCATTGCTATCATTTTGTATTCTGGATGCTTCGGTTTCGATTCCCGACTCCAGCAAGGAGCTCCACGGTCGATGTTCACCCAGCCATATTAATGGGTAGCTACTTAAGCGCTACTGAAGTAGCGACTATCCGGTTGCGGTAGCCATACTATAGTTTTTGCAGGAGGAGTGTCACGCTAACCAGTTGAATAAGTCCTTTGGCAGGCCTAAGCCCATCATGGGCAATTGCGCTACATATTATTATAATCGGGTAAAAAGTGAATTTCGGCAAATAAGACGTTAATTTTTTATTCTAAGATTTTGCTGAATCTGATAAAAATAATTTTAAAGTTAGATTAATATAAGTTTATTTTAAAATTACATAAATATTCAACTTATTTTAAGTAAAATACTCCACCGCTGTCTTCATGCAGACTGATAATAGTAACACAATAAGGTAAGGATTAAAGATTAACACGACACAATGCGAACTTCGCTCCTAAGGAATAGGGATTAAAGTACCGAAGGTGAATGCATATGTAAATATTTGAAATAGTTACATATTAGAAGTATCTACAACTTAAAGACAACATATTTCCACAGATTATGCCGAGAAATCGTTTAACACTTTTTAAACCATTAAAAAGAGTCTGCCACAACGATTTCTCTAGTCTTAGACGAATGGTCTCGTTAGTATTATACTTATTAACTTAATATAAAGTATAATCAGGTTTCAAAATGTTAATGTTACAAAAAAATTCACAAGAGGAAGCAATGTGCGCAGAAGGATGAAATTAAAGTGGGACCATTTGTGGTCTAACTCTGACATACCATCTATATTTTATGAAACAAGTCGTTTTTAAAATACGGTTGTTCAGAAATTAAGATTGGCTGACAAAATACGTGCCCTCATGCGTGAAAATTTTGACTTTGGACTTAAAAATCAACAAAAACTGAATTTTTCAGAATAATCGTGGTATCGTTACTTTTGATAAGCTTAGAGTAAACTATTTCTGTAATTAAAATATAATGGTAAAAATGTTTGTATAATAATGAAGAAAATGTGATGGAATACAACTCATGTATTAAATATTTTTCTAGGCAAATTCCCAATCAAGAAAAAACCATTGGAAGCTCCACGAATAACTAAGCCTCTGGAAGCTAAAGTTGTAATCAAAGGATCTACGGTCACCCTTGACGTTGAATTTACGGGGATGCCACGTCCAACTGTCAAGTAAGATATTTTTTAATTATTATTTGATTAAAGTTACCATTATTTATAGTATTTAAAATTTTAATCTAGTGAACGTACAAGAGAAAATCACCTCTCCATTTTATTTATTTATTTGAAATGATCTCTCTTCAGTGATTATTATTGATCAATCTTACACGTTTTCGTAGATGGTACCATAATGGAAAAGAAATTTCGGAAACTGAAGAAACGACAATTGAAGAAACCAGGACGACACTAACCATTAGGAAAATAACAAAGAAAACTGGAGGAAAATACGAGGTTCGTGTATCTAATGAAGCTGGCGAAGCGAGGTCTTCTGGATCTGTCACTGTAGTTGGTAAGCGTTAATTAAATTTTTAGTACTTACCAATTTAATACGACGTTCATTCGTTCTTTCTTCTACGTATTTAGATATAATGTTGAGATATATTTAATTTGAATTGTTTATTGTTACAGAAAGCGAAGATGACACTGAAGGAGCAAAAGCACCAAGATTTATTCAACCGTTGAAACCTAAAATCGTAACAGAAGGAGAAGTTGTAATTATGGAAGCAGTTGTAGAATCATATCCAACTTGCTCTTTCCAATGGTTCCTTCATAATACACCTATCCAAGTAAACAACATATATTTTTAGTTTTGAGTATTACTGATACTTCTGTTCTAATTTATGACTTTGATATGCGTTCATAGTAAGTAGTAACATATTATGGTCTTATCTTGCTTAGTTTCCCGTCTTTCTGTTCTTATGTGTTTTTTACAAAAACATGAATAACTCAAGAACAGTTTGGGTATTTAGTTGAAACATAATACAGTTGATAGTCTTACTAAAGGCCGTTTAGTGGGAAAATATTAGTTTCTGTTTTCAAATGGTGACCTTTTCAGGATTTTAAAGCTTGACAACTCGAAAACGATCAGAACAAATTGCCCTGTTTACACGCTTATATTTAACTTAACTTGTTCTATATTTGTTTGTTTGTTTACAAATTTTGTAACCTAACTAACTACTGAACTACAGTAAACTGACTAACAGCTGAACCAAGTGTCAACTCAATACCCTAAACAGTTAAGTTATTCACGTTTAGAAAGTTTGACGGAAAACTTAAGCAAGATAGGACCATTTGTTATACATATATTCCACATAAAATCCACTGAATTTTTGTTAGATAGGTTCTTCTTACCCCCATGTGCTTTTCACGATCTGCCACCTAGGAATTAATAAAGATAATCACCGGGGGGGGGGGGGATACTTAAGGGGGACTATAGAATTTTATGGAATTTAACATTAAGAAATGATCCATCCTCCAGTAGTCGGAATGAGTTACTAATTAGGGAGTTTTCTAAATTAAATTTGATCCATGGGAATGCATCAAAATATTCTCGCTTAGCTTGTAAGGGATCTTGACGATAGTTTATAAAATCCTATTAAAATAAAATAAATATATTAAATACTACACACTTTCTGCACAAAGCTCAGGAATTCAGCTAGTATCTATATATTTTTCTTATTTACAGGAGAGCGTCGATGTGCGTATACATACAGAAGCAAACAAATCAGTTATTCAAATACAGAAAGCCGACAATGATTTAATTGGCGATGTGACATGCAGAGCTGAAAATGTTCTGGGCTCAGTTATGTCTACTGCAAGTGTTCAAGTTATGCCCCAATGGGAAACAACGTCCCTTCTCTCACCATCTTTTGTTGAAACACCTGTGGCAGCTAAAGTAATGGATGGCGAACCTGCTCTTTTTACTGCAAAGGTAAAATAAAATTTCTTTGCATTTTAAGTTATATTTGTTTTGAAAAACAATCTATTGTACGTCGATTGACTGAAAAGAGTAATAACTCAAATTACATGTAAGTTAATTTATTAAATTTACTCTCAATTTCACTTAAGAAATCAAAACTGTAAAAGTAGTGTCTTTGAAACAGTGCATATCATCACATATCATTACTATTTAACCGCTTTTCATTTAGCAGTAGATTTTATCAGCATAAAGTTTAGTAAAAATCGAATTACCTATAAATCAATTATAGAATCAACTATAGTTACATTAAAATTATAGGTGGTAGTAACCAATTAACCTTTTATATTTTTCCAATAGGTTGTAGGTCAACCAACTCCACAAGTAGTCTGGCTCCACAATGACAGTCCCATTCAAGAAGGCAAAGGAAAAACAATAATGCAAGATTCAGAGGGTGTTTGTCAGTTGGCCATTACAGAAGTATTCCCTGAAGATTGTGGAGTCTATACTTGCACAGCAACCAACGCAGCTGGAAAGGCAGTCTGTGCAACTACCCTTGTAGTTGAAGGTAGATATTCTTAGGTTTTACCTATTTAAATGTATATCGAACAATTTAATATTAAACATAATCAAAGGATTATTATTAAAGCATCACAGAAGATATTTGAATTTTAAATTTATTATTTTATTTCAGCATACGAGTACATACCAGATTCGGAAATAGCATCGGTTACTGTTGAAACATCAATGATGCAGAGTAGGTCAGAAGAAGACTTGCTTGAAAAGGTAGCCTATTGCTTTTTTATTACAAGTATAACTATCATTTAATTTCTATAAGAAATGCGTACTTAATGTACGCATCAATTTGCTTGAAATTATTATTGTCGAATATATAAAAATATCAAACTAAATATTAGATTATTTTTGTTGTCAATTTGCAAAATATAGGTAATAATCTATCTGAGTTTGAAAATGAAATTTTTAAAGCTTATTAATATATTGCATTGTTCATTGATATTTTTCTTTGTCTGTAGGATGTACTGTCAGAAATAGCTGAAGAAGGTGTAGCGCCGACATTTTTAACTCCACTTCCAGAAATAACGCAGACTCGAGATGGAGAGCTTGTCAGGTACGGTTAAATATGTAATATTTATGAGTTTAACAACTTTTAGCGATTCATTTCAACGTACAATCTAACTGTATATTTAATCGGATTTTCAGAATGACAGTAAAAGTAGACGGAGTACCAAAACCAACAGTCACATGGTATAGAGCAGGCCAGGAAATCCATCCATGCCCAGACTTCGAGGTAGAAGAGTTTGAAGATGGTACATGTACATTAACAGTGCCTCAGGTCTTCCCGGATGATCATGGTGAGATTACAGTACAAGCGAATAATGAGCTTGGTGTTGCAACTACAACCACAGTCCTCGAAGTCGTCGGTAATTGCATTGAATAAGAAATATTCTTAGATCATTTTTATTTGAAATTAATTGTACTGTTTTAATGCAACAGTTTTTTATTCTTTCAGATCTTCAAAAATTGCTTCTCTTCGGAACACTCTCTTCCTTCTTCCTTTATAACATTCGCAATTCCATAACAGCTTTTATAACACTTGCCACAATCTCTTCACCATTTTTATCAAAACCATTTTTTATTGATTTGCAGGGATCAGTTGTCATATAAAATATTTCTCTTTTTTTCATTTGATGCTCCGTTATTTCAGGTATCATCGGAACTGCGGAATACAGGAAGCCGGAGTGGGTGACACACATGGAAGACATGCAAGAGAAACTCAAAGGTAATTTGGACTCCGCTCTGTCGGAAGATAGCTTGGAGCATGCTTGTATTAAAGAGGATTCCCCTTGGGACACGGTATGCGACTTGTCCGACACCTTAGTCGAAACGGGACAGAGACAAGGTTTGGACAAGCCACCTAGTTTCTACCTTTTACCTCCTATTGAGGAGAACAGTGAACCCTCCACCTCGTCAGAATCTTCCGATAAACGATGTTATTCTATGCAGAATTTACTATTGGAGCGTCCTTTGGAAAGTCAAAGAAGTCAGACTTTCCCGCGGTCCAAAGCTACTGAGCTCAAACATTCCCAAAGGTCATGTTACGGAGGGAACACTATCTACTACCCGTTGGAGCCGAGGGAGTTGGATCCGGAATCTTTTCATCAACTGCACACTGCAGACAGCTGTGAGGAATTGCAGGAGTTTTTACTGCTTGAAAGCCAATGCATGAATGCTGATACAGGAATCGCAGCAGCTTTCCTAACCTCAGGTACTAACCCGCTTGATCCTTACAAATGCAGTAGTCGTTACCTTGTCTATTTTTTCCTGAAGTGCACAAATATTTTTAACTATTCATTCACCTCAAAAAAAAAAAAAAAAAAATCATAGTTTCCTACTTTTAAATTTAAATAAAAAAATTATAATAGGAAATGAAGTATTCAAGATAATTTTAAACTTTATTATGAATCAAACAATTATAATCTTTCCGATTCGTCACAATAATTCAATTTAATAAAAAAAAATGGTACTTCTTTAGATAGTTACTCCCCTATGTTTTTTTTAGCATAAAAATGACTTGGACAAAATAGCTATCATGACAATGGGATGTTTAGTCAAATGTACTTTGGGACAAAGGAATATCACACTTCTGTTTTTATAAGGGGAGTAACAGTCTAAAGAAGAACATTCCGTACACCTTCTTTAGATTGTTACTCCCCTCTGGTTTTTTATAAGGGGAGTAACAATCAAAAGAAGTGCCAAAAAGAAAAAAAGTTAGCAATAATTTACTACGGTGGCACAGAAATATTGAATTACTTATGAGAACCCAAATATTATTTAACCCTTTCCACACGCCCTTCTATGATTAAAATTATTAGAACACTTTTGTCGGCTGATATAAACAGAAGAAAATAGAACCTATACATTAATCTATTTTTTTAAAAATAAAGTTACACAATTGCACACTAAAGTTTATTACATAAGTAATCAACCTTTTTTATAATCTGGATATAGCTTGCCAATTTATAAAAATGTAAATATACATACAAATATTACCTTAGAGTGTATATTCTATGCTTCATTTCATTATTATATTTATTAACTATATTTTTGCTTTTTATATTTCCATTGTTTTTTAACTATCCTTTGTGAATAATATTTCTTATACATACAAAAACATATTTTTATTTAGATAAATTTTAATATAAGCATTTATAGACGAAAACAATATTTTTTCAATAATCTATTAAATCTTTTTGTAGTACACATAAAAAATAGTACTTAAACATTTATTTTATAATTACATTAAAAATAATTTCCTTGATATAGTATACTATTATTATTTTATTGTTTCATTAAAATATAATTATTATTTAATCATAAAAATACACAGAGCATTCAGTTTTGAAGTCGGATGTTAATGATCTGCAATTTAATAATGCCATAATGCTATGTGTGTGTGTATAAAATATTTGATTTGAGGATGACATTAACGAAGGCAACATAAATTAATGTAAGATGTATGATTGACCTTGACACTGGCCATCGCTTCAGTTATCATTACGGATTTTTGCTCGAAAATTCACGGAAATGTGTTTTTCCCTGTTATCAGTGTGAAACATGACTTACCTCCCTGGGATACGTACCATCGCCACGTATATTGATAATGGCCATGTTTTCAGGCAAGAGTTTTGCCAGTGGGAAGCTAATCACTAGGCTACATCTACTTTATGAAAATGAGTTAGAATTAGTTATGGGCAAATGCGTCGATTTTACCGTTCCACATTCTTTCTTCACACCAATATCTTAAAATCCTTCCCCCTAATGTCCCCAGGCATTCGCTCCAACTTCTTCTGACAGACTATGCTCATCGTCTTTAGTGGCCTATCGCGACCCTCATTATTATTTAAAAAAATAAAATAAAAAACTCTTCCAGAATGATGTTAATTATATATATATATATATATATATATATATATATATATATATATATATATATATATATATATATATATATATATATATATATATATATATATATATATATATATATATATATATATATATATATATATATATATATATATATATATATATATATATATATATAAACCTCAAATTGAGGATTATTACCGCAAGTTAGTAAGTCATGATATGAAGTGATACTTACCTTCGATACTTGCTCGATCTGAGGATCACTGGACCAGTTTCGGCTATACGTCATCATCACAGCAGAAGAATAGGGGGTCTATATTCTTCTCCTGATGATAGCGTATAGCAGGGGTGCCCAACCTTTTTTAATCAAGGGCCACATTGTCAACATTCAAACGGAAGGCGGGCCGGGGGCCGGTGGTGTACCTGGGGGGTCCTCCCCCAGAAAATTTTAGAATTTTTACCCTCATAAACCACGTTTTTATGCTTCCTAGAAGGTCAATTTTCCGTTTTGGTTTTAGCTGAAACACCATGTTAATTAAGTTTTTCTCAAATATATATTAAAGTTAAGTTTAAAAAATTTAAATGCCCTGTGATATCAACCAAGAATGCTAACTTCCACAACCATACTGTATCAGAAAGTTCTGGCACTTGAAGACCTTGGTCAGTCATGAAAATATCTAGCTCTGCACCAAGTTCAAATAACCTTTGTAACACTTTGTTCGGCATTAGGAAATTAATATATTTTAGATTCTCTGAATGCTTGTAAATTCTTCGTTTTTATGGCAACACGGCGGGCCACATAAAATCGGCTCGCGGGCCGTAGGTTGGGCACCCCTGGCGTATAGCGTCCAGTGATCCTCAGATCAAGCAAGTATCTCTTCATATCATATTATAATATATATATATATATATATATATATATATATATATATATATATATATATATATATATATATATATATATATATACATACATATATTCACACTCATAAACATATTATTTAATATACGACATCAAAACTGAATTATTCTGCAGACACCTATTAAAAAAAACACTTTACTTGCACTTCAAATAATTAGTTTAATTTCTGATTTTGTTTATTTATAATTATTAATTAACAAAGAAAGCTATATGTTTATTGTAATTCCTAGTTAACTTAAAATAATATAAAACAGTGATTTGACTAACTCTGTGTGTTTAATGTTACCCTCATGCTTGTGTCCAGTAGATGACTGAGCTTCCCTCATATACAAGTCTTGGTTCATAAACTACTCTGTGATATTATAAGGAAAGGTAAGCAACCATGGTTTCCAATTTTTATATTGTTTATGTAAAGAAACGAAAATCCTCTTTATTATCTTTTTATATGTATGTTTTAATTATAATTTTATTTTATTATATACAGTTAAGTAATTGTAATTTTTAATTTTAGTTTGTATCTCTTTATTATTTAATGCCTAAAAACTTTTACTTATCAATTGGGAAAAAAGTATCATAACATAACAAATTATTAGCAATACATAAAGTTTAGAAAAAGGTTTATTCAATAACTGATGATAATAGTAATTGATATGTTCTTTTTAAAAGCATAAGCCAACATAGTTTAATAATTATGTAATAATAAATAACGTTAATAATTTAAAAAAGTATTTAGATAAAAATAATGCCTTATATTATATCAAATTCTACTTAAATAATAAGTGCAGGCAACTCACAGATCAAAAATAATTCAAGTGAATAAGACTTTAATAAGAGTTAAATGTACATTAATTTATCTTATTAATTCTAAAAAGAAAGATGTAGTTCTACTTCACAATCTCTAAACTTTGTCATTTCAATACAAGCTTGCATCGATTGTATGCTAAGATAAATTAATATTTCATCTATTAACTCAATTAACGTTTCATTAACTTGAATTATTTTTGTTCTGTGATTTGGTTGAACTTGAATAAAAAAGAAAAAAGTTAATTATAAAAGTAATACGTAAGGAAATTACGATTTTTATGGTAGACTTGCTTATATGACTCAAATATCAAGGGAATACAACTTTAAACAGGGCCGGAAAGAGACGTCTAACCGAACTAGCAGAGTAAAAATATTTTACTTTTTTTAGCTTCAATTAGCACCTTAAAATGATCGTAAAAATTATGAGTATAAAGGTTATAATATTATATATGGTATTTTATTTCAGCGGCAAAACAAGTACCAAGATTTATTAACGAGATAACTGACAAACTGTGTCACGAAGAAGAAAAAGTTACTTTCGACTGCATGTTCTCAGGAACACCGCAACCAGGTAAACACGTTTTATTTAAAATGCACTGATTAAATTTAAATTTCTGCTTAATAGTTCAGTCAAGTTAGACACAATAAAGACCCGCAAGAGGTTATGTAGGTTTAATTTTTCTATGTTGTTAGAACCTAGAAGTCCATAGTAAGAAATTAATTTTTGCAACTTTGAAAGTCCTGTGCGAGATGCGTAATACCCCCTAAACGGCGAAATTTTTGCAATTTGTTTTTCACTTTTTCCTTAATATCTCCTAAAGCTAAAATCTGACAGAAAAAAGTAGATCGCTTCTTAAGTAGATGCTCTTTTTAAGTAGGTACAGAAAATCATGCGCAATAGAAGCTCAGGAACGGGATCCGTGGTGGCGATGAGCTTCCACCCACTTTCTGCAGGACTTTTGTTAGCTCCCAACCACTGAGTGAGCTTCTCTTACGCCCGGCGTTAGAGGAGCTTCAATACTGTCAACAGCCAGCTTCACCTCTGGTATTCTTCTGTAAGTAGACGAGTCCACACCATTGAGGAGGACGAGGAGGTCCAAATCTTCTCCAGCTATAATCACAAAATAAAAATAAATTATTAGGAAATATTGATTATAAAATAAAAAATTACGATAATTTCGCCTTTTTGGGTGTTAGGCGGCACTCACTGGCAAACTTTATTTCTTACTATTGGCTTAGGTCCAAACAACATAGATAAAAATTAGAACTAAATTACACATCCAACCTTTTGCAAGGTTGGATGCATAAAGGACATGATTGACTGTCCTATATAATAACAGTTGCGCCACGCCTATTGGCCTATTTGTTTTTAAATTATTTCTTTTTTGTTGAAATGTTATTTTGTAAAACAATTGTGCCATAAACACAATAAATAGTAGGTATTCACATTCTTATAATAGTAATTGTTAATTGTAAAAGTTATTATAACATACATTCTAAATAAACTATTTACAAAAATACCCTTAAATACAACTTCTTAATCCTATAATTATACTGACTAACAATAATGTAATGATTCCAGTGGTCATGTGGTATCATAATGACAAGATAGTTCGTTCTTCGGATAATGTAAAGATCTCACTCAAAGAGAACAAAACATCGCTGACCATTAAAAAAGTAACAGAAGAGGAGTCGGGTACATACGTCTGTAAGGCGTCTAGCGATATCGGCATGGCAACGACGAAGGCTACTCTCAGAATCATTGGTCCCGCTGAAGTAAGGGAAGATGTAGTTGAAGAGATCAAGGAAGAAGTTATTGAGAAGAAGGAAAAGAGGAGGAGGAAGCCAAAGAAAGTAGTTGAAAAAGTTGAAGAACCTCAAAGGTTTGTATAATTTTTATTTAAAGAAAGATGATATGATGTGTATTGTCTCTGATGCATCTAAATAGGGCTCAATTCTGAAAACTTTATTTCGTTAACACATGAGTATAAGAAGGACGTATTAACAGTTACTACTTTTTCAAATGCCTCTGTCTTATTTTTTAAATTATCTATATAAGTAAATAAAAATGGATGTATGTCAGTCTGTCTGCCTGTCTGTGATTTATAGACTTCGACACCGTTTGACCGATCGCCATGAAAGTTAGCACGCATATATGTATTTTTTCATGGAGAAGGATTATACGAGTTCAAAATTCAAATCTTGGTACACAGGGGTGCTGGGTACGGGGTACAAAAGTCAAAATAGTATATCCCTTCATAATGCATGTCGTTGGAAAGCTCTTTAAGAGTAAAGTAATTGTTGTTATGTACACTTTGGTCATATTTTCATATAATCCTGAGTACGAACTTAGTTAGTAGACCAATAATCAAGTTGATGGTAGTTTGTCACATAATAGGTTAGTTAGTCAAATATTACTCCAAATCAAAGTGCCCACCTATCAAGGGAAAAACTACCATCAACTTGATTTTTTGTCAACTAACTAAGTTTGTACTCATGATCATGAAAATTACATTGTCCACCAAAAAGGGCGGGACATGGCCGCTCTCCATCGGATTGTTTTTTTTTTCAAATGCCATTGTCAAGCTATGTCCCGCAGACGAACTTAGCCGACCATATATTATAAAAAGGCACCAAAACATTTACTTATACACAAAATTCTAGCTTGACGTTAGTCAGACACTTTTTTGCACGCTATCTCCTGGACTATAAAAAGGAAAACACGAGAAGCAATGATGTTTAATTAAAAATTAGAAATATTACTTAATTTGATAAGAGTTGAATGAAAATTGGTATACGTGCTTTATTTGATGCCAGGAACTCAATTATAAAATAATTTGTGTAATTTTAGTACTTTTGGGTACAAATGGTACCTTCTGTTTGTTTTAAGCTCAGGTTTAGGTGGTAAAAAAAAATGTATATGTTTGGTTCAATAATTTTTTTTTATATAGAAAGTTTTTATGATTTCGAAATTAAAAAAAAAATATAATTTAAAATAATTTAAATTACGTAAACAGGGGTACGGGGTACAAAAGTCAAAATATTATATACCCTTCTTGATGTATGTCGTTAAAAAGCTCTTTAGGACTAAAGTAATTGTTGTTATGTACACTTTTGTCGTATTTTCATATAAGAGGGGGGTAAAAAGAAAAAGCAGGGGAACATTTTTTTTTTTAATTAGTAATTAGAATCCATGTTTTTGCATGGTCAACTAAATGTTGCTTGCTCCATAGTAGGAACTCCAAAAACCCTGTATATATATATACACCAAATCAGAAAACGAAAAATATTGTTTATCCACTCGAGTTACGCTAATAATTAGCATTATTTTAATAATATAGCGAATGGAATCGAAAGTTATTTTATTCATTCACGTGAATTATTTAGAAAACAAAAATTGTTTATAGTTCATTATCTATTTATACAAACATGATGGAATCTCATCAGTATAAAGCCATCTTTTATTAGTCTACAATAGATTCTAGATTACATATACACATCACCCATATTTAAATATACAGAGGTAAATAATTATACCAGGCAGGATAACGTCTGCCGGGTTTTGCTAGTATATTATATTTGTAGAGTATAATCATCAGCTCATATGCAATAATCCCCCAATAGATTCTTCCTCAGGTAGATACCTAAAGGAAAACCTAACCTTAAAGGAAGAATCTATCGGAGGATCAAAGAATACAATGAATTAAGTTTAATGACTATATCTCGGAAAATGTTGTCATCAACATTAAAACAAAACTCACAGGTATTTGAAAAATTAGAACGATTCTTAACATGGGCAAATAATATAGAATATAGTGGTGAGAAAATTATATTAGACATTAATTCAGAAGATTTAAATCGGCGTGTAGATAATTTATTGAAAAATATAGTAAGTAAAAACAGTTAATAACCTCATCCCCACCGAAATCAAATGGTATAGTGGAAAGAGTAAACCACGCAATAGTGCTTAAAAACTATGCTGTAATTCCATCTTCAATGAGAAAGAAATTGTTGAGAGGATGAAATTTCTGATTTAAACCTCGTAGCACCGATGAAGCAGAAGAAGGTCAAGCAGCATAGTTAGGGCTGATTGATCTTGCTGCTCTTTTTTCTTAGCTTCGTCGTGCTAAAATTCTTCTCTTTATTTTCCATATTATATATTCTTACTGACACTGAAGATGACGAATTGTATGCTGTTACAATAAAGTTAATTTTGGTGAAAAGACGTTATAGGTATATACTTTATTTCTTTAATCATAGTACCCTATTGTCTATGTATACCATTATACTTCACATTATCAATAATTTAGTTCTTTAAACGTAGTTAAAAGTAAGTATTAATTGAATCAAATTACTTTACGATAGGAGTACAGGCTATTAAAGTAGAACGTCAGTTAATTATCCGAACGTCAGTTATCTGAACGTTTAATTATCCGAGCAGGCTTCATGGGAAAAAAAAAAAAAAAAAAAAAAAAATCAAAATCCACTTCTTAATTCATTCTTAAAAAGAGTGTTAGCTCTATAATTATTTTTATCACTATGTACTACAGCTAAATAAACAAAGATGCTTTTTTTTACAAAGGTGATTGATTTATTTTACATCTTCCCTTTTTATTCTTATATTTTTTTAGGTAAACTTTGATTATCCGAACCACCCTACACACCATTAGTTCGGATAATCGACGCTCTACTGTATTTCCAAACCCTTTCCCCTAATTTTTGTAATGATTAAAAAAAAAAATTTAAACGTGGAGCATTAAGAAAGTTGAGTTCTAAATAGTTAGTTATTCCATTTTTTCGTTATTTTAAACAATTTAATCTTAATTATATTGACTGTGTTGCACAAAACAAAAATTGAATTATATAGCTATTTGTATTATTTATTTTTTTGTTAAATATATTTATTTTTTCAATTTCAGGGAGTCTGTTGATATAAGCGAGGTTCAAACTGTAGAATCTGCTACTTCATTTGTTGAATCTGATGAATCAGTAAGTACAGGTTTACACACTATTATAAAACCTTGTATCTATTATTATAATTGAGGAGGTTTGTGACAGTTCAAGTATAATGAGAGGGTATGACAGCGAGATTCTGTCAAATAAAACACATTAAGGCGGCTTTCACACTGCGTGCGAGATCGAGCGAGGCCGATTCCGCTAGAGAAACAAATACATGTATTAGTATGGGTCTATTCACTATAAACGCTGAGCGAGACCGGGCCGAGCAAGACCGAGCCGACTCGGGCGTTTTTGTTAGCTAAGCGTTTTCGGTCGCCGAAATGCATTTTCGGTCGCTGAAAACGTTTAGCTAACAAAAACGCCCGAGTGGGTTCGGTCTCACTTGGCCCGGTCTCGCTCGGCGTTTAATGTGAATAGCTTCATGCTAATACATGCATTTGCTTCTCAAACGGAATCGGTCTCGCTCGGTATCGCACGCAGTATGAAAGTTGTTGAAGAAACGTTTCGCTAAATTTATTACCATCATCAGAGCAAGAAACAAAGTATAAAATAAAAATAATACAAAAAAGACCGAGGTTGACTACGACATGGTTATAAAGGTAAAGGAATGAATGGAGTTGTGGTTGAAAATGGAGAAAATAGGAAAGGGTAAGGTATGTCAGGTAGGCGGATTAGCGGAACAAGATTTACTTAGAATCTTAACTGTAGCTGGGAATACAATAATGAAAAAGTACTTAGGTGTATGAACAACATAACGTTAGCAACAACTTTCTCAATGTCTTTTATTTGACATCTCGCTAACATACCCTCTCATTCTAGTATTATATGAAGAAAGGTACCTGTTTTTTTTGTACAAACCTATACAATTTTATTCCGAGCATAAAAATCCGACCTTAAAAACAAGAGAAAGGTCACTGTTTACATAATATTTCTAAGCCCCCCCCCCCCTGGTAACGCTGGATACTTCAGCTAGTAATATAAAACCATTAAAAAATTGTTACTTAAAATAATTTTTTAAATTTTTTTTTTTTACAAATAGACATTTGCAAAGAGGGTTGTAGACGTCCAGGAATCAGTGGCTGTAACATCTGTAGCCGTTTGTAAGAAGCACGATGAACAAAAACAAGATTTGCCTACAGACGAACCTGATACAGCTGAAGTGATTATGCCGCTTAAGGACGCTGCTGAGGTAACTAAAAAATACATCAAATCATGTTAAATGATTTATTATTACTCCCCTACTCCACCATCATATTATTTAGACATCCTCTTATTACATTAGGTCTGGTTTTCAAAGGACAATATTTTTTTCAGAACCAAATTTTTATTATTAAAGAGTGTCAAAAAGTATGAAGGCTTGTTTAAATTGGAATTTTTTTTTTGTCTTGGTTAAATAAATGCTTTAAACTTTTTATGGCTTAAATTATACAAACGGTTTTATTTCATACCTCCTTAAGTTGGATGAATTTGTCATTTACTTTTACTTTTTTATTTTACTTGCTCTCAACGTTTTATATATATATATATATATATATATATATATATATATATATATATATATATATATATATATATATATATATATATATATATATATAATTATATAGGAAGTACTGCCATAGAATGTTTAATAATAATTAAATGTAACCACGAAAATAAAAGTAAATTAGTAAACCAAGTTATTATGAACTCGTAAATGAGAAAGTTTAGTCTGAGTAGTATAGGTCAGTTTTTTTTTTCTTTTAAAGTACCTACCTACAACCATGATACCTGAATATTTGAAGATAAGTTAGGGAATCAAGTATCGAAAGAAACAATGTATAACATTACTAGTTACGTTTAGAGACTTAGAGAGACGATTGCAAATAGTTATATATAACTATTGACTAAAAGTAAGTTCACAAAATCTCGGTGGAAACAAGCCACTAAACAAAAGAAGTTACAAATTGATTAACACACCCCATCTCTCATGGCGGATTACCACCAAACCACAAATTTGGTTGTTAGATTAATTTGGTTAAACAATAGAATGACTTTTTTTTTAAATTTTTAACGTACAAGATATCATTTTTTATAGGCTCTTCTTTAGATTGTTACTCCCCTTATAAAAAAACAGAGGGGAGTAACAATATAATGAAGGTGTCAGGAATGTTCTTCTTTAGACTGTTATCCTCTTAAAAATATAAACAGAGTGTAAAGTAAACAGAGTCCAAAGTACATTGGACAAAACATCCCTTTGTCTTAATAGTTATTTAGCCAAAGTCATTTATATTAAAAAAAATATATATATAGGGGGAGTAACAATCAGTACCAATATGTTATTCTTAAGCGGTGGCTACATGGCTGTATGGTATAGTTTGCGAAAGTAAGGGACCGTAGGGGGCGAGTAAGGGGACGTTGCTGAATGGTTAGCGCAGTCGCAAGTTCTCGTCTGAAACCAAGGTCTATTATATCAATATCCCTGGCGATGGTTCGAAACCCATAGAGGTAAGACATGTTTTACACTGATGATCGGATCAAGTGGATGTGTGAACTCCCGGATTTGATCGCACATCAAAGAATGCTTAAGTATCTTCAAATTAAATGCTTAGAACAATGTAGTTATCTTTCTCTTATATTTCTAGGTGACAGAGACTAGAATTGAGGAATCTGTCACAGAAATGACTACAAGGAAGCCCGAGACAGATTCAGCCAGAATAACATCTTCCGTACAAGAATCCGTCAGCGTGACTCAAGTAACGACTGAAGCCTCAGCCGAAGAGTTTATTTCTGAGACTGCCACTATTCAACGTGCGACCGAGACTATTAGGAAGTCGACTCTAAAAAAAGCAACTTCATCCAGAGTAGAAGTCAAATCTTCTGAAATTGAAGAAATGCTTAATACATTGGAAGTAAAAGAATTTGGCCCGGGACAAGCGCCTATTAAAGAACTCGCCAAAATCGGCGTTCTTCTCAACAAAGGCATTTCTGTTGAAGAGGTAACACTTAAAAAAATTATAAATTAATGTGTTTTTACAATTAATTTTGTCATCTAGGACAGTAAGGGTGTGAGATGAAAAAGTAAGAAGTATAAAATATATGAATATTAAATTTTCTGCTATATTAGGAATATGTATGTTTTCCCCGAAAAATTTTTCCTGTTAGCCATATTGCAAACAAATATGACGTTATATAAGAGAAAAATGCACATTTTTCTACGCGAGTTCTATGTGCCCTACATTACTAGTGGGGTACATTTGAGATAAAAAAATAAATAAATATAGGGAATATATTTTGTAGTTATAATTTATGATGTGATTTTTAACTCAACCAACACCTATTTTACCTTTAGATAACAATTTGAATAGCCAAAATCGAGTAGTCAGTAGACCTTATTATGATATTCATGTATAGCTGCCATGTTTGTGCGTTGATCGAACTCCACTCTAATGACCAGGATCCATGCCCCTCACCAGCACCAATCAACCTGTTATTTTCAATCACACATTTTTTTTAACCACTTTTATTTATTATTAGGTTGTGAGTCAATATGAGATTGGTGATTTCCCGTCACTCCGAACTCCCGAAGCCCAAAACGCCCTTGTCTCGGTAGTGGAAAGAGAAGGTTGCGGTGCCCTTATATCTGAGATGGTCACCCACTCGGACTCAACCGACCAGACACTCACAGGAGTCTTCTCCGCCTTCTTGTCAATGGTTCAGCTGAATCATGCAACGGTTCAGCAGGTTATTCCTCTCTTCACGCCTCAAGACTTCGTACTTCCATCATTCGAAACAACTATGCCGGTAAATCTAAATAAACTAATATTGATTGATATTATAATCTTGAATTCGAATAGCATAATTCAATTAGTCCTAGTAGCCTCCGTCTTTACTGACAATAGTTCAGTGAAAATTCCGTGCTTGCTACATGTGAAACAGTCGTTATTTCCTTCTATTGTATAAATTAATTTATTTTGTTTTCCCCAAAAGAAATTCCCTTTACTCATTCATATTGCAGCCAGTAGTATGTAATTAGAGGATCATGGATATTATAGTTGCGGGTTTAGTATTCCCAGATATTTTGATTGTATCAAGAGCCAACCATCGTGTACTTGGACTCTCATCTTAACCACCTCCGACCACTCCAACCACCTTCCGTGTAATTGTACTCCCTCCACAACCACATCGGAGCATCCTTGTGCTTGCGGGTTTAGTATCATGATTCCTTTGTAATTTCACCAGGTCCTAGACCCCCCTGCTAGCACCCCCGCACGTTACACATAACTCCTCCCTAAAGAATTAAATACTTACCGGAATGATTAAAGTTTCCTTCAATCACAAAGAAATGTTCACCAAAAACTATTAAATATAGATATACTTACCTCAACCAATGGTCCTCCGCTTAACTTATATTATTTATTGATTCCTACATAATATTAATTTGATTTTAGGTTATTACTGAGGAGATAGTAGGGGAAGCATTAGAGACAATTGAGGAAATCTCAGAGGTTACAGTTCAAGGTAAATCAATGTTTAAACTTCGTATGAAAATCTTTGTAACTTTGTTTGCTCATCTAACTATTTGTTCTTAAAATTTAAATTTAACCAGTTAATTATTTTTCTAGTCCATTGCCATTCCATTTTTGTATTTAGTTAGAATTATATTTTTGTAGATTATTCACTTAGATATTTTGTATTAGTAATTACTTGTGTGCATTTTATATATTTAAAAGATTTAAATTAGTTACCATATATTTTTTGTTTTTTATTTCCAATGTAATTTTAATAATTTCATTTTTTTAACTTATAACCTAATTAGAGTTATTTTTTATTTGTTTAACCTAATAAAGATTTATTGTTTTATCGTTTTATCGTATTAGTTTTTTTTTTTTTTTTTTTTTTTTTTTTTGTAACGTTGTGTGCGTTGTTTTTATTTAACCCAATCATAAATCATATTTTAAGTGCTTATTATACCAATAAAAATAACTACATTCCTAATTTGTTTCTACCGAAATTTGACTACTTTATGTTCATATTTACATATTATAAACATAAGGTAAGGCATACCCGAGTGGTAAGCTCACAAACCCAAAGAGGTGAAACATGTTTCACCTCTTTCTTTGATGATCTCATCAAGTTGATGAGTAAAGTGGTCGATTTCACCATTCTGCAATAACCTACTGCTGCTGAACGGGACATAAGAAAAGAAAAAAAGTTCAACTAAAAAATGTTAGTTAAGATATGAAGCGTTAATGGAGATCATCATGAAGTGTTGAAATAAAAAATGCTCCCCACGTAAAAAATATTTAATAAAATTCAGAGCGGCTTTCAGCCACTAAGGGCCATCATCAGCGCCGAAAACTGAAAATTTTTAATTAAAACATTGAAAGATGGGAGTGCAGTTAGTCATACCAACCTAGTAACCGGTACAAGACAGTCAGTTCAGGAGTCTACATGAGGTTAGGTTAAATCACTTTCAGAAAAAAAAATATATTAAGACGTAGATAAAAAAATAAAGAACAAAGAAGTATCCCGTAAATATGAAATCGCTTCGAGTTCAGGGTCTTCAATTTTAAAAACCTATTCAATATTTAAACTATACGAAACAAGTAGAGATTTTAAAAAAATATCAAGTATGAAGGTGTAGAAACAGTAATGGGTAAAAATGGTACCTTCTTCTTTCTGGACCACTAATTTTTTTTTCTCTAAAAAAAATTTTATAAAACAAAATTTATAAGTGGAAATTTTTTTTTTTTTTAAACAATAAATTTTGTAAACATAGAGGTCCGACTAAATTAGTTATAATATATTTTGAATTTCACGTCTGATTGCTGAAACATAAAATGAGCATATATTTAGAGTTATAAGAAACATTTTTTAAATGTAGTTATGTGTTCTAAAAAAAGAAGAAAAAAAGAAGCACTATTTGAATTTGTAATGTGTGGACCCTTAATCTACTAATAAATCATTATTTTTAACCCAAGAGATTAAATAATGTGTTTGTCTTTTATTTGTTTTTTTGTTTTTATTGATTGTATTTGGTTTCGTCAGAGCGTTGTGCATCGTCCCTTCCGCTTAGGTTGATTTTGCCACGAGAAAATGTAAGACGCTTCAAATCTCATCATAACTCTTTTAATATAATTATACTGCTCAATATTATTCCTAAAACCTATAATCAAATAGCATAAAAGCTTCGAACAAAACGCAGTTCGACAATCTAAGCAAAACAAACTAATTTACATGTAAATATAAGCTTTGCTTCGACACGATCACTTACCTATTTACTTAACATAAAGATTGATTCTTAGCCACAACAACGCTCAGGCAGAAGGTAATATTTAAGATTTAAAAAAAGTAAGTTGTATAGCTGCTTAATCTATTAATAATATATATTATGCTTAAGATAGTTATTAAACTTAAAATTCAAGCAACTTAAATTTTAACATATCTCATCATAAATAGGCACATTTTTATGTCAAAAAGGAAGTATTCATCAATAGTAAACAAATAGTAATAATAAAACTTTATAGCAATTAAATTAGGCTAAAAGGGTTTAAATTGTAACCCTACATCCTTAAAGAGAGCGACCAAATTATATAAGATATCTGATTATTAGGCTTTTAATTGATAACAAACATAATAAATTCTAATAAATGTATATTTTTAATTGATCAATAAAGATATGAAAAATTAATAAATGCTAATTCATATCAAGGGGATTTAACATAATAAATTTAATAATATCTTATTGTGTAGGCTCTCGCGGTTGATGTCATCATTAAGTTTTAGGTCTTCCGGTGGTGACCACCGGAATGTATGATGTGTTTTTCGACGTTTCGCCTCCTATGCAGGCATCTTCTCCATGAAGCAACTCCAGGGGTGTTCATGATGTTCTGAGCGAGGGAACAGTCCATGTTGTCCCTAACTCAGAACAATATGTACACCCCTGAAGATCCCAGCATAGGAGGCAAAAGGTCTTCCGGTGGTGACAAAGTCAAGTTTGACGTGTTTTCCGATGTTTCGCCTCTTATGCTGGCATTTTCTCCATGAGGCATCTTCAGGGGTGTTCATGTTGTTCTGAGCGAGGGACAACGTGGGCATTGTCCGCAGTCCATGTTGTCCCTCACTCAGGACAATATGTACACCCCTGAAGATCTCAGCATAGGAAGCGAAACATCGGAAAACACATCGAACATCATGATGTGGGCACCGACGGAACCTAGAACTTAACGTTGTTAAAATTAACCTCCTTCTTTAATTTGTATAAGTAAATGATTTGTTCTTGATAGATATTTTAGGTGTAATTAAATGCAATCAAAACGAGTTAATTTTCATTTATTTAATGTAAGATGTTTTGACCCTTTGCATTCTTTATCAGGTCATTTTCTAATCACAGCTTTTTAAACTAAATATAAATTATATTAATTTACCTAGACTACATGGCTTGTTAAAAATAATCACCCACTCCACCCTATTATTGATGGTCGAAATTCCCCTACAGAAAACTTATCCTCTCTAATGAACCCTTCCCTTGATCATTTAATTAATAATATAATAACCCTTTTGATATAAAAAACGCCGAACAATTAAAAAATAATATTAAAGATGTCATAAACGATGATGAAATATTAATATCCCTAGATATAACCTCTTTATTTACAAACATCTCTTTAGAAGAAACTTTTTAAACGTAAACCAAAACTGGGAACAAATAGAACCATTCACTAACATAAAAAGTAAACAGTTATATTTAGAATCTATAAAATTTTGTTGTACCAATAATTATTTTACATACAAGAATGAGAATTATAGACAAATAAATGGACTCTCAATGGGAGGAAAATTGTCAGTTAATTTAAGTGGGATCACTTAAAATAGTATAATAAATAAAGCCACTGAAAAATTAACAGTCAACCAAAACAGATTTACAAATATATATAACCTCATCCTAATTATTAAAAAAGAACATTTAGATTCAACTTAAAAATGTCCAATAACATAAACAGTGGCGTAGTTAGCTCTGTTAGCGCCCGCCTCTTACTCTTACTTAATAAGCACCCTTAACTTAATCCATTCACTTAATATGTGCAAAATTATCAATTATATTGTAAAAATCCAATGTCCGTGCCGTTTCAACCTCGATACTTAAGATTGCAAGCCCAGTCAAACTTTCTTGCGACATTGGGCTTCATAGCCAAGTTTTTAATAATTTAAGCTTTGACAAGGATCATTCAGCCGATGCTGTAGTAACGGGTAAAGTAAGGAATAAAATAAATGCTGAACATACTTGGAAAATTAGATGACAGAGTTGAATGGTCACAAATCACTATTTTAGAGATAATAATTAGAGAGATAATTAATTAGAGAGATTATAATTTAAAAGTGTTTCTTAGAAGGATTTTTTTGGAACGAAGTTCCTTATGGCACGATCTAGAGCCCGGGAGTGAATCCGATACAAACGACCGTCACAAAACCAAGATAACTTAAGTAAAAAATGACCGAGTTAGTTGAAATTTGGTAGACAACCCGTGCCCAGGCTGAGTTCGTTAGACAACGTTATCCGCCCAAGCGCAACGCTCGCGTAAACGTAAATTTAAAATGTAGAATTGGAATTTTAGGACAGAAACAAATTCAACTTCATCTATTTAATGAGACAAAAAACTTTTTTAAATAAATATTTTTAGTAAAACTAATACCGACACTGCTATGAAGTGATAAAGTTCGCTAAATTTATTAAAGCTGACCTAAACGTTTAAAATAAAGAAAACAACGTTTTTACCGATATCTCACGTTTTAACGTAACGATTTTAATAAAATTTCTTACATATCGTCTAAAGTACAATTGAAACAGGCATATAAAATTTCAACTTGATACAAGCAGACGTTTTTGCGTATTAAAGTGATATATTTAAAATGGAGTAATAAATATGGCGGCGGAGTCTGAGGTCTGGTTCTCACCATCGTGAGAACTTGTTACACGTATCCGTGTTCACTAAAAATAACAGAATATCACTTCACTCAGAAATATTGGCTGAACTACTGGAGATTTTGGCTGAACTACAGTATATGGGGCCCCTTCTGATAACACTTTATCTCACCATTTTGAGAAATATTAAACAATATCCACGCTTTTGCATGTGCAAATTCCTAAGAAAAGGAGAAAGAAAAAATGATTGGCGGTTTTTAATGGTTTAAAGAAATCGTACACAGTTGATAACAGTTTGATAAGCGTATTGGAGTTAAACCCGCAATACGCGTATCAAACTGGCCGAAGATTGTCAATTTGTATCCGGAATATAGAAAAGCACAGGAGGTAGTTCTATATTCACAACCCTTTAAAAACTTCCTTAAATTTCTTCGGATATATTAAACCCGCAATTCACGTATCTTGTAAGAGAAAAATACTATTTGTGTCCGGAAGTTAGCAACCCAAAGGAGGTAGTTCCATAGTTACGATTTTTTTTTTGATTTTTTAAAACCCCGCGAAATACACTTATCTTTTATTTAGAAATTTCTTATTCAAAGGCAAGGGTATTTCTTATAGTTTCTCAAAAGAGACAAAAATAAAATACGGCAAAACGTGGCTAATTAATAACAAGGCTGAATGAAACGCTTGATAAACTACGAAAGTAGTATGGTTTTGCCATACTTAAAAAATAATTTTTGTTATCTATCTTAAAAAATATTAAAGAATATCCATGATTTGCTTGTGCAAATTCCTAAAGAAAGGAGAAAAAAAATTGGCGATTTTGAATGGTATAAAGAAATCGTAAAAATAGAACTACCTCCTACGAGTTGCTAACTTCCGGATACAAAAATACATTTTCCCCGTGTAATAGAGGTGAATTTCGGGTTTAATATAACCGAAAAAATTTAAGGATTTTTTTTAAGAGTTCGTGAATACAGAACTACCTCCTGTGGGTTGCTATATTCCGGATAAATTGACAACCTTCGAAAAGTTTGTAGAAGCAATGCCACAGGATTATTATATTGTACCACTTTAAAACTTCAGCATTTCTTAAGAGTTCTTAACCAAATTCCCTTAAAATTCTCCGGTTATATTAATCCCGCAATACGCGTGACAAAATGGCCGAAGGATGTCAATTTGTATCCGGAATATAGCAACCCACAGGAGGTAGTTCTATATTCTCGAACTCTTAAAAAAATTCCTTAAATTTCTTCGGATATATTAAACCCGCAATTCACCTCTATTGCACGGGGAAAATGTCTTTAGAAGCAAAAAAATTGTAGAAGCAATGCCACAGGATTATACTGTACCACATTAGAACTTCAGCATTTCTTAAGAGTTCCTAACGAAAATCCCTTAAATTTCTCCAGTTATATTAAACCCGCAATACGCGTATCAAAATGGCCGAAGAATGTCAATTTGTATCCAGAAAAAAGCAACCCACAGGAGGTAGTTCTATATTCAAGAACTCTTACCAAATTTCCTTAAATTTCTTTGATTTTATTAAACCCGCAATGCACGTATCTTGCAAGGGAAAAATTACTTCTTGTATCCGGAAGTTAGGAACCTACAGGAAGAAGTTCCATAATTCCGATTTTTTTTTTGCTTTTTTAAACCTTACAAAATACAATTAAATTTTTTTTTTTAGAAATTACTCATTCAAAGGCATGGATATTCCCTGTAGTTTCTCAAAAGTGACAAAGATAATATACGGCAAAACAGGGGTAATTATGTTATGGTTAAACAAGGGACTTTAGAATTCCATTTCGTTCTTTGTTCTGGGGCTTAAAACGTGTGAAAACGAAAAAGGGCATTCTTTTGGCAAAACACAAGCTGGTTTCAAGAGCTGTTTGCGAATCAAATCGTCTTTTAGGCTGTAGGAAACACTTGTTAAACTACGAAAGTAGTATGCTATTTCTCTTATAGACGTTTTAGGGCTGAGAAAAAAGAAAGATGTGACATTACGAAGTGTGTTTTTTAAACATGGCATAATTAGCTATATTTTCCGCATTTATTTTTTTATATTTCTTCAGAAATATTAAATAATATCCACGCTTGTGCATATGCAAATTCCTAAAAAAAAAAGGAGAAAGAAAAAATTATTGGCAGTATTGAATGGAACTACCTCCTATGGGTTGCTAATTTCCGGATACAAAAAGTAATTTTTTCCGTGCCATAGACGTGAATTGCGGGTTTAATATAACCGATAAAATTTAAGGATTTTTTTTAAGAGTTCGTGAATATAACTACCTCCTGTGGGTTGCTATATTCCGGATACAAATTGACAATCTTCGGCCAGTTTGATAAGCGTATTGCGGGTTTAATATGACCAAGGAAATTTAAGGTATTTTTTAAAAAGAATTTATTAAAATAGAAATAACTCCTTTGCAAGGGTGCACCTGTGGCAAGGCTATGATAACCACAGAGGTCATAAAGTTTTCTAGCAGTCTCTTGTAGAGAAATGCCCAGTAGAAGCAATACAACAGGATTTTGATTACAATAGCTCCACTAGGCATGTGCCAATTTCTAATTATCTTCGCTTAAAAAAATTGAGTGTTAATCGTACTGTACAATTATCCGGAATAAATAATAACCAATATCAGACACCCAATAGTATTATATTTATGTTTCCAGATTAATATTAAGACATATAAGATAATATAACAATAATTAAATAACAAAAATAATCCAAATAGTCTAATCTAAATGATAAATCAATTTCATATTGTAATATGAATATGAATTATGTATTATAATTAATTGTTGTAGTATTCACTGCACTTTTAATTAAATTTATTGTGATAATTGTTACACGTTTTGCATTTGATATTTATATTTGTTGTCCATGTTTTTATTTACAACAATGTCAATTTTTTTAATAAAAAAAATTTAAATTCATATTTATAATTAACTTTATAATGACGAACTTTGACGGGGATTTTTTTTTTTTAAATCTTAATCTTATTACACTGAATTACAAGTATTATTTATAGTTTATAAATTTGTTTTTAATATAAAGTATGTCGGAACTGAATAAGAACTCCAAATATTTATAGTCAAAATCAATTTATTTATGTTATAAACAGCTTGGTTTTCTGGTGAAATCCGCTTCACCAAGGGGTTTAAGTTCGACGTTTCGCTTCCACTGCTGGAAACATCTTCAGGGGTGTGGTGCATCGTAAGTACTGTTTACTGCAGCATGTCTTGTTGCTTCAAGTAAACTTCACGATGCACCACACCCCTGAAGATGCCTCCAGTAGTGGAAGCGTTATGTCGGACCTCAACCCCTTCGGGACGCGGGTTTCACCGGAAAACCAAGCTGTTTATTACGAGTCTACCCGCGGAAGCCTACGCACCAAGTTGTTAATATTAATGTATAAGAAAATATAATGTATGAAATATAATGTAATAAAAGTATAATGTATAATTTTTAGTAGAGATAGCTGGGATTAGAAAATCATTAAATATAGAATATAGAGAGTTGAAAAGACAATGAAAATATACTAGTTATGATTGCATTTAATTACACCTGAAATATCTATTAAGAACTAATAATTTATAATAGATTTCATTTAATATTATATATAGGTTATAAAACATCGAGAGCTTTTAAGTCAGGACACATAATATAAAAATCTACGTTTATCATTTAATTTTATAATTACATTGTTTAAATTATTAAAATAAAAACGAATATATTTATATAAAATTTAAATAAACTTTACGAATTAAATTCAGAATAGCTATAGCTCTCTAAACCTTTTTCTTCTTCAATCATAGTATAAATTCCTTACCTTCTGACTGGGCAACACTAAAAACCATAAAGACTTTTTAGACTAAAACGTAACTGGCACTAACAACAACTTACAACATGCACAAATGTAATAAACCATATTTAAATTTCAGGAATGACTGCACAACAAAAAAACAAATCACTAAACAGAAGAAAAAACAACCAAGAAAACATTCAAGAAATTGTAGACATATCATGCAAAAATATACAACAAAACAAACTTCCCCAAAAAATTAAAACACAAAATAACTTACCAAAAAGGTCTTCTAACGAATTACAAAAAACTGACGTAAATATTGACAAGACATCAGGACAAAGGCAATATATAAAAAAAATTGAAACTGAACCAAACATAAAATCGGAGACTACAGTAAGCCCACCTAAAGCCAAAAAGCCGTCCGACCAAAAGCCCACAGATGATGTCCCGAAGACCGAGGACGCCTCAACTGATGAAAAGAAGACGGACAAAGAAACGATCACAGAGACTGTAACAACCGTCAAACAGGACGGCAAAAAACGGCTAGTCAGTCGCAGGAAAACGACTAAGAGAGTAGAAGACGGTAAGCCAGTTGTTATCTTTGAAGAAACGCCTTTAGACGAGTCATTGCTGGACAGGAATCCCGAACTCATTCCTGAGCTGGAGTCTCTCTTGCCTGGGATCACGAAAGACACATTCGACAGTGTCGTTATAACCGAAGTTGTCACTGACATCAAGGACAAAGGAAAAAGGCGCGTCAGGACGAGAAAGACCATAAAAAAGACGACTCAGGACGGCAAAGAGAAAACATCTGTCGAAGAATCTGAAGTTACCGAAGAGCTCAAAAAGGAGCTTAAGTCCCTGAAGCCCAGCGAGGAGCCAGTTGAATACGAGGACGTCTCAGAAGTGCCTGAGGAACCTCACAAGGCGACCGCATCAGAAACTAAACCTGACAAAACACCGGCCTTAGTACTTGGTCCCCTAGAAGACAAAAGAAAGAGACAACCTCGAGTCAAAAAGCCGTCCGACCAAAAGCCCACAGATGATGTCCCGAAGACCGAGGACGCCTCAACTGATGAAAAGAAGACGGACAAAGAAACGATCACAGAGACTGTAACAACCGTCAAACAGGACGGCAAAAAACGGCTAGTCAGTCGCAGGAAAACGACTAAGAGAGTAGAAGACGGTAAGCCAGTTGTTATCTTTGAAGAAACGCCTTTAGACGAGTCATTGCTGGACAGGAATCCCGAACTCATTCCTGAGCTGGAGTCTCTCTTGCCTGGGATCACGAAAGACACATTCGACAGTGTCGTTATAACCGAAGTTGTCACTGACATCAAGGACAAAGGAAAAAGGCGCGTCAGGACGAGAAAGACCGTAAAAAAGACGACTCAGGACGGCAAAGAGAAAACATCTGTCGAAGAATCTGAAGTTACCGAAGAGCTCAAAAAGGAGCTTAAGCCCCTGAAGCCCAGCGAGGAGCCAGTTGAATACGAGGACGTCTCAGAAGTGCCTGAGGAACCTCACAAGGCGACCGCATCAGAAACTAAACCTGACAAAACACCGGCCTTAGTACTTGGTCCCCTAGAAGACAAAAGAAAGAGACAACCTCGAGTCAAAAAGCCGTCCGACCAAAAGCCCACAGATGATGTCCCGAAGACCGAGGACGCCTCAACTGATGAAAAGAAGACGGACAAAGAAACGATCACAGAGACTGTAACAACCGTCAAACAGGACGGCAAAAAACGGCTAGTCAGTCGCAGGAAAACGACTAAGAGAGTAGAAGACGGTAAGCCAGTTGTTATCTTTGAAGAAACGCCTTTAGACGAGTCATTGCTGGACAGGAATCCCGAACTCATTCCTGAGCTGGAGTCTCTCTTGCCTGGGATCACGAAAGACACATTCGACAGTGTCGTTATAACCGAAGTTGTCACTGACATCAAGGACAAAGGAAAAAGGCGCGTCAGGACGAGAAAGACCGTAAAAAAGACGACTCAGGACGGCAAAGAGAAAACATCTGTCGAAGAATCTGAAGGTACCGAAGAGCTCAAAAAGGAGCTTAAGCCCCTGAAGCCCAGCGAGGAGCCAGTTGAATACGAGGACGTCTCAGAAGTGCCTGAGGAACCTCACAAGGCGACCGCATCAGAAACTAAACCTGATAAAACACCGGCCTTAGTACTTGGTCCCCTAGAAGACAAAAGAAAGAGACAACCTCGAGTCAAAAAGCCGTCCGACCAAAAGCCCACAGATGATGTCCCGAAGACCGAGGACGCCTCAACTGATGAAAAGAAGACGGACAAAGAAACGATCACAGAGACTGTAACAACCGTCAAACAGGACGGCAAAAAACGGCTAGTCAGTCGCAGGAAAACGACTAAGAGAGTAGAAGACGGTAAGCCAGTTGTTATCTTTGAAGAAACGCCTTTAGACGAGTCATTGCTGGACAGGAATCCCGAACTCATTCCTGAGCTGGAGTCTCTCTTGCCTGGGATCACGAAAGACACATTCGACAGTGTCGTTATAACCGAAGTTGTCACTGACATCAAGGACAAAGGAAAAAGGCGCGTCAGGACGAGAAAGACCGTAAAAAAGACGACTCAGGACGGCAAAGAGAAAACATCTGTCGAAGAATCTGAAGTTACCGAAGAGCTCAAAAAGGAGCTTAAGCCCCTGAAGCCCAGCGAGGAGCCAGTTGAATACGAGGACGTCTCAGAAGTGCCTGAGGAACCTCACAAGGCGACCGCATCAGAAACTAAACCTGACAAAACACCGGCCTTAGTACTTGGTCCCCTAGAAGACAAAAGAAAGAGACAACCTCGAGTCAAAAAGCCGTCCGACCAAAAGCCCACAGATGATGTCCCGAAGACCGAGGACGCCTCAACTGATGAAAAGAAGACGGACAAAGAAACGATCACAGAGACTGTAACAACCGTCAAACAGGACGGCAAAAAACGGCTAGTCAGTCGCAGGAAAACGACTAAGAGAGTAGAAGACGGTAAGCCAGTTGTTATCTTTGAAGAAACGCCTTTAGACGAGTCATTGCTGGACAGGAATCCCGAACTCATTCCTGAGCTGGAGTCTCTCTTGCCTGGGATCACGAAAGACACATTCGACAGTGTCGTTATAACCGAAGTTGTCACTGACATCAAGGACAAAGGAAAAAGGCGCGTCAGGACGAGAAAGACCGTAAAAAAGACGACTCAGGACGGCAAAGAGAAAACATCTGTCGAAGAATCTGAAGGTACCGAAGAGCTCAAAAAGGAGCTTAAGCCCCTGAAGCCCAGCGAGGAGCCAGTTGAATACGAGGACGTCTCAGAAGTGCCTGAGGAACCTCACAAGGCGACCGCATCAGAAACTAAACCTGATAAAACACCGGCCTTAGTACTTGGTCCCCTAGAAGACAAAAGAAAGAGACAACCTCGAGTCAAAAAGCCGTCCGACCAAAAGCCCACAGATGATGTCCCGAAGACCGAGGACGCCTCAACTGATGAAAAGAAGACGGACAAAGAAACGATCACAGAGACTGTAACAACCGTCAAACAGGACGGCAAAAAACGGCTAGTCAGTCGCAGGAAAACGACTAAGAGAGTAGAAGACGGTAAGCCAGTTGTTATCTTTGAAGAAACGCCTTTAGACGAGTCATTGCTGGACAGGAATCCCGAACTCATTCCTGAGCTGGAGTCTCTCTTGCCTGGGATCACGAAAGACACATTCGACAGTGTCGTTATAACCGAAGTTGTCACTGACATCAAGGACAAAGGAAAAAGGCGCGTCAGGACGAGAAAGACCGTAAAAAAGACGACTCAGGACGGCAAAGAGAAAACATCTGTCGAAGAATCTGAAGTTACCGAAGAGCTCAAAAAGGAGCTTAAGCCCCTGAAGCCCAGCGAGGAGCCAGTTGAATACGAGGACGTCTCAGAAGTGCCTGAGGAACCTCACAAGGCGACCGCATCAGAAACTAAACCTGACAAAACACCGGCCTTAGTACTTGGTCCCCTAGAAGACAAAAGAAAGAGACAACCTCGAGTCAAAAAGCCGTCCGACCAAAAGCCCACAGATGATGTCCCGAAGACCGAGGACGCCTCAACTGATGAAAAGAAGACGGACAAAGAAACGATCACAGAGACTGTAACAACCGTCAAACAGGACGGCAAAAAACGGCTAGTCAGTCGCAGGAAAACGACTAAGAGAGTAGAAGACGGTAAGCCAGTTGTTATCTTTGAAGAAACGCCTTTAGACGAGTCATTGCTGGACAGGAATCCCGAACTCATTCCTGAGCTGGAGTCTCTCTTGCCTGGGATCACGAAAGACACATTCGACAGTGTCGTTATAACCGAAGTTGTCACTGACATCAAGGACAAAGGAAAAAGGCGCGTCAGGACGAGAAAGACCGTAAAAAAGACGACTCAGGACGGCAAAGAGAAAACATCTGTCGAAGAATCTGAAGTTACCGAAGAGCTCAAAAAGGAGCTTAAGCCCCTGAAGCCCAGCGAGGAGCCAGTTGAATACGAGGACGTCTCAGAAGTGCCTGAGGAACCTCACAAGGCGACCGCATCAGAAACTAAACCTGACAAAACACCGGCCTTAGTACTTGGTCCCCTAGAAGACAAAAGAAAGAGACAACCTCGAGTCAAAAAGCCGTCCGACCAAAAGCCCACAGATGATGTCCCGAAGACCGAGGACGCCTCAACTGATGAAAAGAAGACGGACAAAGAAACGATCACAGAGACTGTAACAACCGTCAAACAGGACGGCAAAAAACGGCTAGTCAGTCGCAGGAAAACGACTAAGAGAGTAGAAGACGGTAAGCCAGTTGTTATCTTTGAAGAAACGCCTTTAGACGAGTCATTGCTGGACAGGAATCCCGAACTCATTCCTGAGCTGGAGTCTCTCTTGCCTGGGATCACGAAAGACACATTCGACAGTGTCGTTATAACCGAAGTTGTCACTGACATCAAGGACAAAGGAAAAAGGCGCGTCAGGACGAGAAAGACCGTAAAAAAGACGACTCAGGACGGCAAAGAGAAAACATCTGTCGAAGAATCTGAAGTTACCGAAGAGCTCAAAAAGGAGCTTAAGCCCCTGAAGCCCAGCGAGGAGCCAGTTGAATACGAGGACGTCTCAGAAGTGCCTGAGGAACCTCACAAGGCGACCGCATCAGAAACTAAACCTGACAAAACACCGGCCTTAGTACTTGGTCCCCTAGAAGACAAAAGAAAGAGACAACCTCGAGTCAAAAAGCCGTCCGACCAAAAGCCCACAGATGATGTCCCGAAGACCGAGGACGCCTCAACTGATGAAAAGAAGACGGACAAAGAAACGATCACAGAGACTGTAACAACCGTCAAACAGGACGGCAAAAAACGGCTAGTCAGTCGCAGGAAAACGACTAAGAGAGTAGAAGACGGTAAGCCAGTTGTTATCTTTGAAGAAACGCCTTTAGACGAGTCATTGCTGGACAGGAATCCCGAACTCATTCCTGAGCTGGAGTCTCTCTTGCCTGGGATCACGAAAGACACATTCGACAGTGTCGTTATAACCGAAGTTGTCACTGACATCAAGGGCAAAGGAAAAAGGCGCGTCAGGACGAGAAAGACCGTAAAAAAGACGACTCAGGACGGCAAAGAGAAAACATCTGTCGAAGAATCTGAAGTTACCGAAGAGCTCAAAAAGGAGCTTAAGCCCCTGAAGCCCAGCGAGGAGCCAGTTGAATACGAGGACGTCTCAGAAGTGCCTGAGGAACCTCACAAGGCGACCGCATCAGAAACTAAACCTGACAAAACACCGGCCTTAGTACTTGGTCCCCTAGAAGACAAAAGAAAGAGACAACCTCGAGTCAAAAAGCCGTCCGACCAAAAGCCCACAGATGATGTCCCGAAGACCGAGGACGCCTCAACTGATGAAAAGAAGACGGACAAAGAAACGATCACAGAGACTGTAACAACCGTCAAACAGGACGGCAAAAAACGGCTAGTCAGTCGCAGGAAAACGACTAAGAGAGTAGAAGACGGTAAGCCAGTTGTTATCTTTGAAGAAACGCCTTTAGACGAGTCATTGCTGGACAGGAATCCCGAACTCATTCCTGAGCTGGAGTCTCTCTTGCCTGGGATCACGAAAGACACACTCGACAGTGTCGTTATAACCGAAGTTGTCACTGACATCAAGGACAAAGGAAAAAGGCGCGTCAGGACGAGAAAGACCGTAAAAAAGACGACTCAGGACGGCAAAGAGAAAACATCTGTCGAAGAATCTGAAGTTACCGAAGAGCTCAAAAAGGAGCTTAAGCCCCTGAAGCCCAGCGAGGAGCCAGTTGAATACGAGGACGTCTCAGAAGTGCCTGAGGAACCTCACAAGGCGACCGCATCAGAAACTAAACCTGACAAAACACCGGCCTTAGTACTTGGTCCCCTAGAAGACAAAAGAAAGAGACAACCTCGAGTCAAAAAGCCGTCCGACCAAAAGCCCACAGATGATGTCCCGAAGACCGAGGACGCCTCAACTGATGAAAAGAAGACGGACAAAGAAACGATCACAGAGACTGTAACAACCGTCAAACAGGACGGCAAAAAACGGCTAGTCAGTCGCAGGAAAACGACTAAGAGAGTAGAAGACGGTAAGCCAGTTGTTATCTTTGAAGAAACGCCTTTAGACGAGTCATTGCTGGACAGGAATCCCGAACTCATTCCTGAGCTGGAGTCTCTCTTGCCTGGGATCACGAAAGACACATTCGACAGTGTCGTTATAACCGAAGTTGTCACTGACATCAAGGACAAAGGAAAAAGGCGCGTCAGGACGAGAAAGACCGTAAAAAAGACGACTCAGGACGGCAAAGAGAAAACATCTGTCGAAGAATCTGAAGTTACCGAAGAGCTCAAAAAGGAGCTTAAGCCCCTGAAGCCCAGCGAGGAGCCAGTTGAATACGAGGACGTCTCAGAAGTGCCTGAGGAACCTCACAAGGCGACCGCATCAGAAACTAAACCTGACAAAACACCGGCCTTAGTACTTGGTCCCCTAGAAGACAAAAGAAAGAGACAACCTCGAGTCAAAAAGCCGTCCGACCAAAAGCCCACAGATGATGTCCCGAAGACCGAGGACGCCTCAACTGATGAAAAGAAGACGGACAAAGAAACGATCACAGAGACTGTAACAACCGTCAAACAGGACGGCAAAAAACGGCTAGTCAGTCGCAGGAAAACGACTAAGAGAGTAGAAGACGGTAAGCCAGTTGTTATCTTTGAAGAAACGCCTTTAGACGAGTCATTGCTGGACAGGAATCCCGAACTCATTCCTGAGCTGGAGTCTCTCTTGCCTGGGATCACGAAAGACACATTCGACAGTGTCGTTATAACCGAAGTTGTCACTGACATCAAGGACAAAGGAAAAAGGCGCGTCAGGACGAGAAAGACCGTAAAAAAGACGACTCAGGACGGCAAAGAGAAAACATCTGTCGAAGAATCTGAAGTTACCGAAGAGCTCAAAAAGGAGCTTAAGCCCCTGAAGCCCAGCGAGGAGCCAGTTGAATACGAGGACGTCTCAGAAGTGCCTGAGGAACCTCACAAGGCGACCGCATCAGAAACTAAACCTGACAAAACACCGGCCTTAGTACTTGGTCCCCTAGAAGACAAAAGAAAGAGACAACCTCGAGTCAAAAAGCCGTCCGACCAAAAGCCCACAGATGATGTCCCGAAGACCGAGGACGCCTCAACTGATGAAAAGAAGACGGACAAAGAAACGATCACAGAGACTGTAACAACCGTCAAACAGGACGGCAAAAAACGGCTAGTCAGTCGCAGGAAAACGACTAAGAGAGTAGAAGACGGTAAGCCAGTTGTTATCTTTGAAGAAACGCCTTTAGACGAGTCATTGCTGGACAGGAATCCCGAACTCATTCCTGAGCTGGAGTCTCTCTTGCCTGGGATCACGAAAGACACATTCGACAGTGTCGTTATAACCGAAGTTGTCACTGACATCAAGGACAAAGGAAAAAGGCGCGTCAGGACGAGAAAGACCGTAAAAAAGACGACTCAGGACGGCAAAGAGAAAACATCTGTCGAAGAATCTGAAGTTACCGAAGAGCTCAAAAAGGAGCTTAAGCCCCTGAAGCCCAGCGAGGAGCCAGTTGAATACGAGGACGTCTCAGAAGTGCCTGAGGAACCTCACAAGGCGACCGCATCAGAAACTAAACCTGACAAAACACCGGCCTTAGTACTTGGTCCCCTAGAAGACAAAAGAAAGAGACAACCTCGAGTCAAAAAGCCGTCCGACCAAAAGCCCACAGATGATGTCCCGAAGACCGAGGACGCCTCAACTGATGAAAAGAAGACGGACAAAGAAACGATCACAGAGACTGTAACAACCGTCAAACAGGACGGCAAAAAACGGCTAGTCAGTCGCAGGAAAACGACTAAGAGAGTAGAAGACGGTAAGCCAGTTGTTATCTTTGAAGAAACGCCTTTAGACGAGTCATTGCTGGACAGGAATCCCGAACTCATTCCTGAGCTGGAGTCTCTCTTGCCTGGGATCACGAAAGACACACTCGACAGTGTCGTTATAACCGAAGTTGTCACTGACATCAAGGACAAAGGAAAAAGGCGCGTCAGGACGAGAAAGACCGTAAAAAAGACGACTCAGGACGGCAAAGAGAAAACATCTGTCGAAGAATCTGAAGTTACCGAAGAGCTCAAAAAGGAGCTTAAGCCCCTGAAGCCCAGCGAGGAGCCAGTTGAATACGAGGACGTCTCAGAAGTGCCTGAGGAACCTCACAAGGCGACCGCATCAGAAACTAAACCTGACAAAACACCGGCCTTAGTACTTGGTCCCCTAGAAGACAAAAGAAAGAGACAACCTCGAGTCAAAAAGCCGTCCGACCAAAAGCCCACAGATGATGTCCCGAAGACCGAGGACGCCTCAACTGATGAAAAGAAGACGGACAAAGAAACGATCACAGAGACTGTAACAACCGTCAAACAGGACGGCAAAAAACGGCTAGTCAGTCGCAGGAAAACGACTAAGAGAGTAGAAGACGGTAAGCCAGTTGTTATCTTTGAAGAAACGCCTTTAGACGAGTCATTGCTGGACAGGAATCCCGAACTCATTCCTGAGCTGGAGTCTCTCTTGCCTGGGATCACGAAAGACACATTCGACAGTGTCGTTATAACCGAAGTTGTCACTGACATCAAGGACAAAGGAAAAAGGCGCGTCAGGACGAGAAAGACCGTAAAAAAGACGACTCAGGACGGCAAAGAGAAAACATCTGTCGAAGAATCTGAAGTTACCGAAGAGCTCAAAAAGGAGCTTAAGCCCCTGAAGCCCAGCGAGGAGCCAGTTGAATACGAGGACGTCTCAGAAGTGCCTGAGGAACCTCACAAGGCGACCGCATCAGAAACTAAACCTGACAAAACACCGGCCTTAGTACTTGGTCCCCTAGAAGACAAAAGAAAGAGACAACCTCGAGTCAAAAAGCCGTCCGACCAAAAGCCCACAGATGATGTCCCGAAGACCGAGGACGCCTCAACTGATGAAAAGAAGACGGACAAAGAAACGATCACAGAGACTGTAACAACCGTCAAACAGGACGGCAAAAAACGGCTAGTCAGTCGCAGGAAAACGACTAAGAGAGTAGAAGACGGTAAGCCAGTTGTTATCTTTGAAGAAACGCCTTTAGACGAGTCATTGCTGGACAGGAATCCCGAACTCATTCCTGAGCTGGAGTCTCTCTTGCCTGGGATCACGAAAGACACATTCGACAGTGTCGTTATAACCGAAGTTGTCACTGACATCAAGGACAAAGGAAAAAGGCGCGTCAGGACGAGAAAGACCGTAAAAAAGACGACTCAGGACGGCAAAGAGAAAACATCTGTCGAAGAATCTGAAGTTACCGAAGAGCTCAAAAAGGAGCTTAAGCCCCTGAAGCCCAGCGAGGAGCCAGTTGAATACGAGGACGTCTCAGAAGTGCCTGAGGAACCTCACAAGGCGACCGCATCAGAAACTAAACCTGACAAAACACCGGCCTTAGTACTTGGTCCCCTAGAAGACAAAAGAAAGAGACAACCTCGAGTCAAAAAGCCGTCCGACCAAAAGCCCACAGATGATGTCCCGAAGACCGAGGACGCCTCAACTGATGAAAAGAAGACGGACAAAGAAACGATCACAGAGACTGTAACAACCGTCAAACAGGACGGCAAAAAACGGCTAGTCAGTCGCAGGAAAACGACTAAGAGAGTAGAAGACGGTAAGCCAGTTGTTATCTTTGAAGAAACGCCTTTAGACGAGTCATTGCTGGACAGGAATCCCGAACTCATTCCTGAGCTGGAGTCTCTCTTGCCTGGGATCACGAAAGACACATTCGACAGTGTCGTTATAACCGAAGTTGTCACTGACATCAAGGACAAAGGAAAAAGGCGCGTCAGGACGAGAAAGACCGTAAAAAAGACGACTCAGGACGGCAAAGAGAAAACATCTGTCGAAGAATCTGAAGTTACCGAAGAGCTCAAAAAGGAGCTTAAGCCCCTGAAGCCCAGCGAGGAGCCAGTTGAATACGAGGACGTCTCAGAAGTGCCTGAGGAACCTCACAAGGCGACCGCATCAGAAACTAAACCTGACAAAACACCGGCCTTAGTACTTGGTCCCCTAGAAGACAAAAGAAAGAGACAACCTCGAGTCAAAAAGCCGTCCGACCAAAAGCCCACAGATGATGTCCCGAAGACCGAGGACGCCTCAACTGATGAAAAGAAGACGGACAAAGAAACGATCACAGAGACTGTAACAACCGTCAAACAGGACGGCAAAAAACGGCTAGTCAGTCGCAGGAAAACGACTAAGAGAGTAGAAGACGGTAAGCCAGTTGTTATCTTTGAAGAAACGCCTTTAGACGAGTCATTGCTGGACAGGAATCCCGAACTCATTCCTGAGCTGGAGTCTCTCTTGCCTGGGATCACGAAAGACACATTCGACAGTGTCGTTATAACCGAAGTTGTCACTGACATCAAGGACAAAGGAAAAAGGCGCGTCAGGACGAGAAAGACCGTAAAAAAGACGACTCAGGACGGCAAAGAGAAAACATCTGTCGAAGAATCTGAAGTTACCGAAGAGCTCAAAAAGGAGCTTAAGCCCCTGAAGCCCAGCGAGGAGCCAGTTGAATACGAGGACGTCTCAGAAGTGCCTGAGGAACCTCACAAGGCGACCGCATCAGAAACTAAACCTGACAAAACACCGGCCTTAGTACTTGGTCCCCTAGAAGACAAAAGAAAGAGACAACCTCGAGTCAAAAAGCCGTCCGACCAAAAGCCCACAGATGATGTCCCGAAGACCGAGGACGCCTCAACTGATGAAAAGAAGACGGACAAAGAAACGATCACAGAGACTGTAACAACCGTCAAACAGGACGGCAAAAAACGGCTAGTCAGTCGCAGGAAAACGACTAAGAGAGTAGAAGACGGTAAGCCAGTTGTTATCTTTGAAGAAACGCCTTTAGACGAGTCATTGCTGGACAGGAATCCCGAACTCATTCCTGAGCTGGAGTCTCTCTTGCCTGGGATCACGAAAGACACATTCGACAGTGTCGTTATAACCGAAGTTGTCACTGACATCAAGGGCAAAGGAAAAAGGCGCGTCAGGACGAGAAAGACCGTAAAAAAGACGACTCAGGACGGCAAAGAGAAAACATCTGTCGAAGAATCTGAAGTTACCGAAGAGCTCAAAAAGGAGCTTAAGCCCCTGAAGCCCAGCGAGGAGCCAGTTGAATACGAGGACGTCTCAGAAGTGCCTGAGGAACCTCACAAGGCGACCGCATCAGAAACTAAACCTGACAAAACACCGGCCTTAGTACTTGGTCCCCTAGAAGACAAAAGAAAGAGACAACCTCGAGTCAAAAAGCCGTCCGACCAAAAGCCCACAGATGATGTCCCGAAGACCGAGGACGCCTCAACTGATGAAAAGAAGACGGACAAAGAAACGATCACAGAGACTGTAACAACCGTCAAACAGGACGGCAAAAAACGGCTAGTCAGTCGCAGGAAAACGACTAAGAGAGTAGAAGACGGTAAGCCAGTTGTTATCTTTGAAGAAACGCCTTTAGACGAGTCATTGCTGGACAGGAATCCCGAACTCATTCCTGAGCTGGAGTCTCTCTTGCCTGGGATCACGAAAGACACACTCGACAGTGTCGTTATAACCGAAGTTGTCACTGACATCAAGGACAAAGGAAAAAGGCGCGTCAGGACGAGAAAGACCGTAAAAAAGACGACTCAGGACGGCAAAGAGAAAACATCTGTCGAAGAATCTGAAGTTACCGAAGAGCTCAAAAAGGAGCTTAAGCCCCTGAAGCCCAGCGAGGAGCCAGTTGAATACGAGGACGTCTCAGAAGTGCCTGAGGAACCTCACAAGGCGACCGCATCAGAAACTAAACCTGACAAAACACCGGCCTTAGTACTTGGTCCCCTAGAAGACAAAAGAAAGAGACAACCTCGAGTCAAAAAGCCGTCCGACCAAAAGCCCACAGATGATGTCCCGAAGACCGAGGACGCCTCAACTGATGAAAAGAAGACGGACAAAGAAACGATCACAGAGACTGTAACAACCGTCAAACAGGACGGCAAAAAACGGCTAGTCAGTCGCAGGAAAACGACTAAGAGAGTAGAAGACGGTAAGCCAGTTGTTATCTTTGAAGAAACGCCTTTAGACGAGTCATTGCTGGACAGGAATCCCGAACTCATTCCTGAGCTGGAGTCTCTCTTGCCTGGGATCACGAAAGACACATTCGACAGTGTCGTTATAACCGAAGTTGTCACTGACATCAAGGACAAAGGAAAAAGGCGCGTCAGGACGAGAAAGACCGTAAAAAAGACGACTCAGGACGGCAAAGAGAAAACATCTGTCGAAGAATCTGAAGTTACCGAAGAGCTCAAAAAGGAGCTTAAGCCCCTGAAGCCCAGCGAGGAGCCAGTTGAATACGAGGACGTCTCAGAAGTGCCTGAGGAACCTCACAAGGCGACCGCATCAGAAACTAAACCTGACAAAACACCGGCCTTAGTACTTGGTCCCCTAGAAGACAAAAGAAAGAGACAACCTCGAGTCAAAAAGCCGTCCGACCAAAAGCCCACAGATGATGTCCCGAAGACCGAGGACGCCTCAACTGATGAAAAGAAGACGGACAAAGAAACGATCACAGAGACTGTAACAACCGTCAAACAGGACGGCAAAAAACGGCTAGTCAGTCGCAGGAAAACGACTAAGAGAGTAGAAGACGGTAAGCCAGTTGTTATCTTTGAAGAAACGCCTTTAGACGAGTCATTGCTGGACAGGAATCCCGAACTCATTCCTGAGCTGGAGTCTCTCTTGCCTGGGATCACGAAAGACACATTCGACAGTGTCGTTATAACCGAAGTTGTCACTGACATCAAGGACAAAGGAAAAAGGCGCGTCAGGACGAGAAAGACCGTAAAAAAGACGACTCAGGACGGCAAAGAGAAAACATCTGTCGAAGAATCTGAAGTTACCGAAGAGCTCAAAAAGGAGCTTAAGCCCCTGAAGCCCAGCGAGGAGCCAGTTGAATACGAGGACGTCTCAGAAGTGCCTGAGGAACCTCACAAGGCGACCGCATCAGAAACTAAACCTGACAAAACACCGGCCTTAGTACTTGGTCCCCTAGAAGACAAAAGAAAGAGACAACCTCGAGTCAAAAAGCCGTCCGACCAAAAGCCCACAGATGATGTCCCGAAGACCGAGGACGCCTCAACTGATGAAAAGAAGACGGACAAAGAAACGATCACAGAGACTGTAACAACCGTCAAACAGGACGGCAAAAAACGGCTAGTCAGTCGCAGGAAAACGACTAAGAGAGTAGAAGACGGTAAGCCAGTTGTTATCTTTGAAGAAACGCCTTTAGACGAGTCATTGCTGGACAGGAATCCCGAACTCATTCCTGAGCTGGAGTCTCTCTTGCCTGGGATCACGAAAGACACATTCGACAGTGTCGTTATAACCGAAGTTGTCACTGACATCAAGGACAAAGGAAAAAGGCGCGTCAGGACGAGAAAGACCGTAAAAAAGACGACTCAGGACGGCAAAGAGAAAACATCTGTCGAAGAATCTGAAGTTACCGAAGAGCTCAAAAAGGAGCTTAAGCCCCTGAAGCCCAGCGAGGAGCCAGTTGAATACGAGGACGTCTCAGAAGTGCCTGAGGAACCTCACAAGGCGACCGCATCAGAAACTAAACCTGACAAAACACCGGCCTTAGTACTTGGTCCCCTAGAAGACAAAAGAAAGAGACAACCTCGAGTCAAAAAGCCGTCCGACCAAAAGCCCACAGATGATGTCCCGAAGACCGAGGACGCCTCAACTGATGAAAAGAAGACGGACAAAGAAACGATCACAGAGACTGTAACAACCGTCAAACAGGACGGCAAAAAACGGCTAGTCAGTCGCAGGAAAACGACTAAGAGAGTAGAAGACGGTAAGCCAGTTGTTATCTTTGAAGAAACGCCTTTAGACGAGTCATTGCTGGACAGGAATCCCGAACTCATTCCTGAGCTGGAGTCTCTCTTGCCTGGGATCACGAAAGACACATTCGACAGTGTCGTTATAACCGAAGTTGTCACTGACATCAAGGACAAAGGAAAAAGGCGCGTCAGGACGAGAAAGACCGTAAAAAAGACGACTCAGGACGGCAAAGAGAAAACATCTGTCGAAGAATCTGAAGTTACCGAAGAGCTCAAAAAGGAGCTTAAGCCCCTGAAGCCCAGCGAGGAGCCAGTTGAATACGAGGACGTCTCAGAAGTGCCTGAGGAACCTCACAAGGCGACCGCATCAGAAACTAAACCTGACAAAACACCGGCCTTAGTACTTGGTCCCCTAGAAGACAAAAGAAAGAGACAACCTCGAGTCAAAAAGCCGTCCGACCAAAAGCCCACAGATGATGTCCCGAAGACCGAGGACGCCTCAACTGATGAAAAGAAGACGGACAAAGAAACGATCACAGAGACTGTAACAACCGTCAAACAGGACGGCAAAAAACGGCTAGTCAGTCGCAGGAAAACGACTAAGAGAGTAGAAGACGGTAAGCCAGTTGTTATCTTTGAAGAAACGCCTTTAGACGAGTCATTGCTGGACAGGAATCCCGAACTCATTCCTGAGCTGGAGTCTCTCTTGCCTGGGATCACGAAAGACACATTCGACAGTGTCGTTATAACCGAAGTTGTCACTGACATCAAGGACAAAGGAAAAAGGCGCGTCAGGACGAGAAAGACCGTAAAAAAGACGACTCAGGACGGCAAAGAGAAAACATCTGTCGAAGAATCTGAAGTTACCGAAGAGCTCAAAAAGGAGCTTAAGCCCCTGAAGCCCAGCGAGGAGCCAGTTGAATACGAGGACGTCTCAGAAGTGCCTGAGGAACCTCACAAGGCGACCGCATCAGAAACTAAACCTGACAAAACACCGGCCTTAGTACTTGGTCCCCTAGAAGACAAAAGAAAGAGACAACCTCGAGTCAAAAAGCCGTCCGACCAAAAGCCCACAGATGATGTCCCGAAGACCGAGGACGCCTCAACTGATGAAAAGAAGACGGACAAAGAAACGATCACAGAGACTGTAACAACCGTCAAACAGGACGGCAAAAAACGGCTAGTCAGTCGCAGGAAAACGACTAAGAGAGTAGAAGACGGTAAGCCAGTTGTTATCTTTGAAGAAACGCCTTTAGACGAGTCATTGCTGGACAGGAATCCCGAACTCATTCCTGAGCTGGAGTCTCTCTTGCCTGGGATCACGAAAGACACATTCGACAGTGTCGTTATAACCGAAGTTGTCACTGACATCAAGGACAAAGGAAAAAGGCGCGTCAGGACGAGAAAGACCGTAAAAAAGACGACTCAGGACGGCAAAGAGAAAACATCTGTCGAAGAATCTGAAGTTACCGAAGAGCTCAAAAAGGAGCTTAAGCCCCTGAAGCCCAGCGAGGAGCCAGTTGAATACGAGGACGTCTCAGAAGTGCCTGAGGAACCTCACAAGGCGACCGCATCAGAAACTAAACCTGACAAAACACCGGCCTTAGTACTTGGTCCCCTAGAAGACAAAAGAAAGAGACAACCTCGAGTCAAAAAGCCGTCCGACCAAAAGCCCACAGATGATGTCCCGAAGACCGAGGACGCCTCAACTGATGAAAAGAAGACGGACAAAGAAACGATCACAGAGACTGTAACAACCGTCAAACAGGACGGCAAAAAACGGCTAGTCAGTCGCAGGAAAACGACTAAGAGAGTAGAAGACGGTAAGCCAGTTGTTATCTTTGAAGAAACGCCTTTAGACGAGTCATTGCTGGACAGGAATCCCGAACTCATTCCTGAGCTGGAGTCTCTCTTGCCTGGGATCACGAAAGACACATTCGACAGTGTCGTTATAACCGAAGTTGTCACTGACATCAAGGACAAAGGAAAAAGGCGCGTCAGGACGAGAAAGACCGTAAAAAAGACGACTCAGGACGGCAAAGAGAAAACATCTGTCGAAGAATCTGAAGTTACCGAAGAGCTCAAAAAGGAGCTTAAGCCCCTGAAGCCCAGCGAGGAGCCAGTTGAATACGAGGACGTCTCAGAAGTGCCTGAGGAACCTCACAAGGCGACCGCATCAGAAACTAAACCTGACAAAACACCGGCCTTAGTACTTGGTCCCCTAGAAGACAAAAGAAAGAGACAACCTCGAGTCAAAAAGCCGTCCGACCAAAAGCCCACAGATGATGTCCCGAAGACCGAGGACGCCTCAACTGATGAAAAGAAGACGGACAAAGAAACGATCACAGAGACTGTAACAACCGTCAAACAGGACGGCAAAAAACGGCTAGTCAGTCGCAGGAAAACGACTAAGAGAGTAGAAGACGGTAAGCCAGTTGTTATCTTTGAAGAAACGCCTTTAGACGAGTCATTGCTGGACAGGAATCCCGAACTCATTCCTGAGCTGGAGTCTCTCTTGCCTGGGATCACGAAAGACACATTCGACAGTGTCGTTATAACCGAAGTTGTCACTGACATCAAGGACAAAGGAAAAAGGCGCGTCAGGACGAGAAAGACCGTAAAAAAGACGACTCAGGACGGCAAAGAGAAAACATCTGTCGAAGAATCTGAAGTTACCGAAGAGCTCAAAAAGGAGCTTAAGCCCCTGAAGCCCAGCGAGGAGCCAGTTGAATACGAGGACGTCTCAGAAGTGCCTGAGGAACCTCACAAGGCGACCGCATCAGAAACTAAACCTGACAAAACACCGGCCTTAGTACTTGGTCCCCTAGAAGACAAAAGAAAGAGACAACCTCGAGTCAAAAAGCCGTCCGACCAAAAGCCCACAGATGATGTCCCGAAGACCGAGGACGCCTCAACTGATGAAAAGAAGACGGACAAAGAAACGATCACAGAGACTGTAACAACCGTCAAACAGGACGGCAAAAAACGGCTAGTCAGTCGCAGGAAAACGACTAAGAGAGTAGAAGACGGTAAGCCAGTTGTTATCTTTGAAGAAACGCCTTTAGACGAGTCATTGCTGGACAGGAATCCCGAACTCATTCCTGAGCTGGAGTCTCTCTTGCCTGGGATCACGAAAGACACATTCGACAGTGTCGTTATAACCGAAGTTGTCACTGACATCAAGGACAAAGGAAAAAGGCGCGTCAGGACGAGAAAGACCGTAAAAAAGACGACTCAGGACGGCAAAGAGAAAACATCTGTCGAAGAATCTGAAGTTACCGAAGAGCTCAAAAAGGAGCTTAAGCCCCTGAAGCCCAGCGAGGAGCCAGTTGAATACGAGGACGTCTCAGAAGTGCCTGAGGAACCTCACAAGGCGACCGCATCAGAAACTAAACCTGACAAAACACCGGCCTTAGTACTTGGTCCCCTAGAAGACAAAAGAAAGAGACAACCTCGAGTCAAAAAGCCGTCCGACCAAAAGCCCACAGATGATGTCCCGAAGACCGAGGACGCCTCAACTGATGAAAAGAAGACGGACAAAGAAACGATCACAGAGACTGTAACAACCGTCAAACAGGACGGCAAAAAACGGCTAGTCAGTCGCAGGAAAACGACTAAGAGAGTAGAAGACGGTAAGCCAGTTGTTATCTTTGAAGAAACGCCTTTAGACGAGTCATTGCTGGACAGGAATCCCGAACTCATTCCTGAGCTGGAGTCTCTCTTGCCTGGGATCACGAAAGACACATTCGACAGTGTCGTTATAACCGAAGTTGTCACTGACATCAAGGACAAAGGAAAAAGGCGCGTCAGGACGAGAAAGACCGTAAAAAAGACGACTCAGGACGGCAAAGAGAAAACATCTGTCGAAGAATCTGAAGTTACCGAAGAGCTCAAAAAGGAGCTTAAGCCCCTGAAGCCCAGCGAGGAGCCAGTTGAATACGAGGACGTCTCAGAAGTGCCTGAGGAACCTCACAAGGCGACCGCATCAGAAACTAAACCTGACAAAACACCGGCCTTAGTACTTGGTCCCCTAGAAGACAAAAGAAAGAGACAACCTCGAGTCAAAAAGCCGTCCGACCAAAAGCCCACAGATGATGTCCCGAAGACCGAGGACGCCTCAACTGATGAAAAGAAGACGGACAAAGAAACGATCACAGAGACTGTAACAACCGTCAAACAGGACGGCAAAAAACGGCTAGTCAGTCGCAGGAAAACGACTAAGAGAGTAGAAGACGGTAAGCCAGTTGTTATCTTTGAAGAAACGCCTTTAGACGAGTCATTGCTGGACAGGAATCCCGAACTCATTCCTGAGCTGGAGTCTCTCTTGCCTGGGATCACGAAAGACACATTCGACAGTGTCGTTATAACCGAAGTTGTCACTGACATCAAGGACAAAGGAAAAAGGCGCGTCAGGACGAGAAAGACCGTAAAAAAGACGACTCAGGACGGCAAAGAGAAAACATCTGTCGAAGAATCTGAAGTTACCGAAGAGCTCAAAAAAGAGCTTAAGCCCCTGAAGCCCAGCGAGGAGCCAGTTGAATACGAGGACGTCTCAGAAGTGCCTGAGGAACCTCACAAGGCGACCGCATCAGAAACTAAACCTGACAAAACACCGGGTATTTTTGCGGACTCACTTACCAATATTGGACTTGACTTAAGTGATACTTTTGTTTATTCTACTTATACTTTAGATGAGAAATTACTTTTAAATAGTGACGTACTAATTGACTATACCTATAAATCGTTGTTTAAAAATGATGGCTCCTCAATTTTTGAACCAGAATCAACACCAAATGACCATATCATCATGATGGAGAACATGCAATGTCAAGAAAATATCAACAAACACCCAGGTAACATAAATATAATAGAGTATTTCCTGAGAATGGTTAGTACTTTGTATTATTAATACTTCTATAAATCTTCACTTCTTTAATCAAAGCATAAGTAATCATTGTTATAAAATACTATTATTCATGATATCAATTGAGATTTTTGCAATAATAAAAAAATATGAAGATAAAGAAGATAAGGTATCTATGGATGAATGTGTTTATATGTCTATGCAGTCCGTAGACTTTTTAAAGGTCACGTTATTATACTTAAAATTCACCAAATTATATCAAATAGGTAGCAGATATTATGCTGAAATATGGAAGACTATTTATCATATTGAAAGGTATAATTGATTGGAATTTCCGTTCAAATGGCAAAATAGTTACGAAATTATTTAACGTTCAAGTGTTTAAGTTGAAAAGAAGATATATTTTTCATTGGGGCAGGTATCAAAAGTTAGTGAAAATGTTTATCTTATAAGTAAGTATTATTGATGCTAATTTCAGCTCAATCACATTAGTTTTTTCGGTTTTCTAAGAATAATTTAATTTTTTGCTGGCATCAAAATGTGTTATTGACGCTAGAAATTTATGATTTTCCTGGCGGCACAACCGTCCCAAATGCAAGGGCCATGCGGCCCAAATGTAAGGGATGTTTTTTGTACCAATTTATACTCCCTAGCTTAGAAACTATGGGAGTTAAGTGTAACACAGAGAGGCATACAGACACACACACAGACATTCAGCTGAATATCAGTAAAAGAGCACCAATTTTTTTAAGGAAATCAATACTTTTCCTATATGCCTTCGGAAAAGCGACAAAATTATAAATATTTATTTATATATTATGAATATATTATAAATATAACTAAAAAAAAAAAAGTTAAAAACTTAAACTAAGAAATAAATGTTTATTTATATTTTAAACTAATTGCTTTTAAACGTGATAAATGTTACTTTTTTGGAATAAGCATATTTTCTAACTGCATAGACAAACCAGTATTTAATTTACTTTACAATATAAACCTTATTTTTCAAAAACCTTGAAAAATAAGAAAAAAATGTCCTGATAAAGAAGTTATCTTCTTACATTAATCTGATTAAAATTTTATTCAGACTAGCGTATGATGATAAATTTAAAAAACAATGTTAAAGAACTTTTATTCGACAGCACTACAATGCTCAATCACAGCCTAGAAAAGCAATGATTGCCATCATGGTAAACACAATGTAAACCTAGACCCCAAACAGAACTATGGTTTTTCCCTCTACAAGACAAAAAAAAAATATATATCCTTGAGTCACTGTAATTCACCTGGTGAAATTAAATTAATACATATAATGTTACGTGCATATCTTCACTTAAAACTGTAAATTAAATTTCACAGTTTCATAGTGAATCGAAACATTTGTAAAATGATTGTATTATTGGAATAATTTTAATTTTTCTGTTAATTTCAGAGTCGAAGGTAAAAACAAGAGAGAAGAAAACCATAGAAATTACACAAGAAGGTAATTAGTGATTCCGCAGATAATACTTTTATCACCAGTGTTACGTGTTTTATTCTTCAAAAATTCATGTTATTTATCTTATTACCTATTTTATTGTACATTAAAATGTCTTATTCCTTTTTCTTAATTTAAATTAAATTGTACCTAATTTGTAATATTGTTCTTCTATAGCATGTAGTTTACGTTTGCTTTTGTGTGCTTAAGTATTATGCTTGCTAAATATTTTTTTGTTTGCTTTAAATATCTGTAATATAATCTTTTACTTTATGTGCTTATCAGGAGAGATAAATAAATTGGATTTTTTTTCTGCTTAAAAGTAATGCTTACTGCTTAGATTTATAGTTTCAGCTTATCAGTTACGTCATATGGAGGATCGTCATCTCCAAGGGTGCTTAATTTAATGATGTCTTAACTTTAGCTAAAAGCATCTAATCTGCAATAAGTGAAGGATTAAAGCTCGGTGAGTTAATAATATTGTAATAATTTCAGTACAATAATTACTGAATGTAATGATTAATAAAAATGATATAAAAGCTTGCTTTTCAGATAATATTTAACTCTGACGGCATTTTTTTTTTTTTTTTTTTTTTTTTTTGTAATACTTATGCAGCATTTTTTAAAATGTATTTTTGAAGCTCTATGTGCTAAAAACCGAATACCGTGGCAAAACTTTTGTACCGAGAAAAGGCAGCTTACTTAGTCGCTATTCTACCTAAAACACTCGGCTTCAGCTCAATAGGCAACATAACACGAATGATATGAATGAATGTAACATTTTAATCTTTTCGCATTGTAGGCAAACGCAATATTTTTTATAAGCGCACAATTAACACGACATAACATGTGGATGTTTAGCTTAAGTCCTAAATTCCACTATACTGACCTTTCTGAATTCATTCACAGAATTGGAAGAAGAGAAAAAGCAAAAAGAGAAAAGGAAGGAAATACGGAAAGACAAACCCAAAGAAGAAGATGTTACCATAACAGAGGTTTCAGAAGACGAACAAGGAATAACCTCGACCAGTGAAGCGATCGTAACCCAACCAGAAGATAAAGACCAGAAGCGACTATTTAAAGAAGAAGAGGACGAAGAAATTATAACTATAGAAAGAAAAGGTGGTGAAATAGTAAAACAAAAAAGAGTGAAAAAGATTCATAAGTTGAGAAAGGATGAGGAGGAGGAAATAATAGAAATTGAAAAATCAGGCATAAGAAAAATGAGCAAGTTAGTGAAAAAACGACCCGACTTAGAAGAAGAGGTGATTCCTGAGGAATCAGCTGAGGAATTAGACATCGAAGTAATGAAGCCAATGAAAAGCCTAGTCCTAGCAACATCAGTTATTTCAAGCGAAACAATACCTGAAGGTAGTACTACGATGATAGGAGATGTTCCCAAAGGAGGAGAGCATGTCAGTATATCAATGATACCTCATAATGTTATTTCTTCACAAGAACCAGTAGTTGAAGAAAAGGAAACTCCCAGATTAAAAACGAAACAACCGGATTTGGTTACTGCGTCACCTTTATTTGAAGCTCTTGAACCGTATTCGGTGTTAGAAAACCAAGTTCAAATGACGACTGGTGAATTTAAAGGAAAATTCAAACCAGACACTCAGGAAATATCGCAAAAATATATATCTCAAGAAGGAATTCAAGTAACAGAAACAATGGTTCATCAAACTACGATGGACACAGCCACAGCTAAAGATGAAACAAAGAAAGCGTCAATATCAATGCTACTTCATGAAGCGAAATCTGTTACAGAAACAACCGTATCTCAGAAAGAAGGCGTTGTGACAGAACAGAAACAACCCTCAACTGGAAACGTAGGTACTTCAGTTATTTTACAAGAAGGCTTGACAATTACCGAAGTAAATAAGTATGATTCTGAAACTATATTGAGTAAATTTGGAAAACCTGTTGCAGTAAGACCAAAAGTGGAAATTGCATCCAATGAATCAATTGTAATTAGTGAAGTATTGGCAGAAACAAAGCCGAGTAAATATTTCCCAGAAATTATCGTCCCAACAGAACAAGCAAATCCTCTAGTAGTACAACAGCAAACTGCTATAACACAAATAATGCAGTTACCTGAAAAAGAAGGAGAATATATTCCTGGAAAATTACCTTATAGTACTTTTGCAGGATTAAGTATTACTCCTGAAGACTCTGTACAAATAGTTGAAACTAATGTACATGAAAAAGAAGACGTATTTGTATCCGGTAAAATACCAGAACTAATGAAAGCAAATGAAGACATTTCTTTAACAGAAGGCCTGGTAGTTAGTCTCGTCCAAACTCAAGATAAAGAAAGTGTTCTGGAAACAGCTGGGATTGAAAGAAAAAAAGCTACGGTTGACATAAATAAACAAGAATCTGTAACAACTGAATTCGTAACAGTAACTGAAACTGAAGAAGCATTATTGCCTAGTGCTACACCCAATATAAAATCCGCCATTCCTCAAATATCATGTTTAGAAACATCTAGTATAACTGAAACATTTGTTCAAGAATCAGAAGGCGAATGGTTGAAACAGCAAAAACCTACAAATGTGTATGCAGAGATCTCAGTTAGACCTCAAGAGTCATTTTCTATTAGAGAAACACATCTTGGAGATTTACCATCTGAACTAGTTACTCAATTGAAATACAGGCCAGATGAAGCATCCGAAGTTGTAGAAGTTTTAGAAGCAAAAGAGGTGACAACCGTTAACGTCCATGAAACTGAAACGCCCTTGAAAACTATAGAACGACCAGAGTCGTTTACTGTTACGGCAGGTATAAGACCACAGAAAGGGTTAACAGTTTCATTGACCCAAACTGTGGAAAAGGAAGAAACTCTTCCAAAATACGAGCTTCCCGAATCCCACTCTGGAAAAACAGTTCCTAGCCACCCTCTTCAATCTTTGGTGATAGAAGAAATTAGACCAGAAGGTATAACAAAAGATTTAGAAAGACCTGAAATTAACAAAGTTAAAGCAGAAACAACTTCACAAATTTACCACGAGGTTATAACGAATGTAACAATCACAAGTGAGAATACAAGAACAAGAAAAGATGCAGATAAACCAGAAGGTAAATCTGCCGAGATAACAATTTTAGAAAAAGAAGGAGTGGCGGTAATAGAGGTTATACCAGACACAAAAGAGGGTAAATGGGTTAAAAAAGAACCAGCTGAGCAGTACCAAGCAACACCTACGATTTCAGGACACATATTAGCTACTAAATCTGAAACATTACCTGAATACTCAACCAGTGATTTTGCTGACAAACTTGAGAAACTGGAGACCGCAAAACGGTCTCAAGCAACGTTTGAAAGTGTAGCAGTAACAGCTATGCAAACTGGAGAAACAGAAGGCGTTTGGAAGCAAGAAATTCTTCCTGACCTTAAAAAGGCTGAAATTGAAATGCCAGAAGAACATTCTGGATTAATTGTTCACTATATAACAACTCATGACAAAGAATCAGAGCTTAAAACTAAGCTTCCAGAAACGGTTAAACCAATAAAGAGCTTTACAGGTCACAGGCTGGCAACTAAGTCGGAAGTTATTCCGGACCTGGCTATCAGTGACCTTCCTAATTTGCAGGCAACACCAGCAAAAGCTAATTTAGTTAGAACGTCACAACAAGAAGTCATAGTCACAGAAACAAATCCTACTGAAGTTGAAGAAACACTAGTAGTGAAACCCTATCAGACACAAACTGCAAAAATAGATATTAAAGAAAATGAAGGTGTATCGGTGACTGAAGTTGTAAGTGAAATTAAAGAAGGTACATACCAACATGAAGAGCCCAACCATAAAAAAGCTACTGTCGATTTAAGTCCACAAGAGGTAATTTTAAAAGAAGAAGTTACCGTTCAAGAAAATGTTAAAGATTGGAAACGAATTTCTCCTGAAAAACAAAAGGCTACCTTTGATCATTTGGCTGTACAATGTGCAATTACAGAACAGACTTCAGTCTCTGAAACAGAAGGTGTACTTAAATCCCCCCTGCAGCCACTAAAGAAATCCGCAGACCTGTCATTTGTTGAAGGAAAAACCATAAATGTCACTGTAGTAACTACAATCGATAAAGAAACTCCGTTAAAAGATAAAACTATGCCAAAAGAAGAATACGCTGTAAGTGGAATAAAAACGCACAGAGTAGCTATAAAATCAGAGGTTTTGACTGACCTTAATGTAGGCAAAATGAGTGAATTTAAACCTGAATTATCAAGTGCACACATTCAGCAGACCACACACGAAAGTATAATACAAGATGAAACTCTAATTCAAGAAAGTGAAGGAACCCTTAAAGATTATACACATCCAGATATGAAGGTAGCTGATTCTGGATTCATAGAAGGATTATCTGTGTCTGTTTCATCTGTAACACCTGCCGATAAGGAAGAGCACTTAGCTGCCGAAGAAAAGCCTGTTTTTCAAAAGGCAAATCTAAATATCGGAGGGCATGGAGTGGCACAGAAAACTTTATATACATCTGAATTAACTGTAAAAGATTTATGTTTAGAAAAACCAGAAAAAATACAAGTTATTCCTGATCAGTTGCCTTTCCATTCAATTACACAAACTGAAACTAATCCGGTAGAACATGAAGGTAAAGTGAAAAGTATAAAGCACCCAACAACACAAAGAGTGGATGTTGCTATAGAAGAAACTAAAGGCCTTTCAATCACTGAAGTGGTTACCGGATTTAATGCTGCAACATTTGAAGGAAAATTAATGCCTGAAAATAAATATGCTACACCAGACATTGGAGAGTTGGAAGCCGCTGAAGAACTTATAGTAGTGTCAGCAGATACTTTAGGTGAATACAAAAGAATGTCACCAACCAAAGCACTTGCGAATACTGAACAAATACCTTATGAAAATATTATAACATCAGAAGTAATGGTAGCAGAAAAAGAAAGCGACTACAAAGAAAAAATTGTACACAAAACAACTAAGGCTGAAACGCTATACGAAGAAGAGCATGGAATAACTATATCAGAAATAAATATACATGATCGAGAAGAATCACTTCTATCATTCGAGCGTCCTAAAGAGTTCATAGCAAAACCTTTGTACTCAGGTCACGAGGTCGCAGAAAATACTGAAATAATAATCTCACAGACTACGGGCAAAATTCCAGATTTCCAAAAGGTTGAAGCAAAAGCTATGCCATCTCACTTTCCACAAGAAACATATACTATGTCACAAGAGGTTCTAGGAGAATTCGAAGGTAATCTAAAAGACCAGGTAAAACCCCTTTCATCAACAGCTGATTGCAGCATTGTTGAAAATCAGGGAGTCATTATTTCGGAAGTAACTTTTGAAGATAAGGAAGAAAAATACGCTCCTTCCTTGACGTTAGACGAGAAATACGCAACACCAAATATAATCCCTCAAGTAATCACTGAAAAATCGGAAATTGTGATACAAGAGTCCACTAAAGATTTGCCTAATGTAGAATATCCTTTGTCGACAGCAAAAACGTCCCAGACACTCCACCATAGCTTAGAAACAAACTTAACTACGACCGGCGATATGGAAAAACCTATGAATAAGTTTATTTTACCAGAATGCAAAATGGCTGAAACATTTTACGAGGGCCCAAAAAGTGGAGCTGTAATCGATCAAATAACCATTCAAGAAAAAGAAGGATTATTCGAAGGCGAATTTAAGCCTAACACATTTACTGCAAAGGCTGACTTAATTCCACAAGAAGTTGTTTCTAAAATGGAAGTAGTAGTTCAGAATACTGTTAAAGAAATTATCCACGAAAAACCTTTTATGGCTATTGCTTCGCAGGAGCAATTGTTACTGGAAGGTATAGAGCAATCTGAAGTCGCACTTGTCGAAAAAGAATCTGACTTAGTAAAGCAACTAATACCAGAGTCAAGGAAAGCTGACGTCGAATTTGAAGAAGAAAAAGGCGTCACGATAACTGAAATTGTTTCTTCAGATCAGGAAAAAGAACTTATGCATGGCGATAAACCAGATTACAAATTCGCAAAAGCTCACATCTCAAGTCATTCTGTCGCTCAAAAAGAAGAGGTGGTAACCCAATCGGCAGCCAAAAACTTTGATACGGCATCACCTCTCACTTTCAAAGCTCATATAGATCAACAAATGTTTGAAGGATACGTAACTTCAGAAATAGCTATACGTGAATCGGAAATAGAATTCAGTAAAAAGCCAGTAACAGCTAAAGATACAGCGCAAACTATCTTTGAAGAGTCTCATGGAGTGAATGTAACCCAAATAATAACTGATGATAAAGAAAAAATATTTTCTCCAAAGGAAACACCTAAAGGAGTTACTGCAGAGCCTCATTTTATTGGCCAAGATGTCCTTGAGGTTACAGAAGTTACTAGTTCATTTGGGATTAGCAACATGCCAGAGTCAAAAACAGATACAGTTAAATGTATGCCGAGTCAAATACCATTTGAAACTATCGTACAATCTGAAATATCTGTTCAAGAAAAGGAGGGTATTGTAGACTCCAAACCGGTAAAGACAAGAGTTGCTGAAGCGGTATTTGATGAATCTGAAGGACTATTGGTTACTTCCACGGTGTTAGATGATAAAGAAAGCGAACTATTACCAACAGCAAAGCCAAAGGGCCAAAGAGCATTACCAAATATTCTCAGTCAAGACATAGCAGAAACATCGGAAGTAGTTCTAGGATATAATGTTGGAGAACATAAAAGTATAAAGCTCAAAGGTTCGGTCGCCACACCTGAACATCTACCATTTGAAGGAATTACACAAACTCAAGTCGTGATTAGAGAGTCCGAAGCTGTACTCAAAAAAGATAAAAGGCCTACCACAGGGACAGCCGATATTTCTTATGAAGATACACAGAGTGTTACCGTATCAGAAATCATTTTGGGAGATAAAGAGGACATTTATAGAATTGACAATAGGCCTAAGGATAAAAAAGCCCTCCAGTCTCTAACGGATGCAATAGAAGTTGCAGATCAATTCCAAGTAATGACTGTAGACAGCACCAAAGATTATAGCGTTACTAAACCCACACCGAGCTCTGCAAAAGAAGAGCAGGAAGCGAAACATGGATTATTGATAACAGAACAAGAAGTTCAAGAGCACGAACAAGTGTTTGAAGGCAAATTTAAGCCCAAAACTAAAACAATTGACATAACGGTTCAAAAAGGCAAAAAAGTGCATTCAACATCAGAAATACTACTTGGGTTAAAAGAAGGAAAAATTAATGCTTTTGAAACTCCGGTTGGCAAAAAGGCTTTACTAGAAGTCATACCTCAACAAGCTGCTGAAACAATCCAAACGTTTGCCGAATCAGGTCTAGGAAACGTATCTGAAAAGAAAACAAAATCTACACAAGCTATTTACGAGCAAATACCTTTTGAGCCAATTATTCAGCAGGAAACAATTACTCAAGAAAAAGAACAAGTATTTGATTCCTCGTTCACCTCAACTGTAAAAAAATCAGCAGATGTGATGTTCGAAGAAAATAAATCAGTGTCAATAATGGAAATTTCAACTGCGGAAGGAGAATTGCCATACGTACTGAGAGAAGGGCCGGATGAACAAACGGCAGTTCATTCCATAACAGACAGTGTAGGAGTTGCACAACACATTGAAACAGTTAGTGAACATTCAGTGGGTGAGTTAAAAGAAAGTAAGCCTTCCCAGGTGAAAGCTACTCCGGGACACGTTTTAATGGAAAGTATAATATCGAAAGAAGTGCAACTGAATGAAAGTGAAACAGATTTTTCAGGAAAGTTCACACCAGCATCAAAAACAGCAGATCTTGTCTTTGAATTAGGTAAAGGATTAACAGTCCTAGAAGTTAAAACGGAAGAAAGGGAAAGTAAACTGAAATCATTGGATGAGGTAGATAAAAGAAGTGCCGGCATTTCATTTGAAGAACAAACGAGTATTGCAGTAACAGAAATTTCTCTTGGAGAAGGAGAAGTTCCATATGAAAAGGAAACTCCTAAAGGGGAAACAGCTCTCTATAATTTAACTGAAGGAACAGGAGTCGCTCAAAAGACAGAAACCATACCAGGGCAAACAACAGAAGAGCTAGAAATTAAGAAACCAATCAAAGCTAAAGCAATTTCAGATCATATATTACTAGAAGGTATTATCTCCAGAGAGGTTTTATTAAACGAAAGCGAAACTAAATTCCCGGGGCAATTTAAACCATCAACTGTCAAAGCAGGAATGGAATACGAATTAGAATCTGGTTTGACGATAACATGTATCGAATCGGAAGAAAAAGAACAAGAGTTCATTAGTCCAGAAAAGGCTAAAAAGAAAAGGGCGTCAGTTCATTTTGAAGAAAGGGCACCAATACATGTGACGGAAGTATCAGTGGGAGAAGGAGAAAAGCCGTATAAGCTTTCTGACAGTCCTCTCGTCCAAAGTGCCACTAGAACATTAACAGAGGGAACAGGAGTAGCCCAGAAAACTGAGACACTTAGTGAACATGCAATTGGAAAAATAGATACTCTGCAGCCTCGCCTAGAGAAAGCAATAACAGGACATGTTCTTATGGAAAGCATTATATCTAAAGAGGTAGTATCTACTGAACAGGAACAAGAATTTACAGGAAAATTTAAACCTGAAACAAAAACTGCTGATTATAATATTGAGGTCAAGACAGGACTTACTGTAACTGAAATTGAAGCCCAAGAAAAAATAGTTACACTATCAGATAAATTAAAATTAGAAAGAAAACAAGCTAGTGTAAACTATGAAGAAAATAAGTCTATTTCAATCACAGAAATTGCTTCGGAAGAAGGTGAAATCCCTTATAATATTGATACGACTTTACCTTTAAAGCAAAGTGCTTATCCAAGCATAACAGAAGGTATTTCTGCGGCACAGATGTCTGAAACATTAACAGAGCAAAACGTGGCCAACTTAGAAACTATACAACCCAGTAAAGTCAAGGCAACAGAAGACCATATCCTCATGGAAGGTATAATAGCAAAAGAAGTCACAGTGGGTGAGCACGAAATTGAATTCTCTGGTCTATTTAAGCCAGAAACAAAGACAGCTCAACTAAGGATTGACGAAGAATCAGGTTTAACGGTATTGCAGGTGGAAACTCAAGAGCAAGAGGAGGAAATAACAACTGTACAGAAATTATCAAAAGAAAGGACAGCAGAAGTTGCATTTGAAGAAAAACAATCTGTTTCAATAACGGAAGTAGCAGTTGGAGAAGACGCGAGTATTTATAAACCTGAAGAAGGACCCTTAACTCAAAAGGCTATATCCAGTTTATCTAATGCTGTAGAAGTAGCTGCAAAAACATTCACCACCCCTCAGCAGCAAGTGTCCGAATTAGAGCTGTTGAGCCCTGAAACAGCAAAGGCTACTACTGACCACATTCTAGCAATGGGAGTAATAGCTAAACAGGTTATGGCAAATGAGAAAGAGATAGACTTGTTAGGAAAGTTTGTTCCCGATACTAAAACGGCAGATTTAATATTTGAAGTAACAAAAGGCGTAACAGTTACACAAGTAGAGACACAAGAAAAGGAATCAGTGTTTTCTAAAATTACAGTAGAGAGTAAGAGTGCTGGCGTAAAAGTTGATGAAAATGAATATGTTGTAATAACAGAAGTCTCGATGGGGGAGGGCGAAACACCTCTTACTACAAAGGAAAAACCCTCTGAACAAAAAGCAATAAAAAGTATTACTGAGGGTGTTGGTGTAGCAGAAAATATAGAAACAACCACAGAGCTAGGACTGTTTGAACTTCCATATAAGAAGCCAAAAGAAGCAAAAGCTTCGGCCGAACACGTGTTACATGAAAGCATTATTGGAAAATTTGTTGAATCCAACGAACAAGAAATTGAATTTTCTGGTCAATTTAAACCAACTTCAACGAAGGCTGATTTCAATTTTGAAACTGGAACTAGTCTTACGATTACAGAAGTAAAGGCTGAAGAAAAAGAAATTAAGTTGCCTAAAAAAGAAGTTGAACAAAAGAATGCTGACATCACGTTTGAAGAGATAAAACCATTATCAGTTACTGAAGTAGCAAGTGAAGAAGATACTTTTCCTCATTTAATATCTGAGATGCCTAAGAAAAGAAGTGCTACCACAATAATATCAGAGGGTGCAATTGTCGCTGAAAAAACTGAGACAATGGCCGAAGACAAAATAACTGAATTAATAACAACTGAACCGATTAAAGTAAAAGCAACAACTGATCATATATTAATGGAGAGTATATCGGCTAAAGAAGTACATCTAAACGAACAAGAGATGGAATTTACAGGAACCTTTAAACCAAAAACTATCAAGGCAGATATTTCAGTCGAATACGATGAAGGCTTGACGATAACTCAAGTAGAGACTGAAGAAAAAGAAAAGAAATTATCTATATTATACCCTGAATCTCAAAAGGCACAACCTGATATTACTGGACAAGATGTAGCCCAAAGCATGGAAATACTAACCCAAATGACAACTTCAGAACTTACTACCACAAAACCTGAAGCGACAAAGGCTACTATTGATCAAACTTTATTAACCAGTATTTTACAAACAGAAGTAGAGGCTTCGGAAACAGAGGTTGGCTTCTCAGGTTTGCCAATAATAAAAAGAACACAGGCTGACATAGTAATTCAATCGTCTGAGGGTATTAAAGTGTCTGAAGTGCTACCAGAAGATAAAGAAATAGAATTTAAAATTGCTTCTGGGCCTAAGAGAAGGACTGCCGAAGCAGTAATATTGAGTCAAGAATCAATTCTGCAAACAGACGTGCAAACTAATATCAGTTTAGGAACCGTCAAAGATAAACAACCGCTTACCTGCAAAGCTGGTACAGAACACATGCCTCATGAAAGCTTAATCGTAACTGAAGGAATAGTGTCAGAAAAGGAAGAGCCTTTCGCACAAGTAAGAAGAGTAACAGATGATAAAGCTGATATTCAATTCGTAGAAAGTAAAGCAATGACAGTAACGGAAGCAGTTATTACTGAACAAGAAGAGAAACTCGACAAGAAACCACTTGGTCACAAAAAAGCCCTTTTAATTAGCGATATAAACGAGAGTATCAATGTTCAACAAACTATTCCAGTCGATAGCGAAGGAATATACAAAGCTAAGAAGCTACCAAAAACGGAATCAGCTACTCCCAGTTTTAATACTCAGGAAGGCCTTCAGCAATCTGAAGTGATTACAGCAACAGAAATTTCTGATTACGTTACAGCCAAGTTGCCTGCTGCTCAAGCTTTACCTCTGCAACAAGCCCCACACGAAAGTGTCGAGACAACTGAGGTTATGGCTGAAGAAAAAGAACACGATTTTACAGGAACATTCAAACCAAAATTATCTAAAGTAGAAACAACATTCGAAGAGAGCAAAAGCGTCGAAATAACAGAAGTATTGCCTGAAGATAAAGAAGGAATAGTTAAATTTGATATCAAAGAGAAAGAACATGCCACGACAAAAGTTCTTAAGAAAAAAGTAGCTTCAAAAATGGAAGTGTTAACGGAATCGACAGTAACTCCCTTTGACACCCAAATCCCCACTCCTACTTCAGCTAAACCATCCACATCCATACAACATCATTTGACAGTGACAACTCACCAAGCCGGTGAATCAGAGGCATACCTACCCGAAAGTGTTCTGCCAAAATCCCAGAGTATTCCAGTGACACTTCAGGAGCTCAGGGGAGAAGTTCAAGTGGTCCAAGTGGAGCCTGGAGTAAAAGAAGGTAAGTACAATATGTGTGAAGAATTTACTTTAATTTTATCTTACTTTTTTAAGATTTGAATTATTTTAAAAAATTGAACATCAAGGCATGTTTTGATTGAGTTGCTTCAGACGAACTTTCAATAGGTCAATTTAAATGCGAAGTAAGAGAGGTAATGGTTAATAAATAATTAGTTGTTTTGACTGAGATTTTGTGGTACCACTTCATAATTATGACTAGAGAGGTTGGTAGAAAGTTACACAACAATATTGTCACCACAATTTTTATTACACATAAATTAACGCGTTTCGACAAATAACATCATCTTCAGTGTGTGTGTTAACTTAGTAAGTTAACACACACACTGAAGATGATGTTATTTGTCGAAACGCGTTAGTTTATGTGTAATAAAAATTGTGGTGACAATATGGTTGTGTAACTTTCTACCAACCTCTCTAGTCATAATTAGGTAATGGTTAATATAATCAATTTATCTTCATGTGCACAATGCGTTACTGAAGGGTTTCATCTACACGGTTTAGAAACAAATAAATGAAGCATTTATTATTATAACTAAAACAAAAAAGAGATATTGGTATATTCCACAATAATGTTCATATTCAATGGATGTTTAATGGACCCAATCCAACAGTCCTATACTAAATAACCTGCTCTGTTTTTATAATTAAAGTTAATTATTAAACCTGCTATTTTTTTAATTAAAGTAAGGAGGTAACCCATTAGTTAGAGGCTTGACTGCCTGCAATAAATCCAATCGGCATATTTTACAGATCAATAAGAACAAGAAGTGTTTTTTTAGTTATATTTTATTACATGTATTATCTCATCTCAGTGATTTTATGTTAACAGATAGATAATATATTTAAATATTATACATCTGTATATACCCATAATTAATCATTACCTTACTACTGATTCTTGCTTATTAATTAATTTAAAGTAAAATGCTAATTAAATTGATCTAATGAAGGATAAGTAAGTTGGGGGAGAAAGTTATCTAACAAAATATTATTTGCAGATAAATATGAGAAGAGGTATAAATACAAAACCAAATTATAAAACAATGAAAATAATAAAACATTTTTCTCTGTAAATATATTAACTAGAATATAATATAATGTTATTAATATAAAATACGTAGGGACTTGGTATATCGTAACTAGCATTATATTTTCTTCAGGAGTTATCATCTTAACAATTACGTTTTGTTGTGAAGGCTGAAACTTATTTGATGTGATATTATTTTAACATTTACATCCTTCAAGGTTCCCACCCAAAGACCTAGCTTAATTTCTACCAAAATAGCAAGCCAAATTTGAATTAAACACATTCAATTGAGTTATACCTCAACAAGATATATATATAAATATACATATACCCACCCATAAAATCATATGTAGACATTTGGAAGTATTTAAAAAAAAAAAAAAAATTACACACAACCAAAGACGTAAAAATATCACTAATACTTAACAACGTAAAATTCTTAAAACCCAAAATGACATATTTGGTTTTGACGTTATTATAATTTTATCTTTTTTTAACTCTCTTTCTATACCTGCAACTATAAGTATACTTACAAGTATTCAATAACAAGCAAATGTTTAAAAAATATTTGTAACAGGCAAATAATGAGCTATTATAATCGACTGTTATAATTATTAGTATAAGTATTAAATTATTATTACTTAATTTCATAAAAAAATTAAAATAACAATAACAACAATAAAATACATTAAATTGAATATTTTAATATTCAAATACAGTAAAACCTGATTGGTCATTTACAATAATCGTCACGTCTAGTACAATACGTAATTTTCAGTTAACAGATTAAGGTGTCTCACTGCAAGCAGGTAGGTAATCATAAGAAATGCACTCGATAAACTTAAGTGTATACTAGCCAAAAGCGTGATAAAACGAAGAGTAATCTGTTACTACGTGTAAGTTGTCACTATCTACGCAAAGACCAATAGAAAACAAAAAACTACAAGAAATAAATAGCCAACAGTAAATATAAAAGAGAAAGTGATAATTTTAATAGACATATCAACATTCCTCAGTGGTCAGAATAACTAGGTTTTACTGACCAACCATAACGTACCAATTTACTGAAACACATATTCAAATTTATTTCCAAAAAAAACCAAAACATTCCAGTTATCCATCAATAAATATAAATTTAGTTGTGCTAGTAATTGTTGTAGATAAATTATATCAAATGTATAAATAAGTAAAACAATTAATAAGGATTATGTCAGATGGGCGTATAACTGTCTCTGAGCATTTTATATAAATAGTTGAAAAGGAGATGTGGGGCGAGTAAAGTAGATGTAGAATTTGGTAATACATATGGTTGAAGCTAGGCCACTTACTTAACGCCTTTGCAGGCTTAAGTAATAAGTACTCTTTGAAAACTAAACAAGTGTTATGTGCTTGTAAAACTTAGTCGAGAATTCATTTTTTCATCAACTATAAATAATATACAGGGATTTTCAGCTATGTACAGGCACAGAAAAGGGAGTGATTCTACATTGAATGAGAAGCAGAAAATTTTCTAACCAGTCTATCAACCTTTTTTTTAAGACATTTTTAGATTTTTTCGAATAATAACGGTGTTTTGCATACAGCTTAATAACTTAACAACTACAAAAGTTAAAGAGATGCGGGTTCCGAAAGAGTAATAAGTACATCTCCTTTAAATGCATTATGCTTGACCAATCAGGTTTGATATCAATGTGATGCAAGCTACTAAAAATAAATATTTTATTGTATCAAAAGAGATTATAAAATTTTGGGCTGCCATAAATTGTAAATTTGAATGGTTGGGTTATTTTTTTTTTACATAAAAAGTTGGAACATTTAATAGCACTTTCTAATGATAAGTTGGTTTGCTTAAAGTTTGGCTGCTTGATAAGTAAAGATATCTCGGTTGAACTGAGATATACGGTGCGAACAAGAATCGCTTGGCAGCAAGAGATTATATCCCTTTGTCAAGCAGTACATTTGTATGATTTATATATTTAAGTGGCTATATGGATATGCGTGATTTGTAACTAGGTGAGTTGATATCCCTTTGTCAAAATAATACATTCCAGTAAGGCCTGCACACTTTTCTAACCTCTTCCTCTCATAGCACCGTTTGCCTCAGTTTTACCTTGAAAATTATTTATAATATTAAACAGTATTAGTATATCTTTGAGAAAGGGGGGGAGTGGAGAAAAAACAAGGAGTGATTACTTTATTTATCTGTTAGGCTTAATACTTTTTTGTTAACAATAAAATGAATCAAGACTATTCATTAAGGGTGTCGCGGATTATGAAATTTCAACATTCGCGTGCAACGTAATACGATTTTTTATACATATATATGTTGTTTAACATATTGTCATTTTCAACATTGTATTTGATATTTATGTAGGTAATATGTATTATATTGAGTGCTTTCTTTAAATTTTTTTTCCAAGTATTGTATTCCATGGTGATTTGGAAAAAATAAAACAAAAAGTGTATATCACTAACACACTAAGAGTAGATCAGAAACACTGAGGGGTTGATACTAAATGACAACATGCCAAACGAGGTCTTAAAGTCAGGCATTATGTATAACATTTAGTGAGTTTTCTTTAAAATAAGGTTTAAAAACAATTATGGCGATTCATTTAATTTTTTACGAAGACACTAAGCCTAAAATATGGATAATGATGATAATAATTACTCTTTACCGTGCTGCTATAATTTAAGCAAACCATATAACTTATTATATAATTAGAAAGCTTATTAGATGCCCTACATTTTGAGTAAAAAAATGATAATAATTAAAATTTACAAGTTATGACAGCTCATAATTTGACATCACTTTTGATAAAATAAAATATTCATTTTTAGTAGCTTGTATCACATTGGAAACAAACCTGATTTGATCAAACAATACTGCTTCTTTAAAAAAAAAAAAAACTTTTACTCCTCATTCAAATGCGGTAAACCTCATGACTTTATCTATTATGGTTGTTAAGTTTAAGCAATGTATGCAAAATACCGATAATAATCGTAAATACCGAAAACTAAAGTCGATAGACCTTGGTTAATAGGAAATTCGATCTAGAATCACCCATGTGCTGTTTCTGTGCTGCAACAGCCTATATTACAATATATACAGGGTGCTTTTAAAATGTTTCGCCAAAATTGAGGTCCAATTTTACAAACCGAATAGGTGAAAATGTCCATGTACAGTACACATATGTCCGAGTTATGAGCAATTTTAGTATTTAGGAAATCAGACCTTGTTAAACAAAATTAAACTTTATTCATTTAGGTTAATAACAATTATATTTTAATTAAATGACGTTGAATGCTTTAGAGTAGGTGTAAGACTTGCAAATGACGTGTTGCTCTAATTATTCAATGGCCCAACTATACAAATAAAATGCAAATATTTACGTCTCCTAATTCTGTATTTGTATACATTTTGACACGGCCGCTAAATGTTTTTTGTTTGATTTTGACAGAAAGTATTCCAACCACTTGCATTTATAATAGTATACTTAAATACAGTTTTATTGATTTCAAATGTATAAAAATTACTTATAACTCGGAAACTCGCGATGTTAAAAGACATGTTTGTGTAAGCTTTTTTACTTGACATGGCGTGAAGAATAATACCTCTAAGTTTGGCGAAGTTTTTTAAAACCGCCTGGAATATTTATTGAGTATGTAACATTATGTAATAATGATTACGTATTAGGATTTTTTATTACATTAAATTAATACCAAACATATTAAGCTACATATTAATATTATATATGGTTTATACTTACAGATTACTATCTTCATTCTGCTAAATTGTGATTTTCCTAAGATACACGAAATTAGTACATGTTCAAATGTAATTTGCAATCATATCCTTGAGTTCCCTATACACACTGCTTAGATGCCTCTGAAACATTCAAATAAGAATCGTATATATTTTATCAAGTATTCCTGTAAGTGGAGAAACAGAAATTAACAACTTATTAAAATTACATGGATATGAACAAGACTTAATTAGTAATTATTTTGTGCTAGGAAACAATATTTTTTTCGATTTCAAGGGGAATTAAAACAATTTGTTATAATTGAAGCGAGCGTAGCGAGCTTCCTACATTCAACGAAATATGCTCCGTGTCTGTCTGTCTGTCTGTCTGTCTGTCTGTCTGTCTGTCTGTCAGTAACGTTTACGCGTGTGACGATAACTTGAGTAAAAGTTAACCGATTTAGTTGAAATTTGGTATACATGTTCCTCTTACTAATACTCAGGCTAAGTTCGTTGGACAGCGTGATCCGTCCATGAGTTCGCGCGCAACGCTCGCGTAAACGAGAGGTACAAAAATTAAATTGGAATTTCAGGACGGGAAAAGATTCTATCATCATCTACTCGATGAGACGAACATTTTTTTCAAATAATATTTTTTACTAAAACCAACAGCGACACCGCTATGACTTAATAAAGATCGCTAAAACTATTAAAGCGGACCTAAACGTTTATAATAGAGAAAACAACCTTTTTACCGATATCTTACGTTCTAACGTAACGATTTTAATAAAACTTCATATACACCATCTAATGCACAATTGAAACAGGTATGCAAAATTTCAACTTGATACAAGTAAAATTCTTTGCGTAGTGACGAGATACATTTATAATAATTGTTTAAAAGCTACCGCGGGTGGTGAAGATTGTTATAGTCGTATAGTGTATGGTTTGTTTAGGAAGTAAAGCTTTGTACCGAGTACCCCCACTCTTCCCTACACTACCCTCTTCCAGTTATCTTCAACTATGACATTCATCATGATTAATAAATTTCAATATTCAGTATTTCATTGCAATACGCTCGCTTCAATGATAGAGCCACGCGATGCCTAGTATATACAGTAATACTCTGGATATACGGAATAGCTGGGACCGTGAAGTATAGTGTAAGTCGAAAAATAAGTAAGTCGAGGAATTTACATAGATGAATTCTTATCTGGGAATGGAAAAATGAGTCTGTAAGTAATATCTTTTATTGGAGACCCTTTATAAAAAAATCAAATTTATACGTACATAATTGAAGCGAGCGTAAGCGAGCTTCTTACATTCAACAAACTATGCATCTTGTCTGTCTGTCTGTCAGTAACGTTTACGCGTGTGACGATAACTTAAGTAAAAGTTGACCGATATAGTTGAAATTTGGTATACATGATCCTCTTACTAATACTCAGGCTAAGTTCGTTGGACAGCGTGATCCGTCCAAGAGTTCGCGCGCAACGCTCGCGTCAGCGAGAGGTTCAAAAATTAAATTGGAATTTTAGGACGGGAAAAGATTCTAACATCATCTATTCGATGAGAAAACATTTTTTACAAATAACATTTTTTACTAAAACCAACAGCGATACCGCTATGAATTAATAAAGATCGCTAAAACTATTAAAGCGGACCTAAACGTTTATAATAAAGAAAACAACCTTTTTACCGATATCTTACGTTCTAACGTAACGATTTTAATAAAACTTCATATACACTATCTAATGCACAATTGAAACAGGCATGCAAAATTTCAATTTGATACATGCAGTAGTATTTGAGTAATGAAGTGATACATTTATAATATTAGTTTAAAAGCTATTACGGGTGGTTAAGATTCTTAAGTCGTGCTGCGTGTAGGTTTGTTTAGAAAGTAAAGCTTTGTACCGAGTACCCCACTCTACCCCTCACTACCCTCTACCACTTATCTTCAACTATGACATTCATCATGATTAACAAATTTCAATATTCAGTATTTTATTGCAATACGCTCGCTTCAATGATAGAGCCACGCGATGCCTAGTAAGTAATTTGTATTAATTATATGTAGTTATGATGGACGGTGAGGTGTAAGAAGATACTAAACTCAGAAGTTATTTCATTAGTGAGACGTTTCGACTCATAGAAGAGTCATCTTCAGTCAATTTATTCTAAACAAATCATCAATACATTAATTAGAACAATTCAATTCTTGGAATTCACTTTAGAACATTACACTTTAAACATGTTCCTCTATCTATTTGACTATTTTAAGCAATTTGTAAAATAGTAGAGTATATTAATTTTAATTACTTACAATTTTGGTGATATCATTAAAATCCTTACATCTGCCTCCGTAGGAGGCGTCTTGGTTTCAATATGAGTTTTAAAATTTAAAACAGTCATTAATAAAATTAATTCTAATATTACTAATAATAATTAATATTTAAAATTCTTAAATAAAACAAACATAACAATGAAACAATTTTAAATTTAACTTTAAATTAAGGTATCTGTAGTACTTTAACATTACCATTCTCACCGAGATTTTCTGTTGCTAAATTATTAATTCTTAGACACACTACCTACTCATTTACAGGTAGGGCGAATATGTACTTAGCTTGATAGATTATATTGTATATTAACGACAGATTCAAAATAGACAATTTGTACATATTATATTTTAATTATTATTAGTAATATGAGAATTAATTTTATTAATGACTGTTTTAAATTTTAAAACTCAAATTGAAACCAAGACGCCCTCCTACGGAGGCAGATGTAAGGTTTTTAATGATATCACCAAAATTGTAAGTAATTAAAATTAATATACTCTACCATTATACAAATTGCTTAGAATAGTCAAATAGATAGAGGAACATGTTTAAAGTGTAATGTTCTCTGGTTTATGAATTCCAAGAATTGAATTGTTCTAATTAATGTATTGATGATTTGTTTAGAATAAATTGACTGAAGATGACTCTTCTATGAGTCGAAACGTCTCACTAATGAAATAACTTCTGAGTTTAGTATCTTCTTACACCTCACCGTCCATCATAACTACATATAATTATTGAAAATAGGGTGTACTCATAAATTAAGTTTAATTTAACTCATTTAAAATAAATTTGTAAAAAAAACGAACAATAGTCCAAATAGAAATAATACGCGATAAAACTCCTTTCACAATCGAAGTCTAAAAAAAATTACTTCAGTACGAAAGCACAAATGGAAACAATAGTGGTGTCAAGCTGTTTTGATCAACACTTCGATTTGATGTAAACATAACGACGTGTAAACACATAACCTAACGGATATATCAAAATCAATTTTAGGATTTAAGGTTATTTGTAAGATATCACTCACTGAATATCAACTTTTTTGTTATATAACAACAAACAAAGTTACAAATTCACGTTGACAGGCTGCGCAAGCATCTTCTTATCAAATTTTGATGTATAATCACATGAAAAGGGAGGTTTCAAAATTACAGAATCGACATCCTGATCATTTTTTGCGCAGCAGTGTCAGGTGATACATAACTTCGAATTTACATAAGCCGGGATAACGTTACTCGGAGTATTACTGTACACACACACACACATATATATATATATATATATATATATATATATATATATATATATATATATATATATATATATATATATATATATATATATATATATATATTATACAGGGTAATTAAAAAACAACCGCCACATTCAACCTTAAATAAATCAATATATTAAGGTAATGAAGAAATAAATTAATTGATTGAGGTTATGCCATTTTATTAACAATGTCGACCAACAATAAATCATTGAAATTTATGTAAGAAAAGTCACATCAGGTGAATATCGTCCTTCACGACAAACGAAAAAAAAATAAGGCAAATTGTCCGAAGTCGAGGAAAATAAAGAAGCACGCCATTTACCAATTGTGATTTTTCATTCCATAATTATAATTCTTCTATAATTATAAATAGAATAATAATAATAATATACATAATTATAATATATAATTCTTCCTTTAAAACAAAAGGACGGAGCTCCTCTCAATCAATGAACTTCGCCGAATGTTTCCTGGACGGCTCATTGTAATAGTGACATTCCATGGGGATGATCAAATCGCTCAACATGAGATTATTTTTTATGGGTATACCTAAAAGGCAAAGTATTTGCTAACAAGCATTGAACCATCCCAGAATTAAAGGAAGAACCATAAACGATTATAATGGAATAGTTACAGAACACGTTACAGATTATTGCTCGTTAATATTATTAATATAATGGCATAACCTACTCCATTTTAATTTTTCTTATTTCATTTTTCATTACCTTGCATTTATTTAAAGTTAAAATTGGCCGGTTTTTCTAAAACACCCTGTATATAGAATCTGAATTTACTGTCAAAGAAGCATATATTTAAAATATATCATATTAAATACAAGAAATATTCTACTTTAAAACACACAAATAGACCTATATACAAATCATGTACACAGTAGTACGCTACAAATGTTTTTATTACTCATTTCAGGCGAGCTGAGACCACTACACACGACTACACATACAGGAAACGAATCTATCGAATACATCTATCCACAACATGTACATTTGCAAACTACAACAGAAATACCATTTGGTGAGTATGTACTTGTCAGACCGTGTTACACTGGAATAAGAGAAATCACAGACGAAGTAAAACATGAAAAACGAATAGTACATGGAGAAGAAACATTGGTAAAGGTGATACAAAGAACTATAAATCTATATCAAGGAAAAACACCACAAGAAAATGATCAAACTGTCGTCACAATCAAAGAAATATTACATAAAGAACTCACTGACGACGATGACAAAGAAATAGAACAAAAAGAAAAAGTATTAATATCAGAAGATATTTATACCATTAACAAGAAAAACAATATTCCAACATTAAAAAAGCAAAGAACAATCACAACAAAAGATATATACCACGAAGAAGTTAATTTCATAAAAGAAGACGAACACACTTTTAAAACGTTTAGTGATTTGGAACAATATGTAACAACAGAAATAAAAACTATAGATAACTTAGAAACATTTGATAATGTAACAGTCACGAAAATAGAAACTGTATTTGTTATAAACGGGGAAAAACACAAAGAAACAAAAATACAAATTAAAAAAGTCAAGGACGGCAAGGAGGAAGTGTCTGTCCAGGAATCGGAAACTATCGAAGGCGTCAAAAAGAAGCTTAAGCCCCTGAAACCGGAGCTCACACCAGTTGATAGTGAGGATCAACCCGAAGACAAGTCGGTCACCATTACCGAAGTCCCGTCCGATGAATCCCCGACAGCCTTGAAAAAACCCAAAAAGGTGACCAAACCCAAGAAACCTACCGACCAAAAAGCACCCGAGGAAAAGACCACGCCTATCCCCGAGCTCGTACCGGCCGTTGCTACGGTAACCGAAGAACCGTTACACGAGGCTACCGTTACCGAGACCATTACCAAGGTCCTCCAAGACGGTCGCAAACGAAGGGTCAGTCGCACCAAGGTGACCAAGACAATCAGAGACGGCAAGGAGGAAACCGTCGAAGAAACGCCATTCCAAGACGTGCCGCTTGACGAGCACGCGGAACTGGTTCCTGTCCTCGAGTCCTTGGTACCATCCATCTCTAGGGAGACGTTCGACAACGTCACTGTCACCGAAGTAGAGACTGTCTTCGTTGACGAGGGTAACAAGCACCGTAAAACCAAGAAAACGGTCAAGAAAGTCAAGGACGGCAAGGAGGAAGTGTCTGTCCAGGAATCGGAAACTATCGAAGGCGTCAAAAAGAAGCTTAAGCCCCTGAAACCGGAGCTCACACCAGTTGATAGTGAGGATCAACCCGAAGACAAGTCGGTCACCATTACCGAAGTCCCGTCCGATGAATCCCCGACAGCCTTGAAAAAACCCAAAAAGGTGACCAAACCCAAGAAACCTACCGACCAAAAAGCACCCGAGGAAAAGACCACGCCTATCCCCGAGCTCGTACCGGCCGTTGCTACGGTAACCGAAGAACCGTTACACGAGGCTACCGTTACCGAGACCATTACCAAGGTCCTCCAAGACGGTCGCAAACGAAGGGTCAGTCGCACCAAGGTGACCAAGACAATCAGAGACGGCAAGGAGGAAACCGTCGAAGAAACGCCATTCCAAGACGTGCCGCTTGACGAGCACGCGGAACTGGTTCCTGTCCTCGAGTCCTTGGTACCATCCATCTCTAGGGAGACGTTCGACAACGTCACTGTCACCGAAGTAGAGACTGTCTTCGTTGACGAGGGTAACAAGCACCGTAAAACCAAGAAAACGGTCAAGAAAGTCAAGGACGGCAAGGAGGAAGTGTCTGTCCAGGAATCGGAAACTATCGAAGGCGTCAAAAAGAAGCTTAAGCCCCTGAAACCGGAGCTCACACCAGTTGATAGTGAGGATCAACCCGAAGACAAGTCGGTCACCATTACCGAAGTCCCGTCCGATGAATCCCCGACAGCCTTGAAAAAACCCAAAAAGGTGACCAAACCCAAGAAACCTACCGACCAAAAAGCACCCGAGGAAAAGACCACGCCTATCCCCGAGCTCGTACCGGCCGTTGCTACGGTAACCGAAGAACCGTTACACGAGGCTACCGTTACCGAGACCATTACCAAGGTCCTCCAAGACGGTCGCAAACGAAGGGTCAGTCGCACCAAGGTGACCAAGACAATCAGAGACGGCAAGGAGGAAACCGTCGAAGAAACGCCATTCCAAGACGTGCCGCTTGACGAGCACGCGGAACTGGTTCCTGTCCTCGAGTCCTTGGTACCATCCATCTCTAGGGAGACGTTCGACAACGTCACTGTCACCGAAGTAGAGACTGTCTTCGTTGACGAGGGTAACAAGCACCGTAAAACCAAGAAAACGGTCAAGAAAGTCAAGGACGGCAAGGAGGAAGTGTCTGTCCAGGAATCGGAAACTATCGAAGGCGTCAAAAAGAAGCTTAAGCCCCTGAAACCGGAGCTCACACCAGTTGATAGTGAGGATCAACCCGAAGACAAGTCGGTCACCATTACCGAAGTCCCGTCCGATGAATCCCCGACAGCCTTGAAAAAACCCAAAAAGGTGACCAAACCCAAGAAACCTACCGACCAAAAACCACCCGAGGAAAAGACCACGCCTATCCCCGAGCTCGTACCGGCCGTTGCTACGGTAACCGAAGAACCGCTACACGAGGCTACCGTTACCGAGACCATTACCAAGGTCCTCCAAGACGGTCGCAAACGAAGGGTCAGTCGCACCAAGGTGACCAAGACAATCAGAGACGGCAAGGAGGAAACCGTCGAAGAAACGCCATTCCAAGACGTGCCGCTTGACGAGCACGCGGAACTGGTTCCTGTCCTCGAGTCCTTGGTACCATCTATCTCTAGGGAGACGTTCGACAACGTCACTGTCACCGAAGTAGAGACTGTCTTCGTTGACGAGGGTAACAAGCACCGTAAAACCAAGAAAACGGTCAAGAAAGTCAAGGACGGCAAGGAGGAAGTGTCTGTCCAGGAATCGGAAACTATCGAAGGCGTCAAAAAGAAGCTTAAGCCCCTGAAACCGGAGCTCACACCAGTTGATAGTGAGGATCAACCCGAAGACAAGTCGGTCACCATTACCGAAGTCCCGTCCGATGAATCCCCGACAGCCTTGAAAAAACCCAAAAAGGTGACCAAACCCAAGAAACCTACCGACCAAAAAGCACCCGAGGAAAAGACCACGCCTATCCCCGAGCTCGTACCGGCCGTTGCTACGGTAACCGAAGAACCGTTACACGAGGCTACCGTTACCGAGACCATTACCAAGGTCCTCCAAGACGGTCGCAAACGAAGGGTCAGTCGCACCAAGGTGACCAAGACAATCAGAGACGGCAAGGAGGAAACCGTCGAAGAAACGCCATTCCAAGACGTGCCGCTTGACGAGCACGCGGAACTGGTTCCTGTCCTCGAGTCCTTGGTACCATCCATCTCTAGGGAGACGTTCGACAACGTCACTGTCACCGAAGTAGAGACTGTCTTCGTTGACGAGGGTAACAAGCACCGTAAAACCAAGAAAACGGTCAAGAAAGTCAAGGACGGCAAGGAGGAAGTGTCTGTCCAGGAATCGGAAACTATCGAAGGCGTCAAAAAGAAGCTTAAGCCCCTGAAACCGGAGCTCACACCAGTTGATAGTGAGGATCAACCCGAAGACAAGTCGGTCACCATTACCGAAGTCCCGTCCGATGAATCCCCGACAGCCTTGAAAAAACCCAAAAAGGTGACCAAACCCAAGAAACCTACCGACCAAAAAGCACCCGAGGAAAAGACCACGCCTATCCCCGAGCTCGTACCGGCCGTTGCTACGGTAACCGAAGAACCGTTACACGAGGCTACCGTTACCGAGACCATTACCAAGGTCCTCCAAGACGGTCGCAAACGAAGGGTCAGTCGCACCAAGGTGACCAAGACAATCAGAGACGGCAAGGAGGAAACCGTCGAAGAAACGCCATTCCAAGACGTGCCGCTTGACGAGCACGCGGAACTGGTTCCTGTCCTCGAGTCCTTGGTACCATCCATCTCTAGGGAGACGTTCGACAACGTCACTGTCACCGAAGTAGAGACTGTCTTCGTTGACGAGGGTAACAAGCACCGTAAAACCAAGAAAACGGTCAAGAAAGTCAAGGACGGCAAGGAGGAAGTGTCTGTCCAGGAATCGGAAACTATCGAAGGCGTCAAAAAGAAGCTTAAGCCCCTGAAACCGGAGCTCACACCAGTTGATAGTGAGGATCAACCCGAAGACAAGTCGGTCACCATTACCGAAGTCCCGTCCGATGAATCCCCGACAGCCTTGAAAAAACCCAAAAAGGTGACCAAACCCAAGAAACCTACCGACCAAAAAGCACCCGAGGAAAAGACCACGCCTATCCCCGAGCTCGTACCGGCCGCTGCTACGGTAACCGAAGAACCGTTACACGAGGCTACCGTTACCGAGACCATTACCAAGGTCCTCCAAGACGGTCGCAAACGAAGGGTCAGTCGCACCAAGGTGACCAAGACAATCAGAGACGGCAAGGAGGAAACCGTCGAAGAAACGCCATTCCAAGACGTGCCGCTTGACGAGCACGCGGAACTGGTTCCTGTCCTCGAGTCCTTGGTACCATCCATCTCTAGGGAGACGTTCGACAACGTCACTGTCACCGAAGTAGAGACTGTCTTCGTTGACGAGGGTAACAAGCACCGTAAAACCAAGAAAACGGTCAAGAAAGTCAAGGACGGCAAGGAGGAAGTGTCTGTCCAGGAATCGGAAACTATCGAAGGCGTCAAAAAGAAGCTTAAGCCCCTGAAACCGGAGCTCACACCAGTTGATAGTGAGGATCAACCCGAAGACAAGTCGGTCACCATTACCGAAGTCCCGTCCGATGAATCCCCGACAGCCTTGAAAAAACCCAAAAAGGTGACCAAACCCAAGAAACCTACCGACCAAAAAGCACCCGAGGAAAAGACCACGCCTATCCCCGAGCTCGTACCGGCCGTTGCTACGGTAACCGAAGAACCGTTACACGAGGCTACCGTTACCGAGACCATTACCAAGGTCCTCCAAGACGGTCGCAAACGAAGGGTCAGTCGCACCAAGGTGACCAAGACAATCAGAGACGGCAAGGAGGAAACCGTCGAAGAAACGCCATTCCAAGACGTGCCGCTTGACGAGCACGCGGAACTGGTTCCTGTCCTCGAGTCCTTGGTACCATCCATCTCTAGGGAGACGTTCGACAACGTCACTGTCACCGAAGTAGAGACTGTCTTCGTTGACGAGGGTAACAAGCACCGTAAAACCAAGAAAACGGTCAAGAAAGTCAAGGACGGCAAGGAGGAAGTGTCTGTCCAGGAATCGGAAACTATCGAAGGCGTCAAAAAGAAGCTTAAGCCCCTGAAACCGGAGCTCACACCAGTTGATAGTGAGGATCAACCCGAAGACAAGTCGGTCACCATTACCGAAGTCCCGTCCGATGAATCCCCGACAGCCTTGAAAAAACCCAAAAAGGTGACCAAACCCAAGAAACCTACCGACCAAAAAGCACCCGAGGAAAAGACCACGCCTATCCCCGAGCTCGTACCGGCCGTTGCTACGGTAACCGAAGAACCGTTACACGAGGCTACCGTTACCGAGACCATTACCAAGGTCCTCCAAGACGGTCGCAAACGAAGGGTCAGTCGCACCAAGGTGACCAAGACAATCAGAGACGGCAAGGAGGAAACCGTCGAAGAAACGCCATTCCAAGACGTGCCGCTTGACGAGCACGCGGAACTGGTTCCTGTCCTCGAGTCCTTGGTACCATCCATCTCTAGGGAGACGTTCGACAACGTCACTGTCACCGAAGTAGAGACTGTCTTCGTTGACGAGGGTAACAAGCACCGTAAAACCAAGAAAACGGTCAAGAAAGTCAAGGACGGCAAGGAGGAAGTGTCTGTCCAGGAATCGGAAACTATCGAAGGCGTCAAAAAGAAGCTTAAGCCCCTGAAACCGGAGCTCACACCAGTTGATAGTGAGGATCAACCCGAAGACAAGTCGGTCACCATTACCGAAGTCCCGTCCGATGAATCCCCGACAGCCTTGAAAAAACCCAAAAAGGTGACCAAACCCAAGAAACCTACCGACCAAAAACCACCCGAGGAAAAGACCACGCCTATCCCCGAGCTCGTACCGGCCGTTGCTACGGTAACCGAAGAACCGTTACACGAGGCTACCGTTACCGAGACCATTACCAAGGTCCTCCAAGACGGTCGCAAACGAAGGGTCAGTCGCACCAAGGTGACCAAGACAATCAGAGACGGCAAGGAGGAAACCGTCGAAGAAACGCCATTCCAAGACGTGCCGCTTGACGAGCACGCGGAACTGGTTCCTGTCCTCGAGTCCTTGGTACCATCCATCTCTAGGGAGACGTTCGACAACGTCACTGTCACCGAAGTAGAGACTGTCTTCGTTGACGAGGGTAACAAGCACCGTAAAACCAAGAAAACGGTCAAGAAAGTCAAGGACGGCAAGGAGGAAGTGTCTGTCCAGGAATCGGAAACTATCGAAGGCGTCAAAAAGAAGCTTAAGCCCCTGAAACCGGAGCTCACACCAGTTGATAGTGAGGATCAACCCGAAGACAAGTCGGTCACCATTACCGAAGTCCCGTCCGATGAATCCCCGACAGCCTTGAAAAAACCCAAAAAGGTGACCAAACCCAAGAAACCTACCGACCAAAAAGCACCCGAGGAAAAGACCACGCCTATCCCCGAGCTCGTACCGGCCGCTGCTACGGTAACCGAAGAACCGTTACACGAGGCTACCGTTACCGAGACCATTACCAAGGTCCTCCAAGACGGTCGCAAACGAAGGGTCAGTCGCACCAAGGTGACCAAGACAATCAGAGACGGCAAGGAGGAAACCGTCGAAGAAACGCCATTCCAAGACGTGCCGCTTGACGAGCACGCGGAACTGGTTCCTGTCCTCGAGTCCTTGGTACCATCCATCTCTAGGGAGACGTTCGACAACGTCACTGTCACCGAAGTAGAGACTGTCTTCGTTGACGAGGGTAACAAGCACCGTAAAACCAAGAAAACGGTCAAGAAAGTCAAGGACGGCAAGGAGGAAGTGTCTGTCCAGGAATCGGAAACTATCGAAGGCGTCAAAAAGAAGCTTAAGCCCCTGAAACCGGAGCTCACACCAGTTGATAGTGAGGATCAACCCGAAGACAAGTCGGTCACCATTACCGAAGTCCCGTCCGATGAATCCCCGACAGCCTTGAAAAAACCCAAAAAGGTGACCAAACCCAAGAAACCTACCGACCAAAAAGCACCCGCGGAAAAGACCACGCCTATCCCCGAGCTCGTACCGGCCGTTGCTACGGTAACCGAAGAACCGTTACACGAGGCTACCGTTACCGAGACCATTACCAAGGTCCTCCAAGACGGTCGCAAACGAAGGGTCAGTCGCACCAAGGTGACCAAGACAATCAGAGACGGCAAGGAGGAAACCGTCGAAGAAACGCCATTCCAAGACGTGCCGCTTGACGAGCACGCGGAACTGGTTCCTGTCCTCGAGTCCTTGGTACCATCCATCTCTAGGGAGACGTTCGACAACGTCACTGTCACCGAAGTAGAGACTGTCTTCGTTGACGAGGGTAACAAGCACCGTAAAACCAAGAAAACGGTCAAGAAAGTCAAGGACGGCAAGGAGGAAGTGTCTGTCCAGGTATCGGAAACTATCGAAGGCGTCAAAAAGAAGCTTAAGCCCCTGAAACCGGAGCTCACACCAGTTGATAGTGAGGATCAACCCGAAGACAAGTCGGTCACCATTACCGAAGTCCCGTCCGATGAATCCCCGACAGCCTTGAAAAAACCCAAAAAGGTGACCAAACCCAAGAAACCTACCGACCAAAAACCACCCGAGGAAAAGACCACGCCTATCCCCGAGCTCGTACCGGCCGTTGCTACGGTAACCGAAGAACCGTTACACGAGGCTACCGTTACCGAGACCATTACCAAGGTCCTCCAAGACGGTCGCAAACGAAGGGTCAGTCGCACCAAGGTGACCAAGACAATCAGAGACGGCAAGGAGGAAACCGTCGAAGAAACGCCATTCCAAGACGTGCCGCTTGACGAGCACGCGGAACTGGTTCCTGTCCTCGAGTCCTTGGTACCATCCATCTCTAGGGAGACGTTCGACAACGTCACTGTCACCGAAGTAGAGACTGTCTTCGTTGACGAGGGTAACAAGCACCGTAAAACCAAGAAAACGGTCAAGAAAGTCAAGGACGGCAAGGAGGAAGTGTCTGTCCAGGAATCGGAAACTATCGAAGGCGTCAAAAAGAAGCTTAAGCCCCTGAAACCGGAGCTCACACCAGTTGATAGTGAGGATCAACCCGAAGACAAGTCGGTCACCATTACCGAAGTCCCGTCCGATGAATCCCCGACAGCCTTGAAAAAACCCAAAAAGGTGACCAAACCCAAGAAACCTACCGACCAAAAAGCACCCGCGGAAAAGACCACGCCTATCCCCGAGCTCGTACCGGCCGTTGCTACGGTAACCGAAGAACCGTTACACGAGGCTACCGTTACCGAGACCATTACCAAGGTCCTCCAAGACGGTCGCAAACGAAGGGTCAGTCGCACCAAGGTGACCAAGACAATCAGAGACGGCAAGGAGGAAACCGTCGAAGAAACGCCATTCCAAGACGTGCCGCTTGACGAGCACGCGGAACTGGTTCCTGTCCTCGAGTCCTTGGTACCATCCATCTCTAGGGAGACGTTCGACAACGTCACTGTCACCGAAGTAGAGACTGTCTTCGTTGACGAGGGTAACAAGCACCGTAAAACCAAGAAAACGGTCAAGAAAGTCAAGGACGGCAAGGAGGAAGTGTCTGTCCAGGAATCGGAAACTATCGAAGGCGTCAAAAAGAAGCTTAAGCCCCTGAAACCGGAGCTCACACCAGTTGATAGTGAGGATCAACCCGAAGACAAGTCGGTCACCATTACCGAAGTCCCGTCCGATGAATCCCCGACAGCCTTGAAAAAACCCAAAAAGGTGACCAAACCCAAGAAACCTACCGACCAAAAAGCACCCGAGGAAAAGACCACGCCTATCCCCGAGCTCGTACCGGCCGTTGCTACGGTAACCGAAGAACCGTTACACGAGGCTACCGTTACCGAGACCATTACCAAGGTCCTCCAAGACGGTCGCAAACGAAGGGTCAGTCGCACCAAGGTGACCAAGACAATCAGAGACGGCAAGGAGGAAACCGTCGAAGAAACGCCATTCCAAGACGTGCCGCTTGACGAGCACGCGGAACTGGTTCCTGTCCTCGAGTCCTTGGTACCATCCATCTCTAGGGAGACGTTCGACAACGTCACTGTCACCGAAGTAGAGACTGTCTTCGTTGACGAGGGTAACAAGCACCGTAAAACCAAGAAAACGGTCAAGAAAGTCAAGGACGGCAAGGAGGAAGTGTCTGTCCAGGAATCGGAAACTATCGAAGGCGTCAAAAAGAAGCTTAAGCCCCTGAAACCGGAGCTCACACCAGTTGATAGTGAGGATCAACCCGAAGACAAGTCGGTCACCATTACCGAAGTCCCGTCCGATGAATCCCCGACAGCCTTGAAAAAACCCAAAAAGGTGACCAAACCCAAGAAACCTACCGACCAAAAAGCACCCGCGGAAAAGACCACGCCTATCCCCGAGCTCGTACCGGCCGTTGCTACGGTAACCGAAGAACCGTTACACGAGGCTACCGTTACCGAGACCATTACCAAGGTCCTCCAAGACGGTCGCAAACGAAGGGTCAGTCGCACCAAGGTGACCAAGACAATCAGAGACGGCAAGGAGGAAACCGTCGAAGAAACGCCATTCCAAGACGTGCCGCTTGACGAGCACGCGGAACTGGTTCCTGTCCTCGAGTCCTTGGTACCATCCATCTCTAGGGAGACGTTCGACAACGTCACTGTCACCGAAGTAGAGACTGTCTTCGTTGACGAGGGTAACAAGCACCGTAAAACCAAGAAAACGGTCAAGAAAGTCAAGGACGGCAAGGAGGAAGTGTCTGTCCAGGAATCGGAAACTATCGAAGGCGTCAAAAAGAAGCTTAAGCCCCTGAAACCGGAGCTCACACCAGTTGATAGTGAGGATCAACCCGAAGACAAGTCGGTCACCATTACCGAAGTCCCGTCCGATGAATCCCCGACAGCCTTGAAAAAACCCAAAAAGGTGACCAAACCCAAGAAACCTACCGACCAAAAACCACCCGAGGAAAAGACCACGCCTATCCCCGAGCTCGTACCGGCCGTTGCTACGGTAACCGAAGAACCGTTACACGAGGCTACCGTTACCGAGACCATTACCAAGGTCCTCCAAGACGGTCGCAAACGAAGGGTCAGTCGCACCAAGGTGACCAAGACAATCAGAGACGGCAAGGAGGAAACCGTCGAAGAAACGCCATTCCAAGACGTGCCGCTTGACGAGCACGCGGAACTGGTTCCTGTCCTCGAGTCCTTGGTACCATCCATCTCTAGGGAGACGTTCGACAACGTCACTGTCACCGAAGTAGAGACTGTCTTCGTTGACGAGGGTAACAAGCACCGTAAAACCAAGAAAACGGTCAAGAAAGTCAAGGACGGCAAGGAGGAAGTGTCTGTCCAGGAATCGGAAACTATCGAAGGCGTCAAAAAGAAGCTTAAGCCCCTGAAACCGGAGCTCACACCAGTTGATAGTGAGGATCAACCCGAAGACAAGTCGGTCACCATTACCGAAGTCCCGTCCGATGAATCCCCGACAGCCTTGAAAAAACCCAAAAAGGTGACCAAACCCAAGAAACCTACCGACCAAAAACCACCCGAGGAAAAGACCACGCCTATCCCCGAGCTCGTACCGGCCGTTGCTACGGTAACCGAAGAACCGTTACACGAGGCTACCGTTACCGAGACCATTACCAAGGTCCTCCAAGACGGTCGCAAACGAAGGGTCAGTCGCACCAAGGTGACCAAGACAATCAGAGACGGCAAGGAGGAAACCGTCGAAGAAACGCCATTCCAAGACGTGCCGCTTGACGAGCACGCGGAACTGGTTCCTGTCCTCGAGTCCTTGGTACCATCCATCTCTAGGGAGACGTTCGACAACGTCACTGTCACCGAAGTAGAGACTGTCTTCGTTGACGAGGGTAACAAGCACCGTAAAACCAAGAAAACGGCCAAGAACGGTCCAGTTGATAGTGAGGATCAACCCGAAGACAAGTCGGTCACCATTACCGAAGTCCCGTCCGATGAATCCCCGACAGCCTTGAAAAAACCCAAAAAGGTGACCAAACCCAAGAAACCTACCGACCAAAAAGCACCCGAGGAAAAGACCACGCCTATCCCCGAGCTCGTACCGGCCGTTGCTACGGTAACCGAAGAACCGTTACACGAGGCTACCGTTACCGAGACCATTACCAAGGTCCTCCAAGACGGTCGCAAACGAAGGGTCAGTCGCACCAAGGTGACCAAGACAATCAGAGACGGCAAGGAGGAAACCGTCGAAGAAACGCCATTCCAAGACGTGCCGCTTGACGAGCACGCGGAACTGGTTCCTGTCCTCGAGTCCTTGGTACCATCCATCTCTAGGGAGACGTTCGACAACGTCACTGTCACCGAAGTAGAGACTGTCTTCGTTGACGAGGGTAACAAGCACCGTAAAACCAAGAAAACGGTCAAGAAAGTCAAGGACGGCAAGGAGGAAGTGTCTGTCCAGGAATCGGAAACTATCGAAGGCGTCAAAAAGAAGCTTAAGCCCCTGAAACCGGAGCTCACACCAGTTGATAGTGAGGATCAACCCGAAGACAAGTCGGTCACCATTACCGAAGTCCCGTCCGATGAATCCCCGACAGCCTTGAAAAAACCCAAAAAGGTGACCAAACCCAAGAAACCTACCGACCAAAAAGCACCCGCGGAAAAGACCACGCCTATCCCCGAGCTCGTACCGGCCGTTGCTACGGTAACCGAAGAACCGTTACACGAGGCTACCGTTACCGAGACCATTACCAAGGTCCTCCAAGACGGTCGCAAACGAAGGGTCAGTCGCACCAAGGTGACCAAGACAATCAGAGACGGCAAGGAGGAAACCGTCGAAGAAACGCCATTCCAAGACGTGCCGCTTGACGAGCACGCGGAACTGGTTCCTGTCCTCGAGTCCTTGGTACCATCCATCTCTAGGGAGACGTTCGACAACGTCACTGTCACCGAAGTAGAGACTGTCTTCGTTGACGAGGGTAACAAGCACCGTAAAACCAAGAAAACGGTCAAGAAAGTCAAGGACGGCAAGGAGGAAGTGTCTGTCCAGGAATCGGAAACTATCGAAGGCGTCAAAAAGAAGCTTAAGCCCCTGAAACCGGAGCTCACACCAGTTGATAGTGAGGATCAACCCGAAGACAAGTCGGTCACCATTACCGAAGTCCCGTCCGATGAATCCCCGACAGCCTTGAAAAAACCCAAAAAGGTGACCAAACCCAAGAAACCTACCGACCAAAAACCACCCGAGGAAAAGACCACGCCTATCCCCGAGCTCGTACCGGCCGTTGCTACGGTAACCGAAGAACCGTTACACGAGGCTACCGTTACCGAGACCATTACCAAGGTCCTCCAAGACGGTCGCAAACGAAGGGTCAGTCGCACCAAGGTGACCAAGACAATCAGAGACGGCAAGGAGGAAACCGTCGAAGAAACGCCATTCCAAGACGTGCCGCTTGACGAGCACGCGGAACTGGTTCCTGTCCTCGAGTCCTTGGTACCATCCATCTCTAGGGAGACGTTCGACAACGTCACTGTCACCGAAGTAGAGACTGTCTTCGTTGACGAGGGTAACAAGCACCGTAAAACCAAGAAAACGGTCAAGAAAGTCAAGGACGGCAAGGAGGAAGTGTCTGTTCAGGAATCGGAAACTATCGAAGGCGTCAAAAAGAAGCTTAAGCCCCTGAAACCGGAGCTCACACCAGTTGATAGTGAGGATCAACCCGAAGACAAGTCGGTCACCATTACCGAAGTCCCGTCCGATGAATCCCCGACAGCCTTGAAAAAACCCAAAAAGGTGACCAAACCCAAGAAACCTACCGACCAAAAAGCACCCGCGGAAAAGACTACGCCTATCCCCGAGCTCGTACCGGCCGTTGCTACGGTAACCGAAGAACCGTTACACGAGGCTACCGTTACCGAGACCATTACCAAGGTCCTCCAAGACGGTCGTAAACGAAGGGTCAGTCGCACCAAGGTGACCAAGACAATCAGAGACGGCAAGGAGGAAACCGTCGAAGAAACGCCATTCCAAGACGTGCCGCTTGACGAGCACGCGGAACTGGTTCCTGTCCTCGAGTCCTTGGTACCATCCATCTCTAGGGAGACGTTCGACAACGTCACTGTCACCGAAGTAGAGACTGTCTTCGTTGACGAGGGTAACAAGCACCGTAAAACCAAGAAAACGGTCAAGAAAGTCAAGGACGGCAAGGAGGAAGTGTCTGTCCAGGAATCGGAAACTATCGAAGGCGTCAAAAAGAAGCTTAAGCCCCTGAAACCGGAGCTCACACCAGTTGATAGTGAGGATCAACCCGAAGACAAGTCGGTCACCATTACCGAAGTCCCGTCCGATGAATCCCCGACAGCCTTGAAAAAACCCAAAAAGGTGACCAAACCCAAGAAACCTACCGACCAAAAAGCACCCGAGGAAAAGACCACGCCTATCCCCGAGCTCGTACCGGCCGTTGCTACGGTAACCGAAGAACCGTTACACGAGGCTACCGTTACCGAGACCATTACCAAGGTCCTCCAAGACGGTCGCAAACGAAGGGTCAGTCGCACCAAGGTGACCAAGACAATCAGAGACGGCAAGGAGGAAACCGTCGAAGAAACGCCATTCCAAGACGTGCCGCTTGACGAGCACGCGGAACTGGTTCCTGTCCTCGAGTCCTTGGTACCATCCATCTCTAGGGAGACGTTCGACAACGTCACTGTCACCGAAGTAGAGACTGTCTTCGTTGACGAGGGTAACAAGCACCGTAAAACCAAGAAAACGGTCAAGAAAGTCAAGGACGGCAAGGAGGAAGTGTCTGTCCAGGAATCGGAAACTATCGAAGGCGTCAAAAAGAAGCTTAAGCCCCTGAAACCGGAGCTCACACCAGTTGATAGTGAGGATCAACCCGACGACAAGTCGGTCAGCATTACCGAAGTCCCGTCCGATGAATCCCCGACAGCCTTGATAAAAGAAGAGAGTTCGATATCGAAAATTATTGCTGACGAGGATAAACCATTGTCTATTATTGTGGCGTCATTAAAGAAACCAAAACCCACAACGAAAAATGAAACTGAAATAACCACTAATAAATTTCCTCAATTTCTTCTTAAAAGTAGAATAAAGAGAGTTAGTTTTCCACCTTTATCAAGTAGCGTTAGCGTTAGGATAATCAATTCAAATTTACGGGATAATGGCGAGTTATCGAGATGTTACGCAGATGCGGAGGAAATTTTGAAAAAGAAACCTAGAAAGAAGAGACCAGTTTCTAAGCCACTAGAAATGTTGTTAGAGAATAAGAACATTACAACATCTGTGTCAATAACACTTCCTGAAGATTTACAGCCACATACAACACCTTTAGAACATTTTGATATTCCAGATGAACAGTCATCATTAGACACCAGACACCCTCTCCTATTTGTGAGCGAACAGCCACGAATAGCTTTTGAAACACCTGATGGACAGGAAATTGTAAACAGTAATTTTAACATACTTGACAAAAGAGTTTATCAAGAGTCAATCAGTTCTACAGAAGTTATTCCTGTACAATCAATAGCTGGGTCCATACATAGTACAACTGACACCCTAAATAGCCTTCCAGTAAAACACATACAGACCCACGATTTAAATATTAATGTAGAAGGTTCGGTTGGTGTTAATAAACAAATTTTTACAGGTGATTTGGAAAAAGAAACAACACGATTTGAAAGGGCTGTTTTAGAAACAGATGATAGACAGCCAGTTATCATTGAAGAAGTTATATCAGAGCAAGAACCAGAGGATATTGATGAAGCTACAGTACCTGAAAAGGCTAAGGTTAGTACCACAATAGATGACAAAATCGAAACTATAATTGATGAAGTACAGGTAAAAGAACCTAAATCAAAGAAAAAATTACAACCAATGTCATTAGAAAGAAAAGAAGTTGACAAAGTATTAAAAATTAAGAAAAGTGAAACTGATGTACCTTCATTTGCGCAGGTTAAGCTTAAAAAGTCATCACCTAAAACAAAGCCAAAGGAAGAAAAGAAGTTACCAAAAGTATTGCTGAAAAGCAGGATAACAAGGATAAATTATCCTCCAGAAGAAAAGGTCTCAACTGTCTCAGAAATCACATTTATCAATGATAACGGAATTCTTTCAAGGAATTACGAGGAAGCACAAACAATTAAAAAGAAAAAAGTTAAGAAACCAAAACTTCCAACTACAGAGGAGCCAGAGTTGCAACAAAGTGAAACATTTGTAATAGAACCTACAAAGAAAGAAGAAGTAAAAGAAATCGAACAACCTGTAAAGAAACTAATATCTGAGCCAAAAGTATCTGATTCTACCGATACAATAAAATTAAAATTAGGAAAAGGGCAAATACCAGAAGAAAAAATAACAGAAGAAACCGTATCATTAAAGAAAATACCTAAAAAAATAGTTAAAGATATTAAGGCTGAAGGAAAAGAGCCTATGTTGCCAAAAGAGGAAAAATTACAGGAACCTGAGAAAATAAAGGAAGATAAAGATATTTCAAAGCCTTTAAAACCAATGAAAATAGTTGAAGCAGAAGTTGACGAACCTGAAAAATTGGCAGTAGAAACACCAGAAGAGGGCAAACCATTTTCAGTTACTCTAAAAAAATCCAAACCAGTAGAAAGGAAAAAGGAACAACCCAAACAAGAAATGCCTTCCTTCTTGCTTAAGAGCAAAATAAAACGAGTAGAATATCCCCCTAAAGAACTAACACTTGATATTAAAGAATTATGTTCACCTGTAAAAGATAATGGGATTTTATCCAGAAATTATGAAGAAGCTAAAACAGTCGTTAAAAGGAAATCTAAAAAGACCAAGACACCTAAAGAGAAAGAAATCGACGAACCAACAATAGAAGACGAACCAGTTGAACAAGAAGTACTGGTGCCACAATCTCCCGAAGAAGAAACACGAGAGGAAAAGCCACTTATGAAACGTGAAAAACTTATTCCTTTACAAAAGACCGAAGTGAAAGTAGTGCAGTCTAAGAAGCCTAAAATAGAAGAAGTTAAACAAGACGAACCATTTTCATTGGTTTTGAAAAAAGTAAAACCTTCCGAGAAGAAGAAAGGTGAACCTTCAACAGTACAATTACCTACTTTTCTTCTTAAAAGCAGGGTAAAGAGAATAAATTATCCTCCAGCAACGAGTACTATTGAAATCACTGAACTATCTCCAGCAGTGAAAGACAATGGCATTTTATCAAGAAACTACAAAGAAGCCGAAGAAATATTGAAAAAGAAACCGAAGAAAAAGAAGCTTCCCTCAAAACCAGAAAAAGAAATAGAGGAATTTGAACCCGAAGAATTCCCTATAAAAGAAAAAGAGATTATAACACCTGAGCCGGCTCAACGAAAAGTTGAAAAGCCGGAAAAACCTATTTCTGAAACAGAAGAGCCGAGAAAATTGTCAATTGGTAAAGGCAAAATTCCAGAAGTAACAGAATCGACAGAAGACATTAAATTGAAAAAAATACCTATTAAACCACAAGAAAAAGAAGTTGCTGAGGAAACTAAAAAGAAACCAAAAAAAGACGACGAGAAAAAAGATAAACCTAAGAGAAAATACTCGGAAACTGATATCAAATTTGTTCCAGACGTAGACTTCCCAGAAAGGGATATTCCTGAAATGCCTGAATCCGAGGAAATGGAAATATCACCTGAAACAGCCGATAAAGTTAAACCAAAAGGTAGACCGAAAGAAAAGAAAAAGAAACAGGAAGAAACACCAACAGACCGAGAGCTTGTTCTTGGAAAACCAAAAGAAAAATCTCCTGAAGAAGAAGAAACCGTTAAGTTCCGAATCCCACAGAAAGAAAAACCTAAAGAAGAGCCAGAAAAACTAAAGCTTAAACCATTTGACAAAGAAAAGCCTAAAGATGAGCCAGAGACTAAAACTACCTCTTTTGAGGGAAAAATTAAGCCTGATGATGAGACTGAAGACGAGGACATTTTGGTAGAAAAACCTACTAAGAAAACTAAAAAGAAGAAGCCTATAGATAAAACAGAACCTGATGATGAAATACCTGTAGAAGAAGAGAAAGAAATACCATTAGAAGAGAAGAAGATTACTAAATTGCCAGAAAAAGTTAAACTTATACCACAAAAAATTGAAAAGAAAGAATTTAAACCACAAAAAATGAAGATTGAAGAAGTTTCTCCCGACCAACCATTATTTTCTACAGTAAAACTTAAAAAATCTTCCGTTTCTCAGAAGCAAGAACAACAAAAGCCGGTAGAAGCAAAGAAATTTTTATTAAAAAGTAGAATAAAAAGAGTACAATATCCTCCTGAAGAGAAAACATCAGTTGTTACTATTCTTCCTAAAGTCGAGAAAGATTGCGGCATATTATCAAGAAATTATCAGGAATCACTAAAATTACCAAAGAAGAAACCTAAAAAAATAAAATTACCAGAAGACGAGGTTACAGAACTTGAAAAGTACGAGCCAACAGTGTTTGAGAAAGATACAGAAGAACCTAAAAAAATTGTCGAAGAAAAACTAGTGTCAGAGAAAGTCGAAGAATCTCCAAAAGACGAAAAAACTCTTAGCATTACCATTGGCAAGGGTAAAATTCCACAAGAAGAAGACGATCAAGAATCGTTTAAACTAAAGAAAATACCAGAAAAGATCATTGAAGAACAAATAGAATTGAAAAAGCCGAAGAAAAAAGATATACCGGAAGAAGAAAAGGTTAAAGTTGCACCTGAAACAGTAGAAACGCCTTTGAAACCTCTTCAACCTTTGGAAATAGAAGATTCAATAATCGAATTGGAAGAACCAACTTGTTTACCTAAAAAAGTAAAAGATAAGCCAAAGAAAGAAAAGCAACTTGAACAAAAGAAAAAGCCAGTTTTACCAGAAGAAAAAACCCCTGAACACACTGAATTTAAACTAGGAAAACCGAAAATAAAACCGGAAGAAGAAATAACTGAAGTAGCATTGAGAAAACCCGAGCCTAAAAAACCGGAAGCCCCAGCGCCCGATGAAATTAAATTAAAACCTATAAAGAAAGTTCCTGATTTCGAAGATGATACTGGAGAAAAAACAGTGAGTTTAAAATTAAAACCAGAGAAAGTATTCGAAAAAGATGAAGAAATAACTGAAGAAATAATTGTAAAGAAAAAGCCAAAGCACAAAAAACCAGTTGAAACTGATAAAGAAGAAGCAGAAGAGATAATAGTTAGGAAGGCTCCTACAAAACCAGTTCCTGAAGAAGTAACTGAGGATGTCACATTAGAAGAACCGAAAACCGAAGAGGTTACAGCAGAGGAAGTTGTAATTAAAAAGAAACCTAAGAAACCTGTTTCAGTAGAAGAAGTCACTGAGGACACTACAATTACATTAGAAAAAGTTATTTCAAAGGAACCAGAAGAAGTCACAGCAGAGGAGATTGTAATTAAAAAGAAACCTAAGAAACCGGTTTCAGTGGAGGAAGTTACTGAGGATACAACTATTACTCTTGAAAAAGTTATACCAAAGAAAGCAGAAGAAGTGATAACGGAAGAAATTGTAATTAAGAAGAAACTAAAAAAACCAGTTTCGTTCGAGGACGTAACCGAAGATGCCACTATTACTCTAGAAAAAGTTATTCCGGCTAAAAAGGAAGAAGTAATAACAGAAGAGATAGTAATTAAGAAGAAACCTAAAAAGCAAGCTCCATTAGAAGAAGTGAGTGAGGATGCAACAATAACATTAGAGAAAAAAGTTTTGGAAAAACCAAAGGAAGAAGTAAAGACAGAGGAGATTACGATCAAGAAGAAAAAGCCTAAGGAGAAAAAAACAACTGAAGAAACAGAGGAAGTTTCTTTGACTATCGAAAAACCTTTAGTAAGTGTGGAAGAACCTGGGGAAGAGGTAACAGTAAAGAAACCTGAAGAAATTAAACCAACTGTAGAGGAAGATACTAAAAAGGTTACTTTGAAGAAGAAGGTTAAAAAACCCAAAGATGAAGTTTCTGAAGAAATTAGTTTGAAAAAACCTGTCGAAATTCCTGAAGAAGTCGAGCAAAGTGTGGTTCTTAAACCTAAGAAGAAGCCGGTGATACAGGAAAGTGAGGAAGAGATAAGTGAAAGCATTAAACTTTCAAAAACCAAACCTAAGAAAATCCCTAGTCCCGAAATGGTTACTGAAGAAATATCAATTAAAAAGAAGGCAAAGAAACCTCAAGAGGAAACTACAGAAGAAGTATCTTTAACAATCGAACAGAAGGAAGAAGTTCTTCAAGAACCTGAAGAAGAGGAAGCAACCGAAGTTATAATCAAACCGATGAAACCGAAGAAAAAGGTAGTGATTAGTGAAGAAGAATCTTTTGGTGAAATTACAATTAAAAAGCCTAAGAAAGTAAAGGAACCTGAGGAGGTTGAAGAGTACATCGAAAATATAACATTCAAACCGAAAACCAAAAAACAAAAGGAAGAAGTTGAACAAGAATTCAATATTAAGTGCAGTTCATACGAAGAGGAGGAAATAGAAATGAGTGGAAAAGTAAAACTTCCAAGGAAAAAGAAGCCCATGTTTGTAACAGAGGAAGCGGACACGGAAACTGTTTATATAGAAGAAGTAGAGGAAGGTCCCGACGATATAAAGATTCCTTTGAGAAGAAAGTCTTCTACAACGCCATACAGTGTAGAAGAAGTTGAGGAAGTACAGCTGGGTTTGAGGAAACCAAGAACAACAAGTATTATCAGCGAAGAAGAATCACTTGATATCAGACTGAAGAGGAAACCGTCAAAGCCTACAGTTCAATCTTTTCAACAAGGTAAATAACTATTTTTTCATGATTATTTATGTTTGATGGTTTACTATATAACTAAATTAAAATTATATTTAGATCAGATTATGGACTGATTTTTTCATCAAAAGTAAAAACTCTAGAAATGAGATTCGATGAAAATAATAACATTCAATATTATATTTATATTGTAAAAAGTTACCTTTACGTCTATTTTTCTTTTTATTCTTAGTTATTACTGTTCTTTACTAATTTATACTTAATATATATATATATATATATATATATATATATATATATATATATATATATATATATATATATATATATATATATATATATTATATACTCTATTCACAAGAATGTAAATGAATCAGTCAAAAAGGGTGTTTTGACCAACTTATTTGACTATTAATTATTATTATTATTATGCAATATAATATTTTTATTTGAATTATGTTGTTTAAACTTATTGTATTTTTGCTCTATAATTTGACAATAAGTAATTAAGTTTTGCTATTCGTTTATATTCTGAGCTTACTTAACACACTAATTATGCAATTTGTTACAGTATTATCGCTTATTAGTTATTCATTCCTAATTTTTTTTTTTTTTTAAATAATAATAAATTAGGGTGTTTCAAAGCTTAAATTAAATCTACGCAGTTTTGAGATGACTTATAGGAGTAGAAGAGATATATACAAAATTGTGATGGCAAAACAAGTGATAAGAATTTCTTAACCTCTGGCATTATCTTCTCAGACTCTTAGGCCGGGTTTACACCATGCGCATTTCGCAGATGCATATTTCGGCTACGTATTTTCGGCAAGATGACAACATAATGTTTTAAATTGGAGCATTCACATCTATGCGTAGAATACACAGCCCCACAGTATGATTCCGGAAATGCGCACGTCCTCATGCAACGCCTGAGCTCTATCTACATGCAAGTTGGGAGAAAACACGTGCATTCCTGAGGGAGCGTTCACACTGTGCGGTTATCGGTTAGTGTGCATTTCATTTTGGTCATGTGTTGTCTCAAAATTTCCACCTTAATCGACATTCGATAATCATAATTAAAAAAAGGTGCAGAAGTGTATACTCATATTGATGTAAAACACCGGAAACCGTTACTTCCAGTACACGGTACCAGTACTGTCTGTATGTACCTTACTTTGAACACCTACGAAATAACCTCAAGCCAAAAAAGAAACATACTTTAAACATACTACTTCAATTGTTTGGCACTAACTGACCACCTCCAACAAAAAATTCGCACATAGACGGCGAAAATCTGCACAATGTGAACGCAACCCTCTATTGCCAATAATGCGCATGCATATTTTTCGCATGTCGAGAATGCATTTAGTATAGACACGGCCTTATCTTGTAAATGCGATGCGTTCGTTAGCAAACCGTAGTTTTGTTTTCCAACAAACTGATTGCTTGAAACTAAACTGCCTTCATAATACACTTAAAACTTTATATAATGGGCTATAACGTTTCATCAATGAGAATACATTGGTCTACTAGAATTTCGTACACCTAACTTAATTTATATATTATATATATATATATATATATATATATATATATATATATATATATATATATATATATATATATATATATATATATATATATATATATATATATAACTGGTTATTTCATTATTAGCAATCTGATATTAGTTACTTCTTCATTTTTAGCCACCTAATTAACGATTACTTGAAACAGACAACACATTGTTTGAAAAAGTTAAACACAGACAGCTTTAGAATAAAAATCTTCTTCTTTTCTTTTTTTAGTACCTCCTAATAAAGACACACTAATAAAGAAACTAGAAAAAAACTATCTATACATTTATAGTTAAACCCGTAGAATTCAACATACTCTTTAACATTGTTGTAATTATTATTTTTATCACCATGACAAGAAGAAAATGTCCACATACTTGAAGCCTTTTTATATTAATAGCTTTTCTAATATATTAAACTAACTAAAAGGTAAGGAAATACTCTATAATGTTGTTTTGTTTTTTTTGTGTCATGCTTTTTTTATAACAACTAATTAAATACAACGAAGCAAATTATACAATTAAGGATACAATTAATTGATTCTAAAGTTAAAAAACTTTATAATCATGAAAAATTAAATGATCTTAACCCTTTATAACTAGGTGCTTTCTGTTTTTGTGGTTAAATTGTTTCATTTAAGCATTTTAAAAATTTTCCTTTAGTCAACTTTTAATATACTAAACAATATATTCTGGAAAGAAGAATGAAAAAAATAATTTAAAATATTATTTTAATTTAAAGTAACGTCCAGAATATTAGCTTAACCATGACTCATGAAACATTCTCATTAAAATCCAAATGTAACGAATTCCAAAAAATTTAACAATTAACTTAACTAAAGCTTACTTACATATTAAATCCTATAAAATTAAACAATTAAAATAAATATTAAGTACGTGGTACCTTAGTTATTCACAATACCTTTTGTTTATTTAATGTACTCGTACTGCATGCATCTATTTTACGTATATTATGTGTTATTATTATTATATAAATTTTACCCAGTGCATCCCTACAGTACATTTTTTTAATTTCTTGCGTGTTCCACAGTTGAAATGTTTACTATGATTTTGATTGATTTTTAATAGTAATCATTAATTAACTGCTTATTTAAAAATGTCTAACGACTCTTAACAAAAGTTATTTATAAGGGTTATTTATGATAATTATTAAATATAATTCCTCATAAATAGAAAAAATAATATATATATATATATATATATATATATATATATATATATATATATATATATATATATATATATATATATATATATATATTGCATTTCCATTCACTACATGTTTAACTAGATTAAACTATCAAATGTTTTTTGTTAATTCTTTTAGAAGATATATTTTATATTTTATTTATTAATAGCACAAGAATTTAAGGTCATAACTCTAAATTTTATTACATCTAATTCAAATCATAAATAGCCCTTATTCAAATTTCATAAAACCTTTTAATAATTATTTTTCTGTAATTTTCCTAATTTCAGAGGAAGCTTCACTTCAGATAACGCAGGAAGTTGAAATAACCGAGGAAGGTAAATCTATCATTTTATTTAATTCAAGTTATTGTCAATAGTTAACTGAGAACTTAATGGATTTTATTATGTAATTTCTTCGTTTAATAAAAATAAAATATAAAAAATTGTCCGATACAACTAGTACAACATTTTCTCGCTTGTACAATACATAATTTCTTCGTCCATTATTTTCCATTTATTAGTTTTTTCGGGTTTTCATAGTAAAATTGCTTTACTATTCAACATTTTATCAATATGTTTATTAAAATCATCCCAGTTCTTTAGTCCTCACGTCTCTGTGTAGACGACAGACAGATATTTAGAAAATAAAATACTTTTTAGAATCAGAAGACCTTAAAACGTTTAAATCTGTCAAAATAAAATGTTTGCGCTCTCAATGTATACTACAGATGTATATGATAGGCTTGCTAGTTTCAACAGAAAGACTTACTTGCTTACTTACTAGCTAACGCCCACTTTTGGCTGTTTAGCCATTTAGTGACGTGTTAACCAGAACAGACGGCATTCGGTAAATATTGGACAATACCCTAGGAAAGAAAAGATAGTAACCTATAGCAAGCAACTAAAAATTTTAAAACAGAAGAAAAGTACATCCAATAACTGAACTTACACTTATATAACTGTCACAACTTAAGGGACAGTAAAAAAAAGTACATGAAATTATGGAGCAACCGGAATATCAGAAATAAAACAATCATGGCAAAAGAAAGTTTCTAAAAGAAACATATAAGTAATTGTTAATCTACTAAAATCTCACTAATATTGAGAAATTCTAAAAAAATGAGTTTGAAAATAAAGAAAAAGGTGAGGGTAATTTGAATGAACTTGAAAAGAGAATACTATAAGCAATAGATCAATGAAAGAGCAGAATATTAGATGATTATTTTTATTTATTATGTATATGATAAAGTATTAATATGAATATTTTTTTTTCTTAATATTTCAGGTCTAGCTGAAGGAAATGTGTTGTATTCTATTTGCTCGTATATTGCTGAAACCAAAGATGCTCTAAATCTGGTAGAAGGAGAAAAAGTCTTTGTTTTAGGTAAATTTGTAAATTATAGAATTACGTTATCTTACATGTTTATAATGATGTCAATTAATGCTAAAGCAATTCTAAATTAAGAGGTCCCTGGTAACGCATTGCTTCCTTATTCGCTTATTAGAGGTAAGAAATCTGGCAATTCTCAAATCAGCCTTAACTATAAGTTACCGTAAGATGGCCGTTTGCACGTCTGTTTGGCCGCCTATGAATTGAGGGAAGCAAGAGGTCGTAGGATCGAAACCCACACCATGACGCTCTTATTTACAACCCTTACTAATGATCACATCACACTCACTTCGGCAGTACAATTTACAGTGGTATGATGTGATCAGCTCTGTCATCATAAAAACACAAATAAGGGCATAATTGCTATATAGGCTCGAACACGTGGTTCGCCCTCACCGTCTAACTACTACCATACTATGCTATGAAGATAGTGCCTAACAAGATTAGCAGAAAGAGAACTAGTATTTTTAGTAATCATGGTACTGTCCAATCATCAATAATTAACAGAAATATTGGATACAGAGTACTGAAGTATCTATACTTTGTAAAATAAAAATATGTTATAGAAATTGTACGAATTAATAGGATTGAAAATATTATGTCCAGGGCTAAATATAAGTATCAAGGTAATTTTTCTACTTTTGATTCCCATATAGGTGAACCATACTATTGACCACAAATAGATAGGTTTCTAAAGAAGCTAATCTATTTTGAGTTAATCAGAAATTAAATAATTACAAGATAAAAAGAACTTTTTATATAATACGTTTTTAAATTTTCTGTCATAAATCATAAATTTGAAACCCGTCAAAATGAAGACCGTAAATATGGGTCATGTCAAAACAAATGAAATAACTTTTATTTATTTTTTTCGAACTAACTTTACACACAGCAAAAATTTGCTGAAAACGAATTAAATTCTGCTGAAAGACGGCTAAAAGTATTAAAATAATGCATTTTCATCGTGTTCTGAGCTATTCTAAAAGTTTTAAATGTCTAGCTACTCGGGAAGTTAGTTAAAAATCGATTGGAAGAATTGTACTGGACAAACAAACGAACAAGAAAGCAAGCTAATAAAAACGTAGTAATAAATAGACTGCCAATTGGTGTGGCACATAGCTTCCACGCATCCTATCACGCACTTTATTGATTTTATGCTTTTACAAGCCATTACTGTCTAATTTGTTTTTTCCCTCCTTTTTTTTTAATGTGTCAAAATTGTTTTGATTTTTTACATGAATTAACGCAGGGGTATCCAACTCCAGTATTCTAGAGGTGTAAGAGCACTAGCGCTCCACGAGAATATGGTGGTTAAAATTGTAAACTACTTATGATCTTTTGACATTTGTACTATTTTGTAAATAAACAATACAAAAAAATAAACAGCCTCGGTGGCCAAATGAGATGCGCGATAGCTCAGAATGAGAAAGTTCCCGGGTTCGAATCTAGTAAATTGACAAATTAATTTATTAATTTATTTCTTTGAATTAAGAAGCTCTATATCTTTTGAATGGTGTAAAAGATTTAGTTACAATATTAACCGGCAAATTCCCGTGGAGCGCTAGTAGTCTAACACAGGTAGATAAAGAGGGGAGTTGGAAATCTTTCCGTTTAAGGATTCTATGATCGCTGAATTAACGTATCAATTTAGCAAAAGTTAAAGAGCACAGACGGGTCAAATTAATCTTACTTTCGATAAACTATAAAAGTTTCAGACAATTCAGACAATAAAGTTATAGGTGTAAATTAATGTATGTTTGTGTGCATGTAGAAGAGAAACAAATGAGCGCAGAAGGTTGAAACTTATATAGGACCAACAATGGGCTAATCATGATCTACTATCCAATTTTCATTAAAATCGGTCGTGTAGTTTTTTAAGGTATGTTGGTTCGCAAAAATAGAGCGAGAGACAGGCCGAAAGACAGACACGGAACCAAAAATGTTCCCTGATGTCTGAAACTGATTTCTGTCTTGGAATTTTTGAAATCGGAGACCTAAAAAAAAGAAAATCTGAAAAAAAAGTAATCGGAGACTCACGTAGCTACCGTTACCTTCGGAAAGCTTGGAAGCAAAAACACATTTTTAATATTTGTTTTATTTCTAAACATATTTCAGATAACAAAAATACCGAATGGTGGTTCGTTAAGAAACATTTAACAGAAGAAAAGGGTTGGGTACCCGCAGTTTACCTTCGCGACGAACTCTCCTACAATCAGTATGTTCAGAAAAAACTCCATGAAAAGATTGATAAACTGCCCATCTTTGAACGTAAGTTAGCTTTACTTAGTGTGTTCATCTTCCCGCTATGGAAAACAACAGACGCCTTCTAATCAAAATGGATGCTTTCAACTTTTTTCTTCCTTTTTATTTTAATTTTTTTTTTTTTTTTTATGCAACCTCACTTCCATGAATACAATGGAAGGACTGTTGTTTTTAACTGTAAATAATTATAAATGCTCTTTTTATTTATATAGGCTTGTAATAATTATTGTAAAATATTTTATATTTCTATATTATTATTATTCTTAGATTTTTTACCTTTATTGCTTATTTTAATTTTCTTGCACAATTTGCTTTCAGCAGCACAAAACAGTATTACTTTTTATATAATGCTAAATTATTTATTTTATTAGCAAACTCACAAGGTTTAAAAAATCACGCTTTATTGATACTTCAATTCGCTGCAATGAGTTAAAAAGAATAAAAATAATAACTTAATGCACTTTATAATTAAAAAGAAGAAGAACGATCTTAAATGCTTCCAGCATCTCACATTTTTTAATTATATTTTTACTATTATTCTAATAATTTAATATTCTTTTTGTTTTATTCAAAAGTTAAAAAAATTTTTTTTTTTTCCCCACCAAAATTATTTGCCAAATAACTGCTTTAATATTAGACACAAAATAGCAACCTACAGCTTCCTAATAACAGAATATTAATGACTTCCTATTATTTGCTTTAAGCTTTCAAAAAATATGTTTAATTAGTTTTTATGGTAGAAATTAGATTTAATAACAATAAAAAAGTCTCTAGTAGAGATATTCTACTTTAGTAATAAATAAATAAATAAAAAATCAGTATAATAAATCAAATATAAATCAGTGGTAAGAATAAATAAATCAGAAAATATCGGTCCGAAAAACTCGGAGATAATTTTCTCATATACATATAGTGATATTAAATCCCAAAATATTTTTTTCATAAAATTTATTATTAAAAAATATAAACAAATTTTCTATAAAAATATGTCAACCTCGCAAGGAAAGTTGTTTTTTACATGGCCCGATTTTGACTTCCTGCGGTGCCATGTTAATTTATATTCAATAACTCGGAAACTGTATTTTCCTTATCTGATTAAATTGGTATTTAAATATACTTCATTTGATTAATTTATTTAAAAATAAAATTCGTCGGAACCGTTTTTGATATTTTCTTTTATTCTCTTAATGAGTTTTGGGGGACTATCGACTCCAAATTTAAGTATAATTATGATTAGCAAATATCATCAAAATCTGTTAAGTAGATTAGACTCCAAGCGTCGTCTCAGACACAAAAGAGTTTAAAAAAGTAACTTTTTTTGGATTTAAGAAAACTTCAAATGTGTTAATCAAAATCAAATATTTACGCAATCACAACACTTCTTCGATTCAAAAGAAATCAAAATCAAATATTTACGCCATCACAACACTTCTTCGATTCAAAATCAAATATTTACGCCATCACAACACTTCTTCGATTCAAAAGAAAAAAATAATGAATTCTTGTTTGTTCTTTGATGTGGAATGAGGTATATGCATAAAAAAAGAAAGTATTTCATATTTCTGTTACTTTTACAAGAAGAACTTCTATCTGCCATCAGCTACCTGCAGATAGTTTACAACTCGTCGCATATGTGATAAATTTAATAACTGGCCCAAAGTAACTGTTAGAGTTAATGAACCATTTATTAATTTACTATACAACAGTTATTACTCATCTATTTTTTACATTAGATTAAATCAGCCGAGGCTGTGGTTAGTTAACTGTTAGTAACAGAGTATTATTCAATAATCTTGATTTTGTTTCGCAGAAATTAGCTACCTACTTTATTTCTTACCTACGTTTACAGAAGTTGCATTTAAAACAAGTTTCATATTTACACGAACCAGTATTACAAACTAGCCACGATATCTTGGTTTTCTTCCAAGATCTTTTCTTGGTCACTTGGTAGAACAAGAAAACAGACTGTCAAATACAAAAAGTTCATCGTAAATTCAAATTTCTTGTGCGTCGAACGAAAATTAATGAAAAAATCTCTTCAATTAAAACAAATTAATGACCTGCTACTTAACTAATGGAAGGTAGCAGACGGATGAATGTTACAAGATATCCTTAAAGAAGTAAAAAAGAGTTAGTAGAAAAGTAGGATCGTCAAAAAAATAATATTCAATTGATAAATATAATATATATATTTGTTTTATTTTATTTCTTTTTTAAAAAAGGCAATATTTTAATTTCATCTAATATTTTATTACAAATTATAATTCTTTATGTTATGACAAAATTCTTGGTAGCTACTTTCACGGTCATAAAACGGTCTTTCTATTAAAATAATTACAAAGATTTCAATTATAAATGTTTAGAAAAATTATTTTATGCTTCACTTATAATTATTATTTTATGAAAAGACAAATATTTTCTTAAAGTAAGAGGCAAATAGGGTGTACTCGTTCCACGTCGAGGATCGAACAAGGATTCAAAAGTAAGACAATTAACGGTGTGGATCTTTTAAATAGGTCCGGGACCTGGCTCAGAGGTGTTCGCACCAAGGTTTGTGGGCAAACTTCAACCTAAGCGTGTTCACGATGGAGGAACTGTACAGTTCGAGTGTACCGTCGAGGGCAATCCAAGGCCTCAGATCACATGGTTCAGGCAGACTGCTATCATCAAACCATCACCGGACTTCCAGGTAACTAAATTATTCTCACAAATGAATCATAATAAAAAATAACTTGTAAATGTACATGAATAAATCTATATTAGATGTAGGAGCGTTTATAGAAGTCGTCTTAAAGTATAAAAATAAATTGTGTCCACCTAAAATCAGCTGTCAAGCCTTTATAAAGCCCATCTGTGCCTTTTGCCGAAAAAATAGATTAATTAATTAATTAGGAAAACGTTATTCTATGTTATGTCGAAGATCAACGTGAGTCTCACGTTGAGATATTCCTTTAAAAAATACATATATTTAATACAGAGTAAGTTCATATTTTGAAACAAAAAATCACAATTATTTATTTGTCATGTTTTGTTGTTTTTTGCAAAAGCATATCAAATAAAATTATATAGGCAGCTAATATTGGGCATTAAATTCAAATTAAGAAACCTTCAATGATTTAATTTAAGAAACGAACATGTTGAAACTAATTTGAGAATGTTTGTAGATGATTAGATGATCAGTCAAGAAATAAATTGTTGAATGTTTCATAAGATTAAGACGAGCTATGTCAAAACAATATTTTTTTTGAGTTTTGACACACAGTATAAAGCGTCTTGTGTATTGTAACGTTTGTACAAATGCACGACGAACAGCTAGATGTTTAATTCTTTACGTATATTAATAATTATGTGTAATTATTATTTTAAAGGACATAACAATTAATTACATAAATTGCAAATCTTTTAGATCTTCTACGACGACGACAACGTAGCTACTCTTATAATCAACGAAGTGTTCCCTGAAGATGCAGGTAAATTTACCTGCGTGGCTAAGAACTCTGCTGGCTTTACATCTAGTACAACTGAACTTATTGTTGAAACACCTCTCTCTGAGCATGGCTCTGATGCCACTGGACACTCCAGGATGAGCCTCTCAAGGTAACATTTATAGAATAGTGTTAACTTTTATTTTTTATTGTCGATTCTATACAAATTAAATTGAAGTAAAGTGGATAATTAAATAAAAATATATGACGATTTTTTTCAGAGAGTCATCTTTGGCAGATATAGTCGAAGGAATACCACCGACATTCGCTAAGAAGCCTAAAGCTCGGGTAGCACCAGAAGATTCCACTGTAGAATTCGAAGTGAGACTTGCTGCAGTTCCTGAACCAGATATCTACTGGACTGTAAACGGCAAGACAGTGAAACAAAGTTCGACTGTATCTATAACATCAGGTTCAGACATGCATATGTACGTCAGCAAACTGAAAATAGAGAACGTAAAGAAAGATCAACAGGGAACTTACACTGTTACCGCCAAGAACAGGGAAGGAGAAGCTTCTTTGGACATTAAATTGAAGGTAACTCTTTAGCATTCGATGTTTCATTGTTGCCTAACTAAAAATAAATATAGTGAACGTTTAAAACAAGTCACTTCTTTTTATAATCGTGTTTCTAGGTGGTGTGCAAAGAGGGAGAAGCTCCGGTTATGGTTGAACCTCTCAAAGACTATGTTATCACCGAAGGTTTACCAGGAAACAAGCTTACATGCGTGATATCAGGAGAGCCAACACCAAAGGTAGAATGGCTGTGTGATGGCAAACCTGTTAAGGGTGGTCAAACTCTTCCTGATGGACTCCACACGCTGGAACTTCCTCCTACACAGGCTAAGGGTACTTATACGGTTAAAGCCACCAACAAACACGGTATTGCAGAAACTACAGCTAGCGTAACCGTGCAAGGTAATTTTTGTTATTCGCTAAATGATTTACAGTAGATTACAAACGAAGTAACTCATATTATTAAAAAAATAATTAAATCCCTTTGACTTTACTATCTAATACCCATGTTGCTAAATTAATATATTCTCTAGAAACTGCACTAATAATAAATTAATTTAAGATATCTATAGATAGAACAAGATGTTTATCAAGATGGGTGATGTAAGTCTGACTCTTAGAGTGCAAAAAATACCTAAAGAAATTGCGTATAACTCTGATGTGCTAATACCTTACTCTAGGCATTTAAAAATAGTCATAGCTTTAATCAGTTTTCAAATAGCAGTAGCACCGCACTGAGTTAGACATTTCTATTAGT